>OX371226.1:2285178-2726718 GCA_947310385.1 Nephrotoma appendiculata
AATCCGATTAATACGAGTAACTCGCAAGGGCAGAAAGAAGTTGTAGAACAATTCATGGAGAAATGGACCGAAGATCTTACCAACGAACAGAAAAATATGGCAAAACAATTGCTCGAGCGGTACATGCCAATATTCTGCAGTACACCGGAC
Organism: Nephrotoma appendiculata; assembly: GCA_947310385.1. Lineage (NCBI taxonomy): Eukaryota > Metazoa > Arthropoda > Insecta > Diptera > Tipulidae > Nephrotoma > Nephrotoma appendiculata. The sequence continues at coordinate 2,285,329 of OX371226.1, forward strand.
AATAATGGGAGAACTACAATGGTAAAACATCGAATAGATACAGGAGCAGAAATGCCGATTCGCCAACCACCCAGGACATTACCATTGGCAAAGCAAGGAGAAGTGGATCGAATGGTAAAAGATATGCAAGCAGCAGGGGTAATCGAAACATCAAGCAGTCCATGGAGTTCACCAGTGGTGTTAGTCGAGAAAAAGGATGGTAGCATGAGATTCTGCGTGGATTACCGAAAATTAAATGCTGTGACGAAAAAGGATAGTTACCCATTGCCAAGGATCGATGACACGTTAGACACATTATCGGGTGCTCGAATATTTTCAACATTAGATCTGCAAAGCGGCTATTGGCAAGTGGAAGTCCAGGAAGAAGATCGCGAGAAAACGGCATTCAGTGTGGGTAACGGATTATGGCAATTTAACGTTATGCCATTCGGATTATGTAATGCCCCAGCGACTTTTGAACGGCTAATGGAGCGCGTGCTAAAGGGATTACATTGGAGGACGTGCCTCGTATATTTGGACGACATCATCGTTATGGGCAAGGATTTCGACGAGCATTTAAGGAATTTGGCGGAGGTTTTGGATCGGATACAAGCGGCCGGATTGAAGCTAAGCCCAAAGAAATGCAAACTATTTAGAACGGAAGTAAAATATTTGGGTCATAAGGTGACAACCAATGGAATCCATACCGATGAAGACAAGATCGCAGCGGTGAAGGAATGGCCACGACCTAAAAACTTACATGAATTACGGAGCTTCCTTGGATTGTGCACCTATTATAGACGATTCGTGCCAGGATTCGCCAATATTGCAAAGAGTTTACACGAGTTAACCAGGAAGAACAAGGCATTCGAATGGAAGGATGAACAGGAAGAAGCATTTGTGGAACTAAGACGTCGATTATGCGAAGCACCAATCCTTGCATACCCTATACCCAACATTAAATTCATTTTGGACACCGATGCAAGTAATGACGGTATAGGAGGAGTATTATCACAGGCAACAAATGGTGAGGAGCGAGTTATTGCATATTACTCCAAGATGTTATCAAAACCGGAACGGAATTATTGTGTTACACGGAAAGAGTTGTTGGCTATAGTGGAATGTGTTAAGCACTTCCATAAGTACCTCTATGGCCAAAAATTTCTTCTACGGACGGATCATGGAGCTTTGCGCTGGTTGTTACAATTCAAAAATCCAGAGGGACAAGTAGCACGTTGGATCGAACGTTTGCAAAGCTACGATTTCCAAATTGAACATCGGAAGGGAACCGCACATGGAAATGCCGACGCATTATCAAGAAGGCCATGTCCCGTGGAATGCAAGCATTGTGGTCGTGTGGAGGGTAAGGAAAACATCATCGATATTCGGCTTATGCAAGTGCTACCTGATGAAGAATGGACTGATGAAATGATCAAGAAGGAGCAATTACGGGATGCTGACCTGTCATTCATCATGAAATATAAGGAAAAGGAACACCGGCCCACATGGAGTGAGATAGCTGACAAAGCTCCCATTGTAAAAGCATATTGGGCTCAATGGGATAGCCTCCACATAGAAAATGGATGTTTAAAACGAAAGTGGGAAAGCACGGATGGTAAAGTAAAACAATTGTTGGTAGTGGTGCCAAAAGATCGGATAGCGGAAATCCTCAAGGAGTATCACGGAGGAGCAAGTGGAGGTCACCTAGGGATTAATAAAACATTAGCCAAAATTCGCCAACGTTTACTGGTCCGGATGTAGACAGTCAGTAGTAGAATGGTGTCGAAGATGTGACCAATGTGCGGCAGTGAAGGGACCAGCACGAAAAAGCCGTGGAACCATGAAACAATATAATGTCGGGGCACCATTTGAGAGAATTGCAATGGACGTGGCGGGGCCATTTCCGACCACTGAGAGCGGAAATAAATATGTGCTAGTAATAATGGATTATTTTAGCAAATGGCCGGAGGTGTACCCCATACCCAATCAGGAGACAACAACAATAGCTGATGCCGTGGTTAACAATTGGATTAGCAGATTTGGTGTACCTATGGAAATTCACACGGATCAAGGAAGGAATTTCGAATCGGTGGTATTTCAGGAGATATGTCAGATGCTTGGAATCAATAAAACAAGAACGACGCCTTTACACCCACAATCGGACGGTATGGTGGAAAGATTCAATGGCACATTGGAGGAATATCTAGCAAAGGTTGTGGAAAGGAACCAACGTAACTGGGATCGACATATACCGATGTTCCTGATGGCCTACCGATCAGCGGTACATGACACAACAGGGGTGACACCAGCTAAAACCATATTTGGGAACAATCTGCGATTACCGGGAGATTTAAAATTTGGGGCTGTTCCATCAGCAGCTCTATGCGGACAGGATTATGTTGACCGGATGAAAGAGGAACTCAATGAAATACATCAATTTGTACGGGAGAAAATTCGGATAACAAGTGATCGAATGAAAGCTCGATATGACATACGAGCAAATAATCAAGGCTTCGAGGAAGGGCAATTGGTATGGCTTCACAACCCGCAACGGCAGAAGGGATTATCACCGAAGTTGCAACCCACATGGGAAGGCCCTTACACTGTCATTAAAAGGTTGAACGACGTGGTTTATCGCATACAGAAAGGACGGAAAGGTAAACCAAAGGTGGTGCATTTAGAGCGTTTGGCGCTCTACAGAGGAGGTGATCTGGATCCTGTTCGGGACGAACAGGCTTAGGTGGGGGGTAGTGTTACGGTGACACCTAGAATAGAATAGAATAAGTTAATTTCATTAATTGTTGTTCAAATCCATTTATAATTTATACTCAACATTTAGGCGTCATTTCTATACTAACATATTTGCTGCGCATTTAGGATTATTCTAGAAACAAATATTTTGGTATATAAAGGCGCGCGTTGACGTGGAATGCTGAGTTTTATTTTAAACGTGATACAGTGAAGGTTAAATAGAAAGATTATTAAAGTGATTATTAAAGCGATTATTAAAGTGATAATTAAAAAGTGTGTTATAATTATAATAATTAATTGTGAATTTTGTGTTGTATAATAAATTGTGTTGTGTATAATAAGTTGTGTTGTATAATAAATTGTGTGAGCTCAAATTTGAAGCAGTTGTATTTATTCACAATCCAGTGATTCGAACCTTGATTGACAAGGCAAAATCGTAACAATATTTATATATATATATATATATATATATATATATATACATATATATATATATATATATATATATATATATATATTTATATATATATTTATATTGTAACGAAGTGGCTTATACCGTATCGGTATATCGGTTCTCACGCACCTTTGAGAGTAGGGTAGGTCTTCCGGCTAGGGAGGGTTTCAAAGAAAATGAACCGATTCACCTTCGTTCACAAGTTAAGTTAGGGGTGCGATAATTGTTTCTATACTAAACATATATTGCGGATAGTTTTAGCCGGAACGCGCTAAATTGATATATATGGCGTGGAACTTATTCGGCGGTGGATCACAATCTCACTGTTGTTTTGATTAAAACATTATATTTTTGTAATTCATTTTTAAAATTTAATATTAATTAGTATGAATATGATTCATCAATAGAAACAAATCTGTTTTATAATTATTATATTTTTTTTTTTTTTTTAAACTAATTCTAACCTATAATAACTATACTACTTAAAACTATAGGTACCTTTTTTCGTATCTTTTTATTTATATTTGTTTTTATGGTTATATCACGCGTAATCCGAGCGTCCTTTAAACAGCCTTCGTTTTCTAATTACCTCTGTTGATTTTATCCGGGAGATGCTGTCCGTAGCTTTTATTAATCTACCGCTTGTCCTATTTTCGTAATATCCGCGTGGTAATTCCAGCTGCCATTTGCTGGTTAAACACGCAATTTTTGCACGTGTTCAATTCCAAGTCGGGTCACTGTATCGACTTCGATTATTTCACCACTCGCTATTTGTATTATAGTGGCCCGCTTTTTTTTTTTATATACAGACATATATCGTTTATGTCCACGTTTTTTTTTAAATTTATAATTTGTCTTTTATTTTTATTTTTTTTATATTTTTTTTTCTTAGTAAAAACCTGGTTCAATCCTCAGACTCGACTGACCTTTTTTTTTTTAAATTCCTCCTCGTATTTCCATAAAACAACGGTATATATTTTGTATTTAAACCTATACTAATTTAAGGGTTAACAGTCATACGATTTATATAAACTGAATTATCAACCAGCTAAATGTAAATTTATATTATGTGCATTATAACATATACAAAAAGAATTCATTATATATACAGACTACCAAAAGAGATATTCTACAACAACAACAATATTAATAATTTTGTTATACATAAATACTAATTACGAATGTACAGTGCGCGAGATTTCCATGTTACAATATATATATATATATATATATATATATATATATATATATATATATATATATATATATATATATATATATATATATATATAAATATATATATATATATATATATATATATATATATATATATATAATGGCACTTTATAAAACAAAAAATGGCGGCCCTTTTTCAACCAAGAAAAACAAAAAATTGGCTCAATTTTAGTCCAAACCACACAAATGTGTGAGTAAAAAACAATCGTATGTAATGGCGTTGTTGATAAAAAATTTCGCTTGATTTGAAGTAAAACCAACACAATTGTGTGTAAAGATATAGTGTTTTTTTTCGGACGAAAATAATAGTGAGTTCATTCGAAACGTCAGGCAAAAAAACTTACCCGGGTTTAGCTGTCAGGGTAAAAAAACTTACACGGGTTGAGCTGTCAGGGTAACATTTTAACATAACACGTTCATTTACAAAAAAAAACTTACCCGGATTAGTTACCCTGGTTAACTTTAAAAAATCGCGATTTTTTGTCAGATTTTTACGCATACATATACGTATTTTGTATACGTATATACAAAAGTAAACGCCACAACATAAATATCAAAACAAAGACACCGCGCCATTTGTACAATTTAATTTCGAACTAATTTTAATATTTAATAGATGTATTAAAATTGTGAGAACAATTTGTAATTTTGTGCGACGTATTTTCCAAATATCTTGTGTACTAAATGTTGTGTAATTACGGATTTATTACATTGAATAAAATTCGGAAATGGTACAGCCGATGCGATCATCTTACCATTTCAAGCGATCACCGTAAAATGATCACACCGATGCACGGCGCCAATGTAATCCCATACCACAATAAGATGAAGACTGAAGGGTAGAGTAATAAATAATTGGATTGGCTAGATCGGACAAGACTGAATTAATTCAATTTTTTTCTTCCACTTTTATCTTTATTTTATGAAAAATGAAATACATATTTTATATTTATACTATCGCATATTGTTCGTATAATAATTTTACGCCCATTCAAACCGTTTTCTATTAAATCGCGAGCAAAAGTCCCAGGCGAGGACGATTCGTTAGAATAATGCTGTTGTTAGAATTTGAAGCTCATTGTACAAACAAACCACGTGCGTACAAAGAATTTAAATTATTTATATAGAATGCATGAGAGTAGCTGTCAAACGAGTCAAATTCGGAGGGTAAAAGAGAAAGCATCTAAATCAATGGGATTACAAAAACAAGAAACCAATATAGGCACCCCACGCCAACAACCAAAATTGTTTTCTTAATTTTTTCTGACTTTTAACATAAAGTAAGGATAAATTTATCACAAATCACTTGTTTCTTAGCACAATTTACATTTTACTTTATACAAACACTTATAGATGGTAAAATATTCTTTTTCGAATTTTTCGATGCGCATTTAGCAACATTTCATAAGACACTTCATTTTATTTAAAATTGTTTATAATTTTAATTATCAAATGATGCAATACCACGCACTCTACATAAACTACTAATTATTTTATAATTTTATTATTATTTTAATGAATTTTAATTAATAATTTTAAAACCACAAAATTAAGTCATCAACATATGTTGTCACTGCGCACATAAATAAACAGATGATTTGGGGTGCCTATAGCGAGATATGAGTAAGCCATATGCATTTTTTATATAACCATCCTGTTCCCACGTGACTCAAAAGAGATAGCAAATATTATATGGATTTTTATATGGGAAAAAAATAGTTGCTGCTCTTCAGTATTTTCCGCTAAGCGTGCGTATCCATTTTCAATATCGGAGCTAACACGACCTTTGGGCTCGGAACTTTACTTAAATCCGCCAAATTGTGACACAACTGCAAATGCCGAAATTGATACGGGCACCTTCAAAACTTTTCATCAATTTATCACTCATTCATTCGATTTGTGATTTAGCAAACTCAACATTTCTTTTATGTGCGAAAATATATAATTTTTTATATTATTAATTAAAAATTATTGGTATTGAGTTATAAATAAATTATTAAAATTGAAATACGGAAGACGACACTATTGAATATTTTAATAGTATGTATTTTCCTTTATAATCGATGCTAACAAGTTGAAATGTCTGACATTTTTAATAATAAACAATTTTTTGTCTTTCTTTTCACCAATCCTACTACAAAAGTCGGGTAAACTTTTTTTGTGTTCATTTACATAAAACCCGGGTAACTTTTTGTTGTAATTCCGAATGAACTTGCTATAAGTTAAAAAGGAATTCACAAATATGTAAGTTGATTGAAAACACGTACAAAAATAAATTTTTGACATGGTACTTTTGCCCTACTCACACAATTGTGTTAGTAAAATACAAGGAAGTTAAAATACTGAGGAATAGGTGGCAATATTTTACCCATATAAAATTTGCTATTTCATCTGTCACAAGCCAGAATAGGATGGTTATATAAAAAATCCATATGGTTTACTCAAATTTCAGAATAAGCGCCCATCAAACCGGTTTGTGTTGTTGTATGAAGTGACGTGTTAATTTTGCGCTTTAAAATTATAAATTTTGAAAATTATCAATTATAATTCATCAAAATAATACAAACTTTATGAAATAGTTATTTGTTTATATAGTGGTGTATTATGTGATAACAAAAAATACAGACTTTTGTACAAAATGAAGTGTATCGTCAAAAAATGCGAAAATACGCCTAAAAAATTTCAAGAAGGAATATCTTACCACCAGCAAGTTTACCAAGTGTTTATATAAAATAAAATGTAAATTGTGCTAAGAAACAAGTGATTTGTGATAAATTTATCCTGAATTTAAGTTATAAATCAGAAAAAATTATGAAAACAATTTTGGTTGTGGCGTGGGGCGCTTATAGATTTTTGTTGTTGTTGTAATCCCGTTGATTTAGATGCTTTCTCTTTTACCCTCCGAATTTGTGTCATTTGACAGTTGCTTAGGCTCATTCTGTACATTTAACTTCTTTGGTAAAATACAAAAGGGATATACGCGTAAATAAAATTAAAAAATGACGTGAATACTCCCCAGCAAACACTTTTTGTGACTTTACGTTTCATTTTCAACCGATAGGAGTGCTTCACGTCATATACCGAACGTGACTTTAATAACACACTGAAGACAACCATAAGACATGTTGCCATATATATTTGTCTATTTTTAACTTACGTGTAATTTACATTACTTTCTCTACCGCACTTTCTCTACACAAGACTTGTAGCCAAAGACTGAAAATTTGCTGTACTTATAGTACGTACGAATATAGCATGTACGAATATATAAACGTAACACCTTGCTTACAGGGTTATGCGATTACAATGTCTTCCATGAAATATCAAAAACAATGTAACGAAAGTTGGAACTGTCAAAATGAGTTCCATTTTCCCAAGTATCACTACTTCCAACTTATTTCGACTTTTATGGAACAATTGTTGGAACTAAGTTCCACGGTCAAGTTCCATTTTATTACAAGTTTTACTATGAACTGTGGAACAAAAACCCGTAACTCAACGAACTAGATATTATGCGAGATCCATGTCTTCCATGAAATATCTCAATAATGTAACGAAAGTTGGAACTGTCAAAATGAGTTCCATTTTGTTATACTTGGGTTGTTATACTTGGGTTGTGATAAAGGTTACATAAACTTTAAGTTTCTATTGCACAAAAACGTAACGTTTCCGAAGACTAGTTTGTATAAGCAAGTCCTCGTAACCCAAGTATAACAAGTTGAAACTCAAAATAAAGCTACGTATCGTATTTATTTTACTTGTTCACGATATGTGTTTGGTAATTTTATAAAAGTGATTTTCTTAAAAAAATTTAAAGATATGCGTTAATTTAAATAAAATTACAACAAAACATATTTTTATTCTATTCAAAAATTGTTTTTATAAATTAATTAATTTCTAGTTCAGTTTTAAATTATTAAGTGGAAAACAAATGCGAAATTATAAACTTGATATGAGCTATATGGAAAATTAACTTTTAAAATTATTTCAATACATCAAAGGTTAATATCAAATCATTGTTTAATAATAAAAAATAATTAAAAAATTAATTCTAATATAATTTAGATGTGTATATATGTATATATTTCTTATACCATAAGTTTAATAAAATATTCATTGTTCTAAACCTAAATTTTTTGTTTTGCCAAATGTTTTAATTTGGACGCCATCTTTTTCCTCATATGTATTTTCCATTATACCCTTTTACATATGTCCATGCACAAGATCGTTCCCGCCATATTGTTTTTGTCTTCAGTTCACACATACATGTATACAATTTTATTTATTGAATTTCGTCCAGTTTCGAATAATCGCGACACTTTTCATACAGGATCTTATTCTAAGGCTGCGGTTCAATTCGTGACTTATTTTAAATAAGTTGACTTATTTGACTTATTCAAAATGGCGGATTGAAATAAGTAATCTGCTGGTCCAATTCAAATCGTGACTTATTTCATTAATTGACAATTGACAGTTCTAATATGTATTGGTCTTTTTTATTGTTTGTGAAAATATAAATTACACATTTGAAAATTTATAAATGGAAAATCGTCGGCGTCAAATGATGTTACTCCAAAATCATCAAACATGATGTAAAAATACTGAAGTATTTGGAAACGCGTCTTATGCGAAGAGTGTGTATTCAAAGTATTTATTATTTGATTCGTATATTGTCTAGCTCATATTTGCTGTAGGGTTTGAAATATTGTAAAACCAGCTTTAGTTTTGAGATTATATCTAAAATTATAAGAGGGAATACCAATTTGGTAAAAGAACATTTGAGAGTTAGTTTTATTACGTTTAGAAAAATACTAGAATTGGTACATGCCATCAAACGGAAATAGAACTTATAATGTTTCTCAACAAATCATATATGTATAGTATTTATTTTTCTACTGTTGTTGTATTATCACGGCTAAACTCTATTACGAACAAAAAATATATGAAATGTCATTTTTGTGGAAACTCTCCAAAATAAGTCTAGAAACTCTACAATAAGTCTCCTCGTGAGGTGACTTATTGTAGACTTTCAATAAAGACAGTCTACACAAAATAAGTCATGAATTGGACCACAGTCTAAGTCGAAAGCAAAACTATGTGAAAGTCGAAAGTAAATATAAGTTTTTACTTCGAAAAATGACGAAAAAGTCGAATTTTGTTATACTTGGGAAACGGTACGTTTCTGATACGCAATGTTCCCAACATCTCTTTTTCTACCAAAAAAAAAATTTGTTTTAAGCCACACAAATGTGTGAGTAAAAAAACATAGTATTTTGGTGTTTTTGATAAAAAATTTCGCTTGATTTGAAGTACAACCAACACAATTGTGTGTTAATTTTTACTGTTTTTGTGGACGAAAATAGGAACGCACAAATGTGTAAGATGGTTCAAAACACAAACAGAAATAAATATTTGACATGATTCATTTGCCCTACCCACTCAATTGCAGGAAAAGGGATGAAATTATAATGTTTCTCAACAAATTTGATTTGTTGAGAAACATTATAAGTTCTATTTCCGTTTGATGGCATGTACCAATTCTAGTATTTTTCTAAACGTAATAAAACTAACTCTCAAATGTTCTTTTACCAAATTGGTATTCCCTCTTATAATTTTAGATATAATCCGAAAACTAAGGCTGGTTGTACAATAGTTCAAACCCTACACCAAATATGACCTAGACAATATACGAATCAAATAATAAATACTTTGAATACACACTCTTCGCATAAGACGCGTTTCCAAATACTTCAGTATTTCTACATCATGTTTGATGATTTTGGAGTAACATCATTGGACGCCGACGATTTTCCATTTTAATAAATTTTCAAATGTGTAATTTATATTTTCACAAACAATAAAAAAAACCAATACATATTAGAACTGTGAACTGTCAATTAATGAAATAAGTCACGATTTGAATTGGACCACCAGATTACTTATTTCAATCCGCCATTTTGAATAAGTCAAATAAGTCGACTTATTTAAAATAAGTCACGGATTGGACCGCAACCTTAGAATAAGATCCTGTAAGAAAAGTGTCGCGATTATTCGAATCTGGACGAAACTCAATAAATAAAATTGCATACATGTATGTGTGAACTGAAGACAAAAAACAATATGGCGGGAACGATCTTGTGCATGGACATATGTAAAAGGGTATAATTGAAAATACATATGAGGAAAAAGATGGCGTCCAAATGTTTTAAAGCAAAACAAAAAATTTAGGTTTAGAACAATGAATATTTTATTCATTATATATGTACTTTATAATATATGGTAATAGTGTATATGTACTTTATAATATATGGTAATAGTGCGAAGAAGTCAGTGAATCAAAAAAAAATATTGACGAAAAAGGAATCAACAATTTCCCCGCCAAAAAATTAGTTTGTGGGTGAAGGGGAAAGAAATGAAGAAAGCATCACGCTGAAAGAATTAAAGTGTGGAACCGCGGAATGTTAGTTCCAAAAAGTAATCTACTGAATGCGTCGCTAGCCTCGCTTTGGATTAAATAAACCATTCTTATTGGAAAATCTTGTTTTAATTGATTTATGGCCAAATGTTACAGATCCCTTTTTCAACCAAGAAAAACATAAAATCGACTCAATTTTAGTCCAACCCACACAAATGTGTGAGCACAATACCATCGTATGTAATGGCGTTGTTGAGAAAAACTTTCGCTTGATTTGAAGGAAGACCAACACAATTGTGTATAGCTATAGTGTTTTTTCGGAACATTTGCCTAACCCGCACAATTGTGTTAGTAAAACACAAAAGGGATATGTTGTTCCATATTGATAATGTTCAATCTATGAAATTATATCCAACTCAAATCTGGCTCGATTAGAGAAGGAAAATATAATACAATATTATATATGTCGCTCCTCTTTTATTTTGTTATGACTGTGTTAGTATACAAAATGATTTTTTAAATTCACAAAGCATCTCCAATAGAATTCCTTATGACTTTTTACTTACAGAAAAGTATGAAAAAAACTGGAATTCTATTGGGTATGCTCAATGCCTTTTATAGTACTGCCTGTGACAACATTCATTTTTTGCTGATGACGACAACGTAAGTCGACAACCAGATGTCAGCATAATTAAGTAAAAATAATACATTTTGCCTCCGTATTACGACGGCAATAAATTTCACAAACTTAACAAATAAAAATCTGAATTATTATACAATAAATTAATAAGTTATGAACAATTTTATTGTAATTGATTTTCTTAATTTATAAATTGATATCGATCCACATTCAAGAAGTTAAAGAGAATTTAAAGAAATGCGCCTATTTAGATAACATAATACAAAGTTCTAGTGTATTCCACTACAAAAATATAAATAAAACCGTGAGAGAAGGGACTGTCACAGGCCAGAACTATGGAAGGCACTGATTATACTCAATAAATGATAATTCCAAAATGTTTTCATATATAAATTATTTAGTACATATTTACATATGTATTGCAGCTAAATTTGATTTATAATTATTAATTTTATATTGTCATTTTCAATATAAAACGTTGATTTTCTTACTGCTTTTCAGTTCGAAAACGAATTACCAATGTGTGATAAATAAATGTAAATAAAGCATTGAGAGCTGCATACATATAAATTAAATGTTTTATTTGGGTTTTTGTGCATGAGTACTTCGGTTTCATTTCTTCATAATAATTCATTTCTTAATTTGTGAAGTGAAAGAAGAAAAGAGACATTCAGTTGAATGAACATTGCATATAGTCTTTCGCTTGCCATACAGATTTCCCCTTCAAATTTTTGTTTATAATGTTTATATACATCTTTTCTCCATTAAACTTGTTCATCTGTATAAAATTCATTGTTTGTGCTTTAAGATAAGAAAATAAGAATATAATTGTTTTGATTTAAAATAAGAAATATTATATCAAGAAAATATGAATATGCTTAATTGAAGATTTTATGTTGCAGCTGTACTTATTCTATGATGTTGCAGCTGCATTGATTTCCGTTGATGAAGTGGTAGGTCGAGGCGTAGGACGTAACTTGCGCGTATTTGTTTTCGACACCGTCGAAAATCGCTATTATGAATTTTTTTTTCGACGGTATAAAACATAAAAATAGTTTATTGTTAATATAACAAACTATAACACTAATATACAAATTTAAATCATACTCACATTTTGATAAAAAAAAATATAATTGATTTTAAAAACTCAATATTTATTGTTGGAAATTATCAAAAATATTAAATTTACATTAATTAATTTTTATTAATTAAAAATTTTATAGGTTTAAATTATTAGGTAATTTATTTTTACTAACAAACTTTTTTTATTTCTCAACACTTAACATTTTTCTTTTATGTACTCGACATCTCAAGAGCTGTCGTAAAATAGTCGACGTTATCTAAAAAAACACGCGTCGAGTATTTCATAATACCCAAATTCGAGAACGTCGAAATAAAAACGCCGTCGAAAATTTCATAATAGACCCCCTAGGGGTCAATCTTATCCAGGTGTGTAACCTTATTCCGTATAACCTAACGCCTTAACGCAGTAGCCAGATCGATGACATACGACTATAGATCTGAGTTACGTAGAACCATCTGCACATTGAATAGCTCTCCATGCCAGCCTATAGTACTGACATGGAAAATTAGTCGGCCCATGTGATCTGCACTTCGACAGGGGGTCATAGTTGTGTTCATTTTCATCGTCGATCGTAATCAGGGGTGGGATGTTGCAACATCACTTTTTTTCGATACTATCGAAATTTACATCTCTTTCTTTCATCATAAATTAGATTTACCGTTTTTCCATTTTTCAATTACTTTGCTTCTATTGCGATCTCTACCAATTCGAATAAAACATTATGTCGTTCTACTCTTACTGTCACCTACTTATTTTAAGAGTCATACTTTATGGAAAAACAAAAGTGATAAAAAAAACAATTTATTCTAGTAGTGTGCGATCGCAATATAGAAAGCAAAATTGAAAAGTGAAACGACAACCACTTTATTTTAGGAAAAAGGGATATAATTTTCGATAAATATCGAAAAAAGTGTTGCTACAACATCCCACCCCAGATGATGAAAAATTATTTTTGCATTATGCCCTATCGGGATTCGAGAGAACCCGGACCTTCATTTAGCATCGTAAGACTAATTGTAAAACGTAACAATAATTTTAAAGAAGGAAAAGTTTTATCTAAAATTTTCTATTTCATTAATAAAATACAAATACATACACGTAAAACTCACGATCAGTGTACGTTAATTTAGAAACATAACAAAAACTATAACAAATTAAAAATGTTATTAAAAAATCTTCAAATTAATAACAACTAAAAATGATTACGTCTACCCAGTTTAAGAGTAGTACCTTTAACTAAAACTACTGCCAGTTCGCCCAAACATTTAGACCACATTGTTTTTATACATCCCACTTCTTCATCAGCATTATACGCATCCTCTTTATTTGGCAACGATAAATGTATCACATGAGGAAATTGTTGATTTTCGTTAAATATAATTCTGCTGTCCATAAACCCCTTCACAACATTGTTACAGCCATTTAAATAAATCTCTTCGATAAAAATATCACCACAATTATTCACAAGCATTTCCAAAGTCGCCGTGCTTAAGAAATTTTGGGACAGTCGCAATATTTTGATAGACTTACAGGTCGCTTTTAGTGCATCAAATATTAAACTGAAGTGAATATCGCCCAGTTTACAATTGGTAAGATTCAATTCATGCATAATTTTTTTATGTCCGGGTGTTGCTTGTATCCCAAGGTTTAATCTAAAGAAATTTACTAAATCGATATAGGACTTGGGATTCCGGATGGAATATGCAAAATTTAAAGTTTGAATAATCGCGGGATTTAGCAAATTAAAAATTTTTGTCACCGCGTTTGTTTGCAAATTATCATTATGGCTAATATCGAATAGGTCTAACTGATACATAGTGTTATTGAGACTGCCCGAATGCGTAAAATCCTCAATACTGCAGTTCGATAGGTACAGTTTCTTTAATTTAGTTAAGTTATTTATAAATGAAAATAAGTGCGGTAACCCAGAATCACCAAAAGGATTAAAACTTAAATTAAGTTCGGTCAAATTGATTAGTGCGGCACATTTGACGTTGAAAACGTTACAAAGATATTTTAACCCATTCGCCTTTATATTATTACCAGATAAATCGAGTTTATATAGTCGATCGAATGTCGGAAGAATTTCGGATAATAATTTAACCCCGTCATCACAAATACAATTTTGTGAAAGATCTAGCTCGAAAATGTCAGTTTCGTTCCGTAGCGCATTAAAAATAGGTTGAATTTCGTGTAATTGCAATTTTTGATCGGACAAACTGACTACGTTAGTCAACGTACAATTTGTTAATAAATTACCCATATGCGCATCGTATGCGCAATTCATTTGAGCACAAGCATCCCGGTAGCGCTCATTTAGAGGTGGTTTGACCCAGTTATTTACTATGGACGATACAATATCGCCATTGGCGCAGATATCAATAATGAGGGTTAGTGGATCGGTATGTTGAAGAAATGCACCGTCAGATGTGGTAAGTTGCAGCTTTGGCCGTATATTATAGATACTGAAATTAAATAAAACAAATATTCAATTTGGTATGAAAACAAAATCGTTTAATCATACTTATAGTATCGTTCCGAAGCCTCTTCCGCCAACCATCCAACGGTTAAATCGCCCAATTTGATCGTATCCACTGGAACCAAAAATAACTTACCGTCCACTTTAATTTTAATCGATAGCGTGATTTTCGTATGCGTGCTATCAATTCGGTTTAGCATTTGTGGTCGTAAAATTTCGACCGGTCGATATGGCGAATCAATTTGGACTGATTGCAATGAATCACGTCTGGAATTATTTTGGCTATCAGACGATGGCGAATCGTGCCTCTCTCGTGTAAATCCCGTTTCAGACAAAAAAGAACTTTGGTACGGTGATGTTTTTTTTTGCGTCAATCGATTCCGACCGATGATATCTTTGTGTTCGAAGGGGTCCTGAGACCGATCCGACTTATTTGATTCAGGCCTGCCTCTCTTATGAGATTTTTGCCGTTTTTTGTTAGGCATATCTTCATCTAACCAATCATCGTGAATTTTGCTAGAGACATTTTTGTGGCTGCGTAGATTTTTCATAACTTGTTGATATTCCAATTTGGCTTGTTTCGCTGCGCTATTCGATGTACATGGATCCTGGATGGAAAACAAGTTTTCATTCACAAACTGCGGACTGTCATCGTCATCTTCATCGGAGTAAAACAATTTGGTATTTGTTAGATCAAAATCTGACATATTGCGTTTATAGGATGGTTTCGGTGTCGATCTTGTTTGGATTGCAGATGAAGTGCTAGCGATAGGACCTACATCACTTGTTCGACTAGAACAGGGTGATGCAGATATTTTAGATGGAGTTATCGTGATTTTATTTAATTTACTAAGCCGATTATGAATGTTATAATAATGAGGTTCCGTATCCGGGTTTAAGGTGGCGAATTTATGCCACCGCTCTAAACTATCTAAAGGAGTATCCCCCGAATCAGTACGTAAATTAGGATTAGCACCATGATCAAGCAACAATTCCACAATATCTAAATGTCCATTAACACATGCGTCGTGCAGAGGTGTAATGCCACCGCAGTGCATGCCACCTTTATCATTAATTTGTGCTTTCTCACCTTTTTCGAGCAATAGTTTAACTATATTCGTATATCCATTATTACATACTTCATGAATGGGTAACCATCCAGCATGATCTCTTGTCATAACTGGGTGGCCTTGCTCTAGCAGACGGGCTACCAGGATCTCACTGCCAGAAATACATGCTTGATGTAGTTGTGTTTCCCCTTTCGCATTTCTCCTAACAATCAAAGCGGGCCGTTTTCGTTGTCGAATAGTTTTATCAGGAGTATCTTCATCACTACAATTCGCCAACAAATCGTCTATACAAATTTCTTCACCAATGTCTGGTGTGTTTGGTTCGGTGGTTTCACTCTCGGTATCGGAATGATCATCGTTTACATTAATTCCAGAAAGGCTGCATTCAGCTAAGAGTATTTTAGATTTGTAATCTAGGCCCGCTGCTATATAATATCGATTTAAATTGTATACGCAGATAATTTCAAACTTTTTATCCTTAAGCTTTTGTGACTCTTCACGAGCCCGTTGATAAATATTTTCGATTGTCGCTTCATCCTTTTTAAGAAGTTCGTATACCTCAGCTATACTGATCAATGTGGTGAAAGATTCTTTTGGTATATTTCTCACCAATTCATATTCCTTCCATAAAAAATTCAACGCATTATCATATTCGGACATATCTTTATAGGTAGCCGATAGGCTGACATAAATCGGGATCAGTTCCGAGTCTGGGCATTTACATTTCTCAGCACATTCCAACATTTTTTGGTAGTAGACGATAGCGTTTGCGTAATGCTTCAATTTACAACATCCATCGCCCATTTTTTCAAAAAGTGCCTTGCGTCCAGCATAATCATCTTGCGGTTTTAGATATAACTCGTCTTCAGCATTACAGAGAGCAGCAACGATTTTTAAATTATTTTCTGCTTCTTCACGATCATTTACATCGGACGGTTTTAATTTATAGCATTTGATTAAATCTTTCTTGGCGCTCTGGTAATCGCCTGCCTTAATTAACACTGCCGACATTAGAAGTAATGTTTCGCATGTTTTCTGCGTTTTATCATCTAAATGGCCGGCAATATCGATAGCTAGACGAAAAAATTTAAGCGATTTGGCATTATCATTTAGCTTGGTGACAAACATGGAACCTTTGGTGATGTAGCATCGAAATAGGAGTTCATATATATCGAGTGCCTGGCCCAATTTAATCGCTTCCTTAATATATCGAATGGAATCGACGTAATTACCCATTGTTTGGTGTACGATTCCCAAATTTAAATATAATCTGCCCTGCATATCGGATAGTTCCACCTTGTTTACAGTACCTTTAAGTGTTTCGCATAATTTTAAACTTTTGTTAAAATATTGTTCTGCCGATTTGAGTAGTTTAGAGCTTTCCTGCAACTCACTACTAACCGATTGGCCATGCGATAAATAAATTCGCCCTAAAGTTGCGTAAGCCCGTTGTTGTTCTAAAGTATTTTTCTTGTCGATGGAAACCTCTAAAAATTCAAAAATATTTTGTAATACGATTTAATGGAATCGCACAAACATAATATATACTTAAATACAGATTAACATTATCTAGGGCTTTGTTGTATTCACCCAGGAGCATGTACATCTCTCCCATCATACGATGGGCCTTAGCATGTGCAAGAACCTTCTTAAGTTTGTTATATGCAGTTGCTTCATTTTTATATTCATCCAGAGCTTGTTCCGGGATTCCTATATTGGCATAATAATCACCTAAATCATTACAAGCGGAGGCATAATTTTGAATATTACCAGAAGAGAATGCATTTTGCTTTTTCTTCAACAATTCTGAAATAAGTCGAAATGAAATATTATTCTACGTTTGATGCGAATATAAATTAATTTATTTACGATTCTTCTCCATTATGGAAATATTTTACCCGAGTACTGTTGGTAAATTTTATTTAATTCCGGAATTCATTTGAGTTGTTTTCGTTTCCGAAACAATTTTTGATTTTTTGAACTTTTGAAATGACATGCAGATGTAACGGGAAAATTTAACAAGGATTGTCAAACTTTTTGCTATTTACCCTTCAAACATTGCATAAAGAAAACGTTCAGTTTATGAAGATTTGCTTATACGTATATCCCTTTTCCTGTAATTGGGCCTCGTCATACTTTAATTCTTTCGTCGTGATTCTCTGATTTCAAAAAATCAATCGACGGTCTCATTTGATTTCTTTGCGCATTTCTTTTGGCTAAAGGGTGTACCAAAAAATTCATTCGTATTGTTTTGTTTGCTTATACATATTAAAAATAAAAATAATTAATTTAAAACTGTAATATTTAATTAATATATTTTATTTTAAATTATATATTAAATTAAATTATATTTTAAATTAATCATTTTTATTTCTAATTTTTATTATAAGCAAACAAAACAATCCGAACGAATTTTTTTGGTACACTCTTTTTTTTACTATAGCCTTTCTTTTTTTATGTATGCGTATATTATATATATATATATAAATATATATATATATATATATATATATATATATATATATATATATTTTTTTTTTGAACATATATTTATATATATATATATATAATATTTTTGAACATATATACGCATACATAAAAAAAGAAAGGCTATAGTAAAGAAAAGGGTGTACCAAAAAAATTCGTTCGGATTGTTTTGTTTGCTTATAATAAAAAATAGAAATAACAGATTAATTTAAAATATATTTTAATTTAATATGTAATTTAAAATAAAATATATTAATTTAATATTACAGTTTTAAATTAATTATTTTTATTTTTAATATGTATAAGCAAACAAAACAATACGAATGAATTTTTTAATACACCCTTTAGCCAAAAGAAATGCGCAAAGAAATCAAATGAGACCGTCGATTGATTTTTTGAAATCAGAGAATCACGACGAAAGAATTAAAGTATGACGAGGCCCAATTACAGGAAAAGGGATATACGTATAAGCAAATCTTCATAAACTGAACGTTTTCTTTATGCAATGTTTGAAGGGTAACTAGCAAAAAATTTTGACAGTCCTTGTTAAATTTTCCCGTTACATCTGCATGTCATTTCATAAGTTCAAAAAATAAAAATTGTTTCGGAAACGAAAACAACTCAAATGAATTCCGGAATTAAATAAAATTTACCAACCGTAATCGGGAAAATATTTCCATAATGGAGAAGAATCGTAAATAAATTAATTTATATTCGCATCAAACGTAGAATAATATTTCATTTCGACTTATTTCCTCTAAGCTTATTTCAGAATTGTTGAAGAAAAAGCAAAATGCATTCTCTTCTGGTAATATTCAAAATTATGCCTCCGCTTGTAATGATTTAGGTGATTCCCGGAACAAGCTCTGGATGAATATAAAAATGAAGCAACTGCATATAAGAAACTTAAGAAGGTTCTTGCACATGCTAAGGCCCATCGTATGATGGGAGAGATGTACATGCTCCTGGGTGAATACAACAAAGCCCTAGATAATGTTAATCTGTATTTAAGTATATATTATGTTTGTGCGATTCCATTAAATCGTATTACAAAATATTTTTGAATTTTTAGAGGTTTCCATCGACAAGAAAAATACTTTAGAACAACAACGGGCTTACGCAACTTTAGGGCGAATTTATTTATCGCATAGCCAATCGGTTAGTAGTGAGTTGCAGGAAAGCTCTAAACTACTCAAATCGGCAGAACAATATTTTAACAAAAGTTTAAAATTTTGCGAAACACTTAAAGGTACCGTAAACAAGGTGGAACTATTCGATATGCAGGGCAGATTATATTTAAATTTGGGAATCGTACACCAAACAATGGGTAATTACGTCGATTCCATTCGATATATTAAGGAAGCGATTAAATTGGGCCAGGCACTCGATATATATGAACTCCTATTTCGATGCTACATCACCAAAGGTTCCATGTTTTTCACCAAGCTAAATGATAATGCCAAATCGCTTAAATTTTTTCGTCTAGCTATCGATATTGCCGGCCATTTAGATGATAAAACGCAGAAAACATGCGAAACATTACTTCTAATGTCGGCAGTGTTAATTAAGGCAGGCGATTACCAGAGCGCCAAGAAAGATTTAATCAAATGCTATAAATTAAAACCGTCCGATGTAAATGATCGTGAAGAAGCAGAAAATAATTTAAAAATCGTTGCTGCTCTCTGTAATGCTGAAGACGAGTTATATCTAAAACCGCAAGATGATTATGCTGGACGCAAGGCACTTTTTGAAAAAATGGGCGATGGATGTTGTAAATTGAAGCATTACGCAAACGCTATCGTCTACTACCAAAAAATGTTGGAATGTGCTGAGAAATGTAAATGCCCAAACTCGGAACTGATCCCGATTTATGTCAGCCTATCGGCTGCCTATAAAGATATGTCCGAATATGATAATGCGTTGAATTTTTTATGGAAGGAATATGAATTGGTGAGAAATATACCAAAAGAATCTTTCACCACATTGATCAGTATAGCTGAGGTATACGAACTTCTTAAAAAGGATGAAGCGACAATCGAAAATATTTATCAACGGGCTCGTGAAGAGTCACAAAAGCTTAAGGATAAAAAGTTTGAAATTATCTGCGTATACAATTTAAATCGATATTATATAGCAGCGGGCCTAGATTACAAATCTAAAATACTCTTAGCTGAATGCAGCCTTTCTGGAATTAATGTAAACGATGATCATTCCGATACCGAGAGTGAAACCACCGAACCAAACACACCAGACATTGGTGAAGAAATTTGTATAGACGATTTGTTGGCGAATTGTAGTGATGAAGATACCAGTGATAAAACTATTCGACAACGGAAACGGCCCGCTTTGATTGTTAGGAAAAATGCGAAAGGGGAAACACAACTACATCAAGCATGTATTTCTGGCAGTGAGATCCTGGTAACCCGTCTGCTAGAGCAAGGCCACCCAGTTATGACAAGAGATCATGCTGGATGGTTACCCATTCATGAAGTATGTAATAATGGATATACGAATATAGTTAAACTATTGCTCGAAAAAGGTGAGAAAGCACAAATTAATGATAAAGGTGGCATGCACTGCGATGGCATTACACCTCTGCACGACGCATGTTTTAATGGACATTTAGATATTGTGGAATTGTTGCTTGATCATGGTGCTAATCCTAATTTACGTACTGATTCGGGGGATACTCCTTTAGATAGTTTAGAGCGGTGGCATAAATTCGCCACCTTAAACCCGGATACGGAACCTCATTATTATAACATTCATAATCGGCTTAGTAAATTAAATAAAATCACGATAACTCCATCTAAAATATCTGCATCACCCTGTTCTAGTCGAACAAGTGATGTAGGTCCTATCGCTAGCATTTCATCTGCAATCCAAACAAGATCGACACCGAAACCATCCTATAAACGCAATATGTCAGATTTTGATCTAACAAATACCAAATTGTTTTACTCCGATGAAGATGACGATGGACAGTCCGCAGTTTGTGAATGAAAACTTGTTTTCCATCCAGGATTCATGTACATCGAATAGGGCAGCGAAACAAGCCAAATTGGAATATCAACAAGTTATGAAAAATCTACGCAGCCACAAAAATGTCTCTAGCAAAATTCACGATGATTGGTTAGATGAAGATATGCCTAACAAAAAACGGCAAAAATCTCATAAGAGAGGCAGGCCTGAATCAAACAAGTTGGGTCGGTCTCAGGACCCCTTCGAACACAAAGATATCATCGGTCGGAATCGATTGACGCAAAAAAAATCATCACCGTACCAAAGTTCTTTTTTGTCTGAAACGGGATTTACACGAGAGAGGCACGATTCGTCATCGTCTGATAGCCAAAATAATTCCAGACGTGATTCATTGCAATCAGTCCAAATTGATTCGCCATATCGACCGGTCGAAATTTTACGACCACAAATGCTACACCGAATTGATAGCACGCATACGAAAATCACGCTATCGATTAAAATTAAAGTGGACGGTAAGTTATTTTTGGTTCCAGTGGATACGATAAAATTGGACGATTTAACCGTTGGATGGTTGGCGGAAGAGGCTTCGGAACGATACTATAAGTATGATTAAACGATTTTGTTTTCATACCAAATTGAATATTTGTTTTATTTAATTTCAGAATCTATAATATACGGCCAAAGCTGCAACTTACCACATCTGACGGTGCATTTCTTCAACATACCGATCCACTAACCCTCATTATTGATATCTGCGCCAATGGCGATGTTGTATCGTCCATAGTAAATAACTGGGTCAAACCACCTCTAAATGAGCGCTACCGGGATGCTTGTGCTCAAATGAATTGCGCATACGATGCGCATTTGGGTAATTTATTAACAAATTGTACGTTGACTAACGTAGTCAGTTTGTCCGATCAAAAATTGCAATTACACGAAATTCAACCTATTTTTAATGCGCTACGGAACGAAACTGACATTTTCGAGCTAGATCTTTCACAAAATTGTATTTGTGATGACGGGGTTAAATTATTATCCGAAATTCTTCCGACATTCGATCGACTATATAAACTCGATTTATCTGGTAATAATATAAAGGCGAATGGGTTAAAATATCTTTGTAACGTTTTCAACGTCAAATGTGCCGCACTAACCAATTTTACCGAACTTAATTTAAATTTTAATCCTTTTGGTGATTCTGGGTTACCGCACTTATTTTCATTTATAAATAACTTACTAAATTAAAGAAACTGTACCTATCGAACTGCAGTATTGAGGATTTTACGCATTCGGGCAGTCTCAATAATACTATGTATCAGTTAGACCTATTCGATATTAGCCATAATGATAATTTGCAAACAAACGCGGTGACAAAAATTTTTAATTTGCTAAATCCCGCGATTATTCAAACTTTAAATTTTGCATATTCCATCCGGAATCCCAAGTCCTATATCGATTTAGTAAATTTCTTTAGATTAAACTTTGGGATACAAGCAACACCCGGACATAAAAAAATTATGCATGAATTGAATCTTACCAATTGTAAACTGGGCGATATTCACTTCAGTTTAATATTTGATGCACTAAAAGCGACCTGTAAGTCTATCAAAATATTGCGACTGTCCCAAAATTTCTTAAGCACGACGACTTTGGAAATGCTTGTGAATAATTGTGGTGATATTTTTATCGAAGAGATTTATTTAAATGGCTGTAACAATGTTGTGAAGGGGTTTATGGACAGCAGAATTATATTTAACGAAAATCAACAATTTCCTCATGTGATACATTTATCGTTGCCAAATAAAGAGGATGCGTATAATCAAAGAATTTCTACTAGATATTCTTTGGTATAATGCTGATGAAGAAGTGGGATGTATAAAAACAATGTGGTCTAAATGTTTTGGGCGAACTGGCAGTAGTTTTAGTTAAAGGTACTACTCTTAAACTGGGTAGGCGTAATCATTTTTAGTTGTTATTAATTTGAAGATTTTTTAATAACATTTTTAATTTGTTATAGTTTTTGTTATGTTTCTAAATTAACGTACACTGATCGTGAGTTTTACGTGTATGTATTTGTATTTTATTAATGAAATAGAAAATTTTAGATAAAACTTTTCCTTCTTTAAAATTATTGTTACGTTTTACAATTAGTCTTACGATGCTAAATGAAGGTCCGGGTTCTCTCGAATCCCGATAGGGCATAATGCAAAAATAATTTTTCATCATCTGGGGTGGGATGTTGTAGCAACACTTTTTTCGATATTTATCGAAAATTATATCCCTTTTTCCTAAAATAAAGTGGTTGTCGTTTCACTTTTCAATTTTGCTTTCTATATTGCGATCGCACACTACTAGAATAAATTGTTTTTTTTTTATCACTTTTTTGTTTTTCGATAAAGTATGACTCTTAAAATAAGTAGGTGACACAGTAAGAGTAGAACGACATAATGTTTTATTCGAATTGGTAGAGATCGCAATAGAAGCAAAGTAATTGAAAAATGGAAAAACGGTAAATCTAATTTATGATGAAAGAAAGAGATGTAAATTTCGATAGTATCGAAAAAAAGTGATGTTGCAACATCCCACCCCTGATTACGATCGACGATGAAAATGAACACAACTATGACCCCCTGTCGAAGTGCAGATCACATGGGCCGACTAATTTTCCATGTCAGTACTATAGGCTGGCATGGAGAGCTATTCAATGTGCAGATGGTTCTACCAAAGATTTCTATAATAAGAAGTGAATACACGTACCAAAAAGTTCAGACATCCACTTTTTTTTATAACTCCACGAATTTACGAAAAACCACATATCGGACGATTTTATAATCAAAAATACCCCGAGAAACGAACCTATCATGATTTTTTATATATAATAAATACGCTACCTATTTTAAATGTAGGAACTATTTTTGTTCGAGATCACGTGATCTCGATTTTTTTTGGTTAATTTGTTTCGGTATACATATATTGTATGTAAAACGAAAACTGTGACACAAAAAAACTAAAAACAACAACAACAAATTATGAAATTGGTTCTCGTGTACTAATGTAAAAATTACACAAATATAATTTTTCTGTTTTTTCGAAAATTTTGTTTTGTTTTTGCTCGAATATAAATTTATATAAAACAAAAACATATGTATGTATAAATAAATACACTACATATGCATTTCGGAATATGTATTGCTAGTTGGAACTATTATATAAAATGCGGTGGAGGTAAAATAGTAAAGGAATATTTTAATTTTGTAGATTATATATATATATAATATATATATATATATATATATATATATATATATATATATATATATATATATATATATATATATATATATTATATATATATATTATATATATATATTATATATATATATTATATATATATATTATATATATATATATATATATATATATATATATATATATATATATATATATATATATATATATATATATTATATATATATATAATATATATATATATATATATATATATACTTGATTGTTTTTAATCAAAAACACTTTAACTGTAAAAACGACAACTTCGTAAATTAATTATATTACGAAATTATTTATTATATTAAATACATTATTTTAATTATTTATATTATTAAACATGCAAATTGTAAAGGAGTATCAGTGTTGTGTTCGTTCGAACATTCATTCGTTCTGTAATTTTGTTTTGACGATTCATTCTACAAAGAATTTCAGAACAATTTTGCCCCAACCTTTCATTGAAAAATTTAAGTTGTGATCGATCATTTCGATCCCCGAAAAACTACAAACAAAAAATCTAACCTCGTTAGGAATGTAATATGAATGATACATAGTAAAAAAAGGGATGTTTAATTATCTTATACGAACTACCTGAATTCAAAATTAGAACGGTTCAAATTTTAAAAGGATAATAAACAGCTACTGCACACTTTTTTTTGTATCGGAATGAGTCATACAAATATGTATGTTTATTTATTATACTACTTATATTTGAACTACCTGAGTTGCAAATTTCAAAAGGATGAAAAATCAACACCTACAAAATTATTTTAGTATTGGAATGAGTTATGGAAAAAGGGTAACTAAAAACACTATACGCATATAATTGCTGTTTAAGTGGAAATAAATAGGTAATTCCCGAATACCAAGATTCCCCCTCCGTTTTGGAGCCTATATACTTTTGAGTCTACTACCTTTATTTTCAATTTCAATTTTCAATCAAAAATTATGATTACCCTGTTTTTCCATTATAAGCCTCACACCGCTTGTAAGCCGCGGTTACTTAGAAGAAATTTTTTGCCAAAACTTTTAACAAAACGCTAATAAGCCGCATTTCTTTATTAGGCCGCGTTCTTCTTAAAAGCCGCGGCTAATTATCCCTCTATTTTCTTTCAAAATTACAAAACACCCAAGATTACCCAAGTAGGTAGGTATTTTGAACTTTTTAAAGCTGCGCACACCTTTAACCCTAACTCTGTCTATTGGGGTCATATTGACCCCAACCGTTTTTAATATCTAAAAAATCATAATTTTTGTATTATAAACAGTGCGAATAATTTAGATAGCCTCAACTAAAAGCTTTGGGTTCTATGTAAAAGGTTTTAGTTGAGGCTATCTAAATTATTCGCACTGTTTATATTACAAAAATTATGATTTTTTAGATATTAAAAACGGTTGGGGTCAATATGACCCCAATGGACAGAGTTAGGGTTAATAAGCCGCGGCTAAAATTTTCCCTATTTGCCCTAAAATTGTAAGCATTCGTATAAACCGCACTCCTAAAATAGGCCGCACGCTTGTAATAAGCACATTTTTAAGAAAAATAAAACTTTTTTTTACTAAGAAGCCTCGGCTTATAATGGAAAAACAGGGTAGTGCAAATTTTCCAAAAATTACTGTGTTTTTACATTGACTGTGCATTATATTATATTTAATATAATTATTATTATGGACACGATAGATTTGCTATTCGCTGAGTATGAGGAACATGAGAACGACTGCCAAATCGTTGAGCCCGATGCGGCAGTTATTTTAGTATCAAGTTGTAGTAGTGAGAGATCAACCAATAACCATGATTATGATAATGTTTCTAAAACTCCGATAATGATGAAAATTGAAAAAAATTTCATTGATACAACTTATAGTGTAAACGATCAGTGCGATAGTCCATCATTATTTGATTCCGAGGATGATTCTATTTTTCCATCCAAAGTTAATAACGACGATTTACTTGAATCACCAACAGCAAGTAATATAGAATCCAATGATTCATATCAAATAGAATATTTAGAAGAGGAAGAAAACCAGGTTCGAAATCAGAATTGCTTTATAGAAGAATCAAATTCTCCAAACGAGGCAAATTGTAAGTGATAAGATTAGTTGAATATTTCTATACTTTTATTTGTTACTAATTATTATTTGTTTATCATTAGATATAAACAAGATAGACACATCATTAACTAAAGCGGGTAATCCGCGACAAAGAAGAAAGTTCATTCTCAAAAAAAGCGAAAGAGTTAACAAATTAAAAACGAAAAGAAGAAATCAACATCAATTAAAGCCACCATGCTTGCAAAAAACTATGTAGTACAAAAATTTCGAACATCGGTCGTCAAAAAATAAATAATATGTTTTGGAAAATGACGTGGTGTGAGCAAGGGAATTTTTTAAAAAATATGACATCGAAAAACCTTGTAGCAAGAAAAACAGTTAATTCATGTAAAAGGCAATACATACATTAAAATATTTACTATACAACGAGCAAGAAGAAGTACAATATGTGTGTCAAACTTTTTTTTGGGCCACTCTTGGATATAGTAAAAATAATAACACCATTCTAAAACGCATCACGTGTGAGAAAAACGTGCCTACTGTAGAAAATAGAGGGAAATATGCCAGAGATGTTGCATATAAAGATATAATTAGAAAACATATTGAGTCTTTCAACCCGACCATCTCACACTACCGCCGTGACCACTCGCCGAATAGAAGGTATTTGCCCTCGGATGTGACAATTACGTTAATGTACAATTCATTTAACGAAACATACCCAACAATTATATGTTCTTACGACACATATAGGAATTTAATCAAAGAGCTTAACATTAGTTTTACGGTCTTGGGAAATGAGGAGTGTGAAACATGTACAATTTACAATAACATAAAATCAGAACACCAAAATTGTGATTCAGCATGTGGAATTTGTACAGATTATAAATGCCATACAACTCGGTCATTTAAAAGCCGACAAGCTTATGACCTGTGTAAAGTTATTCCTTGGGATAAAACCCGGATTTGCTTGTCTGTTGATTTACAAAAAGTTATCATGCTACCACGTATGGAAATGTTCAAACGGATTTTATTTACGAAAAGATTAGTGGTTTTTAATGAAAGTTTTGTGCCTATAGGAAAATGGAGTAAAATTAAACAACCGATGGCTATAATATGGCATGAAGCAACATCCGGTCGCAAGAAGGAAGACATTATATCCGCCTTTTACAAATTTTTCAAATACTACCGTGATGTTAAACAAATTGTGTTGTGGCTTGACAACTGCGCGGCGCAAAATAAAAATTGGACCTTTTTCTCGTTTTTAATAACCATCATAAACTCAAATCATATTAATGCTGACGAGATTGAGCTGAACTATTTCGAATCGGGGCATACATTTATGTCTGCGGATAGTTTCCACCACCAAGTGGAACTAAGCTTAAAACATAAAAAAAAACATATGATTTTAACGATTTTCACTAAGCTGTTAAACAATCGAGTAAAGGGAATTGCATTGTAGAGGTCATGACAGAGAGCGACTTTTATCTTTGGCCAGATAATTCATCGCAAGCGAAACTATAAAAAAAACCGACCATATCTTAAGGATATGGTGAGGGTAAAATTCAAACGACACCAACGTACTCGTAGTTTATTTTATTCTTCAGAATATGACCAGGATGATTTTATTGAGCTGTCTTTCTTAAAAACCTACATAGAAAAGAATATTTTAGTGCTACCGGAAAAAAGGCAACGTTCTAAAGGAGTCACTGCAAAGCACCATGAACAAATAGTTAAAGAAATAGTTCCATTATTGCCAAAAAATCGGCATATTTTTGGCAAAATCTTTCTATTACCGACCCGCTAGAAGTCAATGATAACCCCTAAATTATTTTTTATTTATTTTTCGTTTTTTTTTTATTTTTTCTGATTTATTTTTAATTTTAAATGGAAAGTGAGTTTTGATACATATTGTGAAGATGAATTTTTTTAAAATTTAATAAAAAATATACATAAATTAAAATTATGGTTTTATTACAGTCCTACATAAAAATTATCGAATAATTAACTCGAAAGATGAAACAGTTAAGGTTTATTTGTACAGTTAACCTATTTTTTATCTCGATTGGTAATTAAACATAAATGCCTTAAATGGCAGATAAGGTAAAAATGCATCCTTTTGAAAAATAAAAATCACTTAAGCTATGTAATTTAAGAGACTTAACGATTAATAAGTCATTTTTGATTAAAATGGATCAAATTTTTTTATCTACATTTTAATGCATAAAACTATTGGGGGTACAAATTGAAAATGCGGGATTGATAACAGATGGCGTTACTAACGCTATACGCATCAGGCAGTACTGTGACTATGTTCATGTCAAAGCTACGTCTTATAGCTTTAATTTTCAGTATGTGTCAATTTGTCGCAGTGTCAAATTCATAGTTTTTTTGAGCTCTCAATATGTCGAGTTTCGTGCCAACAAAACAGCATTTGCGGGAAGTTTAAATTTACTTCTTTAATTTGAAGAAAAGTGCTGCTGAAGCACATCGATTGGTCTCCGAGGCTTATCCGAGTCATGTTCCATCGGTTTCAACGTGCGAGAGATGGTTTGTGCGGTTTAGAAGTGGTGATTTTGACGTTGAGGACAAAGAGCGGCCGGGCCAAGTGAAAAAGTTTGAGAATGCTGAATTGGAGGCAATACTCAATGAAGACTCGTGTCAAACTCAACAAGAGCTCGCACATTCATTGGGAGTGACACAACAAGCCATTTCCCATCGTATAAAAGCCCTCGGAATGATCCAAAAGCAAGGACATTGGGTGCCGTATGAGCTGAAGCCGAGAGACGTCGAGCGCCGTTTTTTTGCATGCGAACTGCTGCTCGAACGGCAAAAACGGAAGGGTTTTTTGCATCGCATTGTCACTGGTGATGAAAAGTGGATCCATTACGATAACCCGAAGCGCAAAAAATCATATGGTTACCCCGGCCATGCATCATCATCGACGGCCAAACCAAATATTCACGGCACCAAGCTCATGCTCTGTATTTGGTGGGACCAGCTGGGTGTGGTGTATTATGAGCTATTGAAATTGAACGAAACCATCACAGGAGCACTATACCGAACTCAATTGATGCGTTTGAGCCGCGCACTCAAAGAAAAACGGCCACAATACGAGCAAAGACACGACAAAGTAATTTTGCAACATGACAACGCTCGGCCACATGTTGCAGCGCCGGTCAAAACATACCTACAAACGCTGAAATGGGAAGTCTTACCCCACCCGCCGTATAGCCCAGATATTGCTCCTTCCGATTACCACCTTTTCCGATCGATGACACATAACCTAGCTGACCAGCGCTTCCATTCTTACGAAGAAGCCCAAAAATGGGTCGATGACTGGATAGCAGCTAAGCCGGCCGAATTTTTTCGCGACGGTATCCGTAAATTGCCAGAAAGATGGGAAAAAGTTGTGGCTAGCGATGGACAATATTTTGAATAATTCATTTGTTACCATTTTTTCAGAATAAACGTTCAAAAATAGAAAAAAATCCCGCATTTTCAATTTGTACCCCCAATATTTTCACGTTTTCGCGTAAAATTAATCTTGTTTATTAATTCTTTGTATCACAAATTCAATAATTATAATGTAACAATATAAAATACGTTTTCATAAATCAATTAAAGTGTTTTATTTTGGTTTTATGAACAAAAATTGTTTCAAAATTTTAACATCGATTTTCTCAAAACTCAATTTTTGTAGTTATGTAAAACATGTTTAGTACGGCAGTATTCATATTATTTATGTTATAAATTAATAAATTTACTCAAAATGTAATTAATTAAGACGTGATTAAACAATATAAATTTCGTTCTAATGGAAAAAGTTAGCATGTAAGAAGCAACAATGACTTAACTACTCTATTTTAAACATAAGTACCTTATTTACTCTACAAATAAGGTGCTTTTCCCTCAAACATGTCAGTTAAGTCAAATTTGTTTAGTTGCGTTAAATGAAATTTCACTTGAGCAATTTTTATATTCTAGTGAAAATGACTTATTTGCAATTATTAACATGACGGTTTAACCAAAAGTAACTTAAGTACTAGAATTTTAACCTTATCTTAATAAAAAGTAAAATGTTTTTAGAAAAAACACATCAACTGTGATCGTTTTTAATCAAAAACACTTTAACTGTAAAAACGAAAACTTCGTAAATTAATTATTTTACGAAATTATTATTATATTAAATACATTATTATAATTATTTATATTATTAAACATGCAAATTATAAAGGAGTATCAGTGTGGCGTTCGTTCGTTCATTCATTCGTTCTGTAATTTTGTTTTAACGATTCATACTACAAATAATTTCAGAACAATTTTGTCACCACTCTTGAAAAATTTAAGTTATTGTCGATCCCCGAAAAACTACAAACATAAAATCAAATCTCGTTACGAATGTAATATAAATGTAATAAATACATAGTAAAAAAAGGATGTTTAATTACCTTATACAAACTACCTGAATTCAAAATTAAGACAGTCCAAATTTTAAAAGGGTAATGAAACAACTTCTGCACACTTTTTTTTGTATTGGAATGAGGCATACAAATATTGTATGAAATAAAAAACCGACCATATCTTAAGGATTTGTTGAGGGTAAAATTCAAACGACACCAACGTATTGTTACGATTTTGCCTTGTCAATCAAGGTTCGAATCACTGGATTGTGAATAAATACACTGCTTCAAATTTGAACTCACACAATTTATTTACACAACACAATTTATTGTACAACACAAAATTCACAATTAATTATTACACTTATAACACACTTTTTAATTATCACTTTAATAATCGCTTTAATAATCACTTTAATAATCACTTTAATAATCTTTCTATTTAACCTTCACTGTATCACGTTTAAAATAATACTCAGCATTCCACATCAACGCGCGCCTTTATATACCAAAATATTTGTTTCTAGAATAATCCTAAATGCGCAGCAAATATGTTAGTATAGAAATGACGCCTAAATGTTGTTTATAAATTATAAATGTAATTGAACAATTAATGAAATTAACTTATTCTATTCTATTCTAGGTGTCACCGTAACACTACCCCCCACCTAAGCCTGTTCGTCCCGAACAGGATCCAGATCACCTCCTCTGTAGAGCGCCAAACGCTCCAAATGCACCACCTTTGGTTTACCTTTCCGTCCTTTCTGTATGCGATAAACCACGTCGTTCAACCTTTTAATGACAGTGTAAGGGCCTTCCCATGTGGGTTGCAACCTCGGTGATAATCCCTTCTGCCGTTGCGGGTTGTGAAGCCATACCAATTGCCCTTCCTCGAAGCCTTGCTTGTTTGCTCGTATGTCATATCGAGCTTTCATTCGATCACTTGTTATCCGAATTTTCTCCCGTACAAATTGATGTATTTCATTGAGTTCCTCTTTCATTCGGTCGACATAATCCTGTCCGCATAGAGCTGCTGATGGAACAGCCCCAAATTTTAAATCTCCCAGTAATCGCAGATTTTTCCCAAATATGGTTTTAGCTGGTGTCACTCCTGTTGTGTCATGTACCGCTGATCGGTAGGCCATCAGGAACATTGGTATATGTCGATCCCAGTTACGTTGGTTCCTTTCCACAACCTTTGCTAGATATTCCTCCAATGTGCCATTGAATATTTCCACCATACCGTCTGACTGTGGGTGTAAAGGCGTCGTTCTCGTTTTATTGATTCCAAGCATCTGACATATCTCCTGAAATACCACCGATTCGAAATTCCTTCCTTGATCCGTGTGAATTTCCATCGGTACACCAAATCTGCTAATCCAATTGTTGACCACGGCATCAGCTATTGTAGTTGTCTCCTGATTGGGTATAGGGTACACTTCCGGCCATTTGCTGAAATAATCCATTATTACTAGCACATATTTATTTCCGCTCTCGGTGGTCGGAAATGGCCCCGCCACGTCCATTGCAATTCTTTCAAATGGTGCCCCGACATTATATTGTTTCATGGTTCCACGGCTTTTTCGTGCTGGTCCCTTTACTGCAGCACATTGGTCACATCTTCGACACCATTCTACTACTGACTGTCTACATCCGGACCAGTAGAAACGTTGTCGAATTTTGGCTAATGTTTTATTAATCCCTAGGTGACCTCCACTTGCTCCTCCATGATACTCCTTGAGGATTTCCGCTATCCGATCTTTTGGCACCACTACCAACAATTGTTTTACTTTACCATCCGTGCTTTCCCACTTTCGTTTTAAACATCCATTTTCTATGTGGAGGCTATCCCATTGAGCCCAATATGCTTTTACAGTGGGAGTTTTGTCAGCTATCTCACTCCATGTGGGCCGGTGTTCTTTTTCCTTACATTCCATGATGAATGACAGATCAGCATCCCGTAATTGCTCCTTCCTGATCATTTCATCAGTCCATTGCTCGTCAGGTAGCGCTTGCATGAGCCGAATATCGACGATGTTTTCCTTGACCTCCACATGCCCACAATTCTTGCATTCCGCGGGACATGGTCTTCTTAATAACGCGTCGGCATTTTTATGTGCACTTCCCTTCCGATGTTCAATATCGGCTTCTTTTGTCAAGCTCTCACCGCTTCCTTTTAATCTCGAAACTTGGATGGATGTTATGGGGCAATCGATTGTGGGAGTCAGCGTTTGCTCCTTCAAGCTCTCTCTTTTTAACGACTCCAATGTCGTCCGACCCTCCTTTCTGGCCTCTCTCTGCTGTTCGTTTGGTCTACGCTTGATAGAGATGGCGATCTTCCTCGTTTCTTCTTAATCTCCCAACAGTCCCGTGAAATGTGACCCATTCTATTACATACCCAGCATTTAATCCTGCTACTTCCATATCTGAACCATGGCGTAGCCCGCTCGGTGTCCATTCTGGAATCAATCTCCACTCGACGAATTTTCATTGCTGGTTTGATGATGGTTTGCGCAGTTTCGTTTGTTAACGCATACGCGATGGTTTCCGTAAAAGTTGTCTTAGGTGACAACATCACCGCTCTGCGCGTCTCAGGATCTCGAATACCGTCAATAAATGCATCTATTTTAATTCGCTCCATGTAATCGGCCGACATATTTGAATGGGCTAAATGCGCGAGCCGCTCAATTGCCGATGAAAACTCCTGTAGCGATTCTCCTCCTTTTTGGTATCGACCCTTCAATTCCATGCGATAGATTTCTCGCTTATGGTCACTTCCATATTTTCGATCTAGCGCTTTCATAATTCCGATGTAAACGTTCCGTTCTTGCTCGGGAATGATTTGTAGTGTTTCCGCCGCTTCGCGTTTAAGAGCCACAATTAACGCTGCAACACATTGTTCTTCAGTCCACTGATTTTGCTTAATCGCCGTTTCGAATTGGAACTTAAAAATACTGAAGGATGTTGTTCCATCAAATGTTGGTGGTTTTATCTTAACTGCGTTAACTGTCTGGATCACTTGACCTGTTGTTCCATTTGACTTGACATCTTGGAGCTCCTTCTCGAGACGTTTAACTTCCGTTTGTAGATCTTGTTTAACATTTTGAATTTCTGCGTGTACTTCTGTTTGCAGTTTTTCCACTTTACCGTGTAGTGTAGAAGATAACTCCAGAAACTTCTCGTCCATTTTCTTTTGGCCAACTTCTATTTGGTTTTTAATGTCCGCTCCTTGTTGCTCCATTTGTAACATCTTCTGTTTCATGTCCTGGTTCGACAATTTCATTTGATGTTTAATGTCCGCCCCTTGTTGCTCCACTTGTAACATCTGCTGTTTCATTTGATGTTTCATGTCCGCCCCTTGTTGTTCCATCGATTGTTTCATTCCACCCAACTGTTGTCCCATCATTTGATTCATAGCTGCCATTAACTGCGATAAATCAAAACTTCCAGATGGGTTTTGTGTTGTTCCGACCATCGTTTCTTCTTCCTTTTCTTTCTTGTCCACACTAATCTCATCCGTGTTGTCCTCCTCGAAATCATACACATCTGGATTTAAACCATCCTTCTCCATGGCCTCACGTAGTCGCTCCACCAAACTAGCTTTTGTGCCTTCACTAGCCAAACCTCGCTGTTTCAGCTGCTCCTTTAATTGCGCAAGCTTTAATTCGTATATAATCATTTTTCTTATTATTCACAATCCCACTGCTGTCACCAATTGTTACGATTTTGCCTTGTCAATCAAGATTCGAATCACTGGATTGTGAATAAATACACTGCTTCAAATTTGAACTCACACAATTTATTTACACAACACAATTTATTATACAACACAAAATTCACAATTAATTATTACACTTATAACACACTTTTTAATTATCACTTTAATAATCGCTTTAATAATCACTTTAATAATCTTTCTATTTAACCTTCACTGTATCACGTTTAAAATAATACTCAGCATTCCACGTCAACGCGCGCCTTTATATACCAAAATATTTGTTTCTAGAATAATCCTAAATGCGCAGCAAATATGTTAGTATAGAAATGACGCCTAAATGTTGTTTATAAATTATAAATGTAATTGAACAATTAATGAAATTAACTTATTCTATTATATTCTAGGTGTCACGGTAACAGTATATAATGTTACGGTGACACCTAGAGTGGAATAGAATAAGTCAATTTCATTAATTGATCAATTACATTTATAATTTATAAACAACATTTAGGCGTCATTTCTATACTAACATATTTGCTGCGCATTTAGGATTATTCTAGAAACAAATATTTTGGTATATAAAGGCGCGCGTTGACGTGGAATGCTGAGTATTATTTTAAACGTGATACAGTGAAGGTTAAATAGAAAGATTATTAAAGTGATTATTAAAGCGATTATTAAAGTGATAATTAAAAAGTGTGTTATAATTATAATAATTAATTGTGAAAATTGTGTTGTATAATAAATTGTGTTGTGTAAATAAAATTGTGTGAGTTAAAATTGAAGCAGTGTATTTATTCACAATCCAGTGATTCGAACCTTGATTGACAAGGCAAATTCGTAACAATTGGTGACCACAGCGGTGGGATTGTGAATAATAAGGAAAATGATTCTCTACGGATTAAAGCGTGCGCAATTAAAGGAGCAACTGACACGGCGAGGTTTGGCCAGTGAAGCACAAAAGCTAGTTTGGTGGAGCGACTACGTGAGGCCATGGAGAAGGAAGGTTTAGATCCAGACGTGTATGATTTCGAGGAGGAAAAAACGGATGAGATCAGTATGGATAAGAAACAAAAGGACGTACAAACGGTGGTCGAAACAACTCAAAACCCATCTGGAAGTTTCAATTTTTCGCAGTTGATGGCTGCTATGAATCAAATGATGGGACAACAGTTGGAGGGAATAAAACAATCGAACGAGGGATTGAAACAACAGATGGAGCAACAAGGAGCGGACATTAAACATCAAATGAAACAACAGATGTTACAAGTGGAGCAACAAGGGGCGGACATTAAACAGAAGATGGTACAAATGGAGCAACAAGGAGCGGACATTAAAAACCAAATAGAAGTTGGTCAAAAGAAAATGGACGAGAAGTTTCTGGAGTTATCTTCTACACTACACGGTAAAGTGGAAAAACTGCAAACAGAAGTACACGCAGAGATTCAAAATGTTAAAGGAGAGGTTCAACGTCTCGAGAAGGAGCTCCAAGATGCTAAAGTGAATGGAACGACACATCAAGTGATTCAGACAGTTAACGCAGTTAAGATAAAACCACCAACATTTGATGGAACAACATCCTTCATTTTTAAGTTCCAATTCGAAACGGCGATTAAGCAAAATCAGTGGACTGAAGAACAATGTGTTGCAGCGTTTATTGTGGCTCTTAAAGGCGAAGCGGCAGAAACATTACAAATCATTCCCGAGCAGGAACGGAACGTTTACATGGGAATTATGAAGGCGTTGGATCGAAAATACGGAAGTGACTACAAACGAGAAATCTATCGCATGGAATTGAAGGGTCGATACCAAAGAGCAGGAGAATCGCTACAGGAATTTTCATCGGCAATTGAGCGGCTCGTGCATTTAGTACATTCAAATATGTCGGCCGATTACATGGAGCGAATTAAAATGGATGCATTCATTGACGGTATTCGAAATCCTGAGACGCGCAGAGCGGTGATGTTGTCACCTAAGGCAACTTTCACGGAAACCATCGCTTGTGCGTTAACAAACGAAACTGCGCAAACCATCATCAAACCAGCAATGAAAATTCGTCGAGTGGAGATTGATTCCAGAATGGACACTGTGCGGGCTACGCCAAGGTTCAGATATGGAAGTAGCAGGATTAAATGCTGGGTTTGTAATAGAATGGATCACATTTCACGGGACTGTTGGGAGATTAAGAAGAAACGAGGAAGATCGCCATCTCCTATCAAGCGTAGACCAAACGAACAGCAGAGAGAGGCCAGAAAGAAGGGTCGGACGACATTGGAGTCGTTAAAAAGAGACAGCTTGAAGGAGCAAAAGCTGACTCCCACAACCGATTGCCCCATAACGTCCATCCAAGTTTCGAGAGTAGCAAGATGCGGTGACAGTTTGACAATTGAAGCCGATATTGATGGGAAGAAATGCATGATCACGCTGGATACGGGAGCAACTCATACGATTGTTCGTGAGGATATTATCGATGGAATTATGGAACCAGCTAATGGAATGAAATTACGAACGGCGACTGGAGAAAATTCAGCAATAGAAGGGAAAAAGGTCGTAAAAATAAGGATTGGGCGAAATCACTTTCAACACGAGGTGCTGATTGCAGATATTGTAGACGAAGTCATCTTGGGAATGGACTTCATGAGAACGAATGGCTTCGTGGTGGATGTTGGACGGGGTGTATTAACCTACGATAATATCGAGTTGCCACTTCATGTCAGCGCTATAGGAGAAACGACCAGGCAAATTATAATGGATCATCGGGAGAAGCTGCCACCAAATTCGGAGACAATAGTATGGGCAAAATTGGAAGGAGATTCTGGGTCACCCAGGTTGTGGGTTGTGGAAGCCAATGAAACGGAGAGCGGAGCCAGAGAAATTATGATCGGGAAAGTTCTGGTGAAACCAGACAGCGATAATAGAGTACCAGTTAGGACTCTAAATCTCTCGGATAAGACGAAAACCATCAAGAAAGGGACAATAATCGGAAAATGCGAAGAAATATCTGCGATTGTGAAGTGCGAGCAGAAAAATCCGATTAATACGACTAACTCGCAAGGGCAGAAAGAGGTTGTAGAACAACTCATGGAGAAATGGACCGAAGATCTTACTAAGGAACAGAAAAATCTGGCAAAACAATTGCTCGAGCGGTACATGCCAATATTCTGCAGTACACCGGACAATAATGGGAGAACCACAATGGTAAAACATCGAATAGATACAGGAGCAGAAATGCCGATTCGCCAACCACCCAGGAGATTACCATTGGCAAAGCAAGGAGAAGTGGATCGAATGGTAAAAGATATGCAAGCAGCAGGGGTAATCGAAACATCAAGCAGTCCATGGAGTTCACCAGTGGTGTTAGTCGAGAAAAAGGATGGTAGCATGAGATTCTGCGTGGATTATCGAAAATTAAATGCTGTGACGAAAAAGGATAGTTACCCATTGCCAAGGATCGATGACACGTTAGACACATTATCGGGTGCTCGAATATTTTCAACATTAGATCTGCAAAGCGGCTATTGGCAAGTGGAAGTCCAGGAGGAAGATCGCGAGAAAACGGCATTCAGTGTGGGTAACGGATTATGGCAATTTAACGTTATGCCATTCGGATTATGTAACGCCCCTGCGACTTTTGAACGACTAATGGAGCGCGTGCTAAAGGGATTACATTGGAGGACGTGCCTCGTATATTTGGACGACATTATCGTTATGGGCAAGGATTTCGACGTGCATTTAAGAAATTTGGCAGAGGTTTTGGATCGGATACAGGCCGCCGGATTGAAGCTAAGCCCAAAGAAATGCAAACTATTTAGAACGGAAGTAAAATATTTGGGTCATAAGGTAACAACCAATGGAATCCATACCGATGAAGACAAGATCGCAGCAGTGAAGGAATGGCCACGACCTAAAAACTTACATGAATTACGGAGCTTCCTTGGATTGTGTACCTATTATAGACGATTCGTGCCAGGATTCGCCAATATTGCAAAGAGTTTACACGAGTTAACCAGGAAAAACAAGGCATTCGAATGGAAGGATGATCAAGAAGAGGCATTTGTAGAACTAAGACGACGATTATGCAAAGCACCAATCCTCGCATACCCTATACCCAACGTTAAATTCATTTTGGACACCGATGCAAGTAATGATGGTATAGGAGGAGTATTATCACAGGCGACAAATGGTGAGGAGCGAGTTATTGCATATTACTCCAAGATGTTATCAAAACCGGAACGGAATTATTGTGTTACACGGAAAGAGTTGTTGGCTATAGTGGAATGTGTTAAGCACTTCCATAAGTACCTCTATGGCCAAAAATTTCTTCTACGGACGGATCATGGAGCTTTGCGCTGGTTGTTACAATTCAAAAATCCAAAGGGACAAGTAGCACGTTGGATCGAACGTTTGCAAAGCTACGATTTCCAAATTGAACATCGGAAGGGAACCGCACATGGAAATGCCGACACATTATCAAGAAGGCCATGTCCCGTGGAATGCAAGCATTGTGGGCGTGTGGAGGGTAAGGAAAACATCATCGATATTCGGCTTATGCAAGTGCTACCTGATGAGGAATGGACTGATGAAATGATCAAGAAGGAGCAATTACGGGATGCTGACCTGTCATTCATCATGAAACATAAGGAAAAGGAACACCGGCCCACATGGAGTGAGATAGCTGACAAAGCTCCCATTGTAAAAGCATATTGGGCTCAATGGGATAGCCTCCACATAGAAAATGGATGTTTAAAACGAAAGTGGGAAAGCACGGATGGTAAAGTAAAACAATTGTTGGTAGTGGTGCCAAAAGATCGGATAGCGGAAATCCTCAAGGAGTATCACGGAGGAGCAAGTGGAGGTCACCTAGGGATTAATAAAACATTAGCCAAAATTCGCCAACGTTTCTACTGGTCCGGATGTAGACAGTCAGTAGTAGAATGGTGTCGAAGATGTGACCAATGTGCGGCAGTGAAGGGACCAGCACGAAAAAACCGTGGAACCATGAGACAATATAATGTCGGGGCACCATTTGAGAGAATTGCAATGGACGTGGCGGGGCCATTTCTGACCACCGAGAGCGGAAATAAATATGTGCTAGTAATAATGGATTATTTCAGCAAATGGCCGGATATGTACCCCATACCCAATCAGGAGACAACAACAATAGCTGATGCCGTGGTTAACAATTGGATTAGCAGATTTGGTGTACCTATGGAAATTCACACGGATCAAGGAAGGAATTTCGAATCGGTGGTATTTCAGGAGATATGTCAGATGCTTGGAATCAATAAAACAAGAACGACGCCTTTACACCCACAATCGGACGGTATGGTGGAAAGATTCAATGGCACATTGGAGGAATATCTAGCAAAGGTTGTGGAAAGGAACCAACGTAACTGGGATCGACATATACCGATGTTCCTGATGGCCTACCGATCAGCGGTACATGACACAACAGGAGTGACACCAGCTAAAACCATATTTGGGAACAATCTGCGATTACCGGGAGATTTAAAATTTGGGGCTGTTCCATCAGCAGCTCTATGCGGACAGGATTATGTCGACCGAATGAAAGAGGAACTCAATGAAATACATCAATTTGTACGGGAGAAAATTCGGATAACAAGTGATCGAATGAAAGCTCGATATGACATACGAGCAAATAATCAAGGCTTCGAGGAAGGGCAATTGGTATGGCTTCACAACCCGCAACGGCAGAAGGGATTATCACCGAAGTTGCAACCCACATGGGAAGGCCCTTACACTGTCATTAAAAGGTTGAACGACGTGGTTTATCGCATACAGAAAGGACGGAAAGGTAAACCAAAGGTGGTGCATTTGGAGCGTTTGGCGCTCTACAGAGGAGGTGATCTGGATCCTGTTCGGGACGAACAGGCTTAGGTGGGGGGTAGTGTTACGGTGACACCTAGAGTGGAATAGAATAAGTTAATTTCATTAATTGTTCAATTACATTTATAATTTATAAACAACATTTAGGCGTCATTTCTATACTAACATATTTGCTGCGCATTTAGGATTATTCTAGAAACAAATATTTTGGTATATAAAGGCGCGCGTTGACGTGGAATGCTGAGTATTATTTTAAACGTGATACAGTGAAGGTTAAATAGAAAGATTATTAAAGTGATTATTAAAGCGATTATTAAAGTGATAATTAAAAAGTGTGTTATAATTATAATAATTAATTGTGAAAATTGTGTTGTATAATAAATTGTGTTGTGTAAATAAAATTGTGTGAGTTAAAATTGAAGCAGTGTATTTATTCACAATCCAGTGATTCGAACCTTGATTGACAAGGCAAAATCGTAACAATAATTTATTTTATTCTACAGAATATGACCAGGATGATTTTACTGAGCTGTCTTTCTTAGAAACCTCCATACAAAAAAATGTTTTAGTGCTACCGGAAAAAAGGCAACGTTGTAAAGGAAACGTTCTGCTGCAAAGCACCATGAACAAATATTTAAAGAAATTGTTCCATTATTGCCAAAAAATCGGCATGATTTTTTGCAAAATCTTTCTATTACCGACCCGCTAGAAGTCAATGATAACCCCTAAATTATTTTTCGTTTTTATTTTATTTTTTTTGATTTATTTTTAATTTTAAATGAAAAGTGAATTTTATTATTGTGATGATGAATTTTTTAAAAATTTAATAAAAAAATTTACATAAATTAAAATTAGGTTTTATTACAGTCGTACATAAAAATTATGTAATAATTAACATGAAAGATGAAACAGTTAAGGTTTATTTGTACAGTTAACCTATTTTTTATCTCGATTGGTAATGAAACATAAATACCTTAAATGGCAGATAAGGTAAAAATGCATCCTATTTAAAAATAAAAATCGATTAAGTTATGTAGTTTAAGTGACTTAACGATTAATAAGTCATTTTTGATTAATATGGATTGAATTTTTTTATCTACATTTTAATGCATAAAACTATTTTCTCGTTTTCGCGTAAAATTAATGTAGTTTATTAATTATTTGTATCACAAATTCAATAATTATAATGTAACAATATAAAGTACGTTTTCATAAATCAATTAAAGTGTTTTATTTTGGTTTTATGATCAAAAATTATTTCAAAATTTTAACATCGATTTTCTCAAAACTCAATTTTTGCAGTTATGTAAAACATGTTTAGTACGGCAGTATAGTACTGACATGGAAAATTAGTCGGCCCATGTGATCTGCACTTCGACAGGGGGTCATAGTTGTGTTCATTTTCATCATCGATCGTAATCAGGGGTGGGATGTTGCAACATCACTTTTTTTCGATACTATCGAAATTTACATCTCTTTCTTTCATCATAAATTAGATTTACCGTTTTTCCATTTTTCAATTACTTTGCTTCTATTGCGATCTCTACCAATTCGAATAAAACTTATGTCGTTCTACTCTTACTGTGTCACCTACTTATTTTAAGAGTCATAACTTTATCGAAAAACAAAAAAGTGATAAAAAAACAATTTATTCTAGTAGTGTGCGATCGCAATATAGAAAGCAAAATTGAAAAGTGAAACGACAACCACTTTATTTTAGGAAAAAGGGATATAATTTTCGATAAATATCGAAAAAAGTGTTGCTACAACATTCCACCCCAGATGATGAAAAATTATTTTTGCATCATGCCCTATCGGGATTCGAGAGAACCCGGACCTTCATTTAGCAACGTAAGACTAATTGTAAAACGTAACAATAATTTTAAAGAAGGAAAAGTTTTATCTAAAATTTTCTATTTCATTAATAAAATACAAATACATACACGTAAAACTCACGATCAGTGTACGTTAATTTAGAAACATAACAAAAACTATAACAAATTAAAAATGTTATTAAAAAATCTTCAAATTAATAACAACTAAAAATGATTACGCCTACCCAGTTTAAGAGTAGTACCTTTAAGTAAAACTACTGCCAGTTCGCCCCAACATTTAGACCACATTGTTTTTATACATCCCACTTCTTCATCAGGATTATACGCATCCTCTTTATTTGGCAACGATAAATGTATCACATGAGGAAATTGTTGATTTTCGTTAAATATAATTCTGCTGTCCATAAACCCCTTCACAACATTGTTACAGCCATTTAAATAAATCTCTTCGATAAAAATATCACCACAATTATTCACAAGCATTTCCAAAGTCGCCGTGCTTAAGAAATTTTGGGACAGTCGCAATATTTTGATAGACTTACAGGTCGCTTTTAGTGCATCAAATATTAAACTGAAGTAAATATCGCCCAGTTTACAATTGGTAAGATTCAATTCATGCATAATTTTTTTATGTCCGGGTGTTGCTTGTATCCCAAAGTTTAATCTAAAGAAATTTACTAAATCGATATAGGACTTGGGATTCCGGATGAAATATGCAAAATTTAAAGTTTGAATAATCGCGGGATTTAGCAAATTAAAAATTTTTGTCACCGCGTTTGTTTGCAAATTATCATTATGGCTAATATCGAATAGGTCTAACTGATACATAGTGTTATTGAGACTGCCCGAATGCGTAAAATCCTCAATAC
The DNA here is from genome assembly GCA_947310385.1 of Nephrotoma appendiculata. Lineage (NCBI taxonomy): Eukaryota > Metazoa > Arthropoda > Insecta > Diptera > Tipulidae > Nephrotoma > Nephrotoma appendiculata. The sequence continues at coordinate 2,328,912 of OX371226.1, forward strand.
TGCAGTTTGATAGGTACAGTTTCTTTAATTTAGTTAAGTTATTTATAAATGAAAATAAGTGCGGTAACCCAGAATCACCAAAAGGGTTAAAACTTAAATTAAGTTCGGTCAAATTGATTAGTGCGGCACATTTGACGTTGAAAACGTTACAAAGATATTTTAACCCATTCGCCTTTATATTATTACCAGATAAATCGAGTTTATATAGTCGATCGAATGTCGGAAGAATTTCGGATAATAATCTAACCCCGTCATCACAAATACAATTTTGTGAAAGATCTAGCTCGAAAATGTCAGTTTCGTTCCGTAGCGCATTAAAAATAGGTTGAATTTCGTGTAATTCCAATTTTTGATCGGACAAACTGACTACGTTAGTCAACGTACAATTTGTTAATAAATTACCCAAATGCGCATCGTATGCGCAATTCATTTGAGCACAAGCATCCCGGTAGCGCTCATTTAGAGGTGGTTTGACCCAGTTATTTACTATGGACGATATAATATCGCCATTGGCGCAGATATCAATAATGAGGGTTAGTGGATCGGTATGTTGAAGAAATGCACCGTCAGATGTAGTAAGTTGCAGCTTTGGCCGTATATTATAGATTCTGAAATTAAATAAAACAAATATTCAATTTGGTATGAAAACAAAATCGTTTAATCATACTTATAGTATCGTTCCGAAGCCTCTTCCGCCAACCATCCAACGGTTAAATCGTCCAATTTTATTGTATACACTGGAACCAAAAATAACTTACCGTCCACTTTAATTTTAATCGATAGCGTGATTTTCGTATGCGTGCTATCAATTCGGTGTAGCATTTGTGATCGTAAAATTTCGACCGGTCGATATGTCGAATCAATTTGGACTGATTGCAATGAATCACATGTGGAATTATTTTGGCTATCAGACGATGACGAATCGTGCCTCTCTCGTGTAAATCCCGTTTGAGACAAAAAAGAACTTTGGTACGGTGATTTTTTTTGCGTCAATCGATTCCGACCGATGATATCTTTGTGTTCGAAGGGGTCCTGAGACCAATCCGACTTATTTGATTCAGACCTGCCTCTCTTAGGAGATTTTTGCCGTTTTTTGTTAGGCATATCGTCATCTAACCAATCATCGTGAATTTTGCTAGAGACATTTTTGTGGCTGCCTATAGATTTTTCATAACTTGTTGATATTCCAATTTGGCTTGTTTCGCTGCCCTGTTCGATGTACATGGATCCTGGATGGAAACAAGTTTTCATTCACAAACTGCGGACTGTCATCGTCATCTTCATCGGAGTAAAACAATTTGGTATTTGTTAGATCAAAATCTGACATATTGCGTTTATAGGATGGTTTCGGTGTCGATCTTGTTTGGATTGGAGATGAAGTGCTAGCGATAGGACCTACATCACTTGTTCGACTAGAACAGGGTGATGCAGATATTTTAGATGGAGTTATTGTGATTTTATTTAATTTACTAAGCCGATTATGAATGTGGGGGGCAAAGTCCTAGATTCATACCTCCTCGCCGGTGCTCCCTGGGTAACGCTAAATGAATCAGGCGGTGTAGTGGAGACGAGCAGACTAAATCCTGTTTATAGTCATGGACACTACATGTCAAGGCGGGCCATTGGCGCCTCAAAACCAATACCAAACCAGCATCTGTTCTCCAGGTTAGGAGCGGCTGAAGCGGGCGCCTGTCTTGTATCAAGCGGCTCGCTATATAAATGTGTTTCAAGGTAGGACTGGATGCCTTAAGATTCTCACCAGTACGTGACCCACACACGTAATAAGCGGGTTGAGCGGCAGGCCAACAACCTTCTCTCATAAAAACATTTAAGTTATGAACCCTAAACAAAGGCCTCGGATTACCATATCGGATTCATCACAAACTCGACCTCGGAAATTGTACACGGAAAACGCTTTAAAAATGGGAACATGGAACGTGCTCAGCCTCTTAAGACCTGGAGATCTCCGGAACATTTCGAACCAAGCAAAGAGTTACACATTAGACGTACTTGCATTACAAGAGCTTAGATGGTCTGGGAGTGGGATCCATGACACCACCAATGGTTACACTCTTCACTACAGCGGCCATCAGAACGGAGGAGAATTTGGAGTTGGCTTCCTCATCCATCGGCGCGTGAAGCACCATATCATCGATTTCCGCCCTATTAACATGCGGATATGCACGGTCAGACTTCGCACTAAGAAATTTAACATCACGATTGTTAATGTGCATGCACCCACCGAAGATAAATCAGATGACATCAAAGATCTCTTCTTTGTCGAGCTCGAGGAAGTCATCAACAACATACCGCACCACGACATTAAAATCATCGTGGGCGACTTTAATGCAAAAATCGGTAGGAGTGCAGAAAATACATCGCACATCGGTCCCAACAGCCTGCATCTAACTAGTAACAACAACGGCCAACGCGTCACCGACCTGGCAATAACGTACAACTTAGTTGTATCAAGTACGTTTTTCCCACATAAGAGAATCCACAAAGTAACGTGGAGATCGAATGATGGAAGAACTGAAAACCAAATCGATCACGTCATGGTGTCCAAGAGACACTCCACCAGCATATTTGACGTTAGATCCTACAGAGGTGCAGACATGGACAGCGATCACATGCTTGTCATATTTATGTATAAGTGCAAACTGTCATCTACGTTTAACAGACAAGCACAAAAGACTGTTCGATGGAATATCGATGCTCTAAAAGACCAAGCGTCACTGCAGAGTTACCAATCAGCTGTCACTAATTATTTAGACCGGCCCCATAACAATGAAGAATTCTCCTAACATCCAGGAGCAGTGGCACGCTATACAGTCAGCCATAACAACCGCGGCGCAAAACACCATCGGAAGAAGACCTCCGAGGCCCCGCAACGATTGGTTCGATGATCAATGCCGAAGGGTCGTCGAAAATAAACGAACGTTTCGTGAAAAATGGTTGGCTCGCAATACCAGGAGCACTCTAGCAGAATATCTCCGCGCTAGGAAAGCCACGATTAAATTCCTTCGACAAAAGAAGCGCGAACATATGAGATTATGCATCGAAAACATCAGCTTCCAAGCGGAAGTAGGAAACTCAAGGGACTGTTTTGCCAACGCCAGGAATCTCACTAAAGACTTCCATCCAAGAAGTACAGCCATCAAAGACGGGAATGGAGAGCTGAGAACAAACGTGGCTGATGTTCTCTCAGTATGGCAAACCTACTTTCAAAATCTGCTAAATCGGAATGACGAAGTTACCCCCATTAGAGCAATAGCTCCGCCAGGTGAAGAGTTCTTTGTCGAATATCCCACAGTAGAGGAAGTAGACGCAGCTATTAGTCGATTGAAAAACGGCAAGGCACCCGGTCTCGATGGAATCCCCGCAGAACTAATTAAACTCGGAGGCGCTACTCTTGCAACAAGTTTATACGATCTCGTCGTTTGTATTTGGGACCAAGAAGAGTTGCCGGAGAACTGGAAGACCGCACTGATTAACCCTTGGACCTGGTTGGCGGTTATGAGGCGGCTCGGTGGTTTCACTGGGACCAGAATTAACCTCGTTGTAACTCCAATACCGACAGTCCAATTACTTGTATATAAATGTGTATTCACCGTCTTATTCACGTATTGTTTGTTAATCTCGTTTCAACTTGGGTGTATAAGCTGTACTCGGTTGATACAGGGGGTAGCGGTATACCAAACGGTAATATTGCTACTGGTATAAATGTTCGGTTCGTAACCTCAAAATCGCGGTAGGTGTGCTCGCCAAACTATTTATTCACTTTATTCACGGCTCACAGTAAAAGAAATGCAAAATGATATTGTTCACAATTCGCGGTAACAGAAAAGCCAAGACAATCACTGCAGCACATATACTTTTCTTTATTTTTAATTATATATCACGGGTAATTATTTTTTAGGCTCAAACAATCGAGCTTGAAATATATTTTCACAATGTACGTTTTTTTCCATGACAAAACTTATTTTACTAAAAAAAAAGAATTATACAAATGTTGAATAAAGTGCCATCTCCCAAAAAATATTTAAATGAATTTATAATAATGTTACGGTGACACCTAGAATAGAATAGAATAAGTTAATTTCATTAATTGTTCAATTACATTTTAAATTTATAAACAACATTTAGGCGTCATTTCTATACTAACATATTTGCTGCGCATTTAGGATTATTCTAGAAACAAATATTTTGGTATATAAAGGCGCGCGTTGATGTGGAATGCTGAGTATTATTTTAAACATGATACAGTGAAGGTTAAATAGAAAGGTTATTAAAGTGATTATTAAAGCAATTATTAAAGTGATAATTAAAAAGTGTGTTATAAGTATAATAATTAATTGTGAATTTTGTGTTGTATAATAAATTGTGTTGTGTAAATAAATTGTGTGAGTTTAAATTTGAAGCAGTGTATTTATTCACAATCCAGTGATTCGAACCTTGATTGACAAGGCAAAATCGTAACAATTGGTGACAGCGGTGGGATTGTGAATAATAAGAAAAATGATTATATACGAATTAAAGCTTGCGCAATTAAAGGAGCAGCTGAAACAGCGAGGTTTGGCTAGTGAAGGCACAAAAGCTAGTTTGGTGGAGCGACTACGTGAGGCCATGGAGAAGGATGGTTTAAATCCAGATGTGTATGATTTCGAGGAGGACAACACGGATGAGATTAGTGTGGACAAGAAAGAAAAGGAAGAACAAACGATGGTCGGAACAACACAAAACCCATCTGGAAGTTTTGATTTATCGCAGTTAATGGCAGCTGTGAATCAAATGATGGGACAACAGTTGGGTGGAATGAAACAATCGATGGAACAACAAGGGGCGGACATGAAACATCAAATGAAACAGCAGATGTTACAAGTGGAGCAACAAGGGGCGGACATTAAACATCAAATGAAATTGTCGAACCAGGACATGAAACAGAAGATGTTACAAATGGAGCAACAAGGAGCGGACATTAAAAACCAAATAGAAGTTGGCCAAAAGAAAATGGACGAGAAGTTTCTGGAGTTATCTTCTACACTACACGGTAAAGTGGAAAAACTGCAAACAGAAGTACACGCAGAAATTCAAAATGTTAAACAAGATCTACAAACGGAAGTTAAACGTCTCGAGAAAGAGCTCCAAGATGTCAAGTCAAATGGAACAACAGGTCAAGTGATCCAGACAGTTAACGCAGTTAAGATAAAACCACCAACATTTGATGGAACAACATCCATCAGTATTTTTAAGTTCCAATTCGAAACGGCGATTAAGCAAAATCAGTGGACTGAAGAACAATGTGTTGCAGCGTTAATTGTGGCTCTTAAACGCAAGGCGGCGGAAACACTACAAATCATTCCCGAGCAAGAACGGAACGTTTACATCGGAATTATGAAGGCGCTAGATCGAAAATATGGAAGTGACCATAAGCGAGAAATCTATCGCATGGAATTGAAGGGTCGATACCAAAAAGGAGGAGAATCGCTACAGGAGTTTTCATCGGCAATTGAGCGGCTCGCGCATTTAGCCCATTCAAATATGTCGGCCGATTACATGGAGCGAATTAAAATAGATGCATTTATTGACGGTATTCGAGATCCTGAGACGCGCAGAGCGGTGATGTTGTCACCTAAGACAACTTTTACGGAAACCATCGCGTATGCGTTAACAAACGAAACTGCGCAAACCATCATCAAACCAGCAATGAAAATTCGTCGAGTGGAGATTGATTCCAGAATGGACACCGAGCGGGCTACGCCATGGTTCAGATATGGAAGTAGCAGGATTAAATGCTGGGTATGTAATAGAATGGGTCACATTTCACGGGACTGTTGGGAGATTAAGAAGAAACGAGGAAGATCGCCATCTCCTATCAAGCGTAGACCAAACGAACAGCAGAGAGAGGCCAGAAAGGAGGGTCGGACGACATTGGAGTCGTTAAAAAGAGAGAGCTTGAAGGAGCAAACGCTGACTCCCACAATCGATTGCCCCATAACATTCATCCAAGTTTCGAGATTAAAAGGAAGCGGTGAGAGCTTGACAAAAGAAGCCGATATTGAACATCGGAAGGGAAGTGCACATAAAAATGCCGACACGTTATTAAGAAGACCATGTCCCGCGGAATGCAAGAATTGTGGGCATGTGGAGGTCAAGGAAAACATCGTCGATATTCGGCTCATGCAAGCGCTACCTGACGAGCAATGGACTGATGAAATGATCAGGAAGGAGCAATTACGGGATGCTGATCTGTCATTCATCATGGAATGTAAGGAAAAAGAACACTGGCCCACATGGAGTGAGATAGCTGACAAAACTCCCACTGTAAAAGCATATTGGGCTCAATGGGATAGCCTCCACATAGAAAATGGATGTTTAAAACGAAAGTGGGAAAGCACGGATGGTAAAGTAAAACAATTGTTGGTAGTGGTGCCAAAAGATCGGATAGCGGAAATCCTCAAGGAGTATCATGGAGGAGCAAGTGGAGGTCACCTAGGGATTAATAAAACATTAGCCAAAATTCGACAACGTTTCTACTGGTCCGGATGTAGACAGTCAGTAGTAGAATGGTGTCGAAGATGTGACCAATGTGCTGCAGTAAAGGGACCAGCACGAAAAAGCCGTGGAACCATGAAACAATATAATGTCGGGGCACCATTTGAGAGAATTGCAATGGACGTGGCGGGGCCATTTCCGACCACCGAGAGCGGAAATAAATATGTGCTAGTAATAATGGATTATTTCAGCAAATGGCCGGAAGTGTACCCCATACCCAATCAGGAGACAACTACAATAGCTGATGCCGTGGTCAACAATTGGATTAGCAGATTTGGTGTACCGATGGAAATTCACACGGATCAAGGAAGGAATTTCGAATCGGTGGTATTTCAGGAGATATGTCAGATGCTTGGAATCAATAAAACGAGAACGACGCCTTTACAACCACAGTCAGACGGTATGGTGGAAATATTCAATGGCACATTGGAGGAATATCTAGCAAAGGTTGTGGAAAGGAACCAACGTAACTGGGATCGACATATACCAATGTTCCTGATGGCCTACCGATCAGCGGTACATGACACAACAGGAGTGACACCAGCTAAAACCATATTTGGGAACAATCTGCGATTACCAGGAGATTTAAAATTTGGGGCTGTTCCATCAGCAGCTCTATGCGGACAGGATTATGTCGACCGAATGAAAGAGGAACTCAATGAAATACATCAATTTGTACGGGAGAAAATTCGGATAACAAGTGATCGAATGAAAGCTCGATATGACATACGAGCAAACAATCAAGGCTTCGAGGAAGGGCAATTGGTATGGCTTCACAACCCGCAACGGCAGAAGGGATTATCACCGAAGTTGCAACCAACATTGGAAGGCCCTTACACTGTCATTAAAAGGTTGAACGACGTGGTTTATCGCATACAGAAAGGACGGAAAGGTAAACCAAAGGTGGTGCATTTAGAGCGTTTGGCGCTCTACAGAGGAGGTGATCTGGATCCTGTTCGGGACGAACAGGCTTAGGTGGGGGGTAGTGTTACGGTGACACCTAGAATAGAATAGAATAAGTTAATTTCATTAATTGTTCAATTACATTTATAATTTATAAACAACATTTAGGCGTCATTTCTATACTAACATATTTGCTGCGCATTTAGGATTATTCTAGAAACAAATATTTTGGTATATAAAGGCGCGCGTTGACGTGGAATGCTGAGTATTATTTTAAACGTGATACAGTGAAGGTTAAATGATTTACTGTCAGTTTATCGTGAACAATTTATCGTGAGCAATTTATCGTTGAACAATTTATCGTAGAACAATTTATCGTGGAAACAATTTATCGTGGAACAATTTATCGTAGAACAGTTTATCGTGGACAATTTGTCGTAGAACAGTTTATCGTGGACAATTTATCGTGGACAATTTATCGTGGACAATTTATCGTAGAACAGTTTATCGTGGGACAATTATTATCGTAGAAAAGATTATCGTGGATAATTTATCGTAGAACAGTTTTATGCGTGGTATTAAAATTAGTGGGATTCTTTAATGGTTTTTGGAAGAAGTTCTGGAATATGGCCATGTGGGACGGAACTCGGTAGTTTCTTAACCGATTATGATGGGATTGGGTATGTTGGATGGAAGGGTTTATTGAATGGTTTTTGGAAGAAGTTCTGGAATATGGCAATGTGGGACGGAATTCGGTAGTTTCTTAACCGAATATGATGGGATTGGGTATGTTGGATGGAAATGGGATTATTGAATGGTTTTTGGAAGAAGTTCTGGAATATGGACATGTGGGACGGAACTCGGTAGTTTCTTAACCGATTATGATGGGATTGGGTATGTTGGATGGAAATGGGATTATTGAATGGTTTTTGGAAGAAGTTCTGGAATATGGCAATGTGGGACGGAATTCGGTAGTTTCTTAACCGAATATGATGGGATTGGGTATGTTGGATGGAAATGGGATTATTGAATGGTTTTTGGAAGAAGTTCTGGAATATGGACATGTGGGACGGAACTCGGTAGTTTCTTAACCGATTATGATGGGATTGGGTATGTTGGATGGAAATGGGATTATTGAATGGTTTTTGGAAGAAGTTCTGGAATATGGCCATGTGGGACGGAACTCGGTAGTTTCTTAACCGAATATGATTGGATTGGGTATGTTAGATGGAAATGGGATTATTGAATGGTTTTTTGAAGAAGTTCTGGAATATGGCCATGTGGGACGGAACTCGGTAGTTTCTTAACCGAATATGATGGGATTGGGTATGTTAGATGGAAATGGGATTATTGAGTGATTTTTTGAAGAAGTTCTGGAATATGGCCATGTGGGACGGAACTCGGTAGCTTCTTAACCGATTATAATGGGATTGGGTATGTTGAATGGAAATGGGATTATTGAATGATTTTTGGGAGAAGTTCTGGAATATGGCCATGTGGGACGGAACTCGGTAGTTTCTTAACCGATTATGATGGGATTGGGTATGTCGGATGGAAATGGGATTATTGAATGATTTTTGGAAGAAGTTCTGGAATATGGCCATATGAGACGGAACTCGGTAGTTTTTAAACCGATTATGATGGGATTGGGTATGTTGGATGGAAATGGGATTATTGAATGATTTTTGGAAGAAGTTCTGGAATATGGCCATGTGGGACGGAACTCGGTAGTTTCTTAACCGAATATGATGGGATTGGGTATGTTGGATGGAAATGGGATTATTGAATGATTTTTGAAAGAAGTTCTGGAATATGGCCATGTGGGACGGAACTCGGTAGTAGTTTCTTAACCGATTATAATGGGATTGGGTATGTTGGATGGAAATGGGATTATTGAATGGTTTTTGGAAGAAGTTCTGGAATATGGCCATGTGGGACGGAACTCGGTAGTTTCTTAACCGATTATGATGGGATTGGGTATGTTGGATGGAAATGGGATTATTGAATGATTTTTGGGAGAAGTTCTAGAATATGGCCATGTGGGACGGAACTCGGTAGTTTCTTAACCGATTATGATGGGATTGGGTATGTCGGATGGAAATGGGATTATTGAATGATTTTTGGAAGAAGTTCTGGAATATAGCCATGTGGGACGGAACTCGGTAGTTTCTTAACCGATTATAATGGGATTGGGTATGTTGGATGGAAATGGAATTATTGAATGATTTTTGGAAGAAGTTCTGGAGTATGGCCATGTGGGACGGAACTCGGTAGTTTTTAAACCGATTATGATGGGATTGGGTATGTTAGATGGAAATGGGATTATTGAGTGATTTTTGGAAGAAGTTCTGGAATATGGCCATGTGGGACGGAACTCGGTAGTTTCTTAACCGAATATGATGGGATTGGGTATGTTGGATGGAAATGGGATTATTGAATGATTTTTGAAAGAAGTTCTGGAATATGGCCATGTGGGACGGAACTCGGTAGTTTCTTAACCGATTATGATGGGATTGGGTATGTTGGATGGAAATGGGATTATTGAATGGTTTTTTGAAGAAGTTCTGGAATATGGCCATGTGGGACGGAACTCGGTAGTTTCTTAACCGATTATGATGGGATTGGGTATGTTAGATGGAAATGGGATTATTGAGTGATTTTTTGAAGAAGTTCTGGAATATGGCCATGTGGGACGGAACTCGGTAGCTTCTTAACCGATTATAATGGGATTGGGTATGTTGAATGGAAATGGGATTATTGAATGATTTTTGGGAGAAGTTCTGGAATATGGCCATATGAGACGGAACTCGGTAGTTTTTAAACTGATTATGATGGGATTGGGTATGTTGGATGGAAATGGGATTATTGAATGATTTTTGGAAGAAGTTCTGGAATATGGCCATGTGGGACGGAACTCGGTAGTTTCTTAACCGAATATGATGGGATTGGGTATGTTGGATGGAAATGGGATTATTGAATGATTTTTGAAAGAAGTTCTGGAATATGGCCATGTGGGACGGAACTCGGTAGTTTCTTAACCGATTATGATGGGATTGGGTATGTTGGATGGAAATGGGATTATTGAATGGTTTTTGGAAGAAGTTCTGGAATATGGCCATGTGGGACGGAACTCGGTAGTTTCTTAACCGATTATGATGGGATTGGGTATGTTGGATGGAAATGGGATTATTGAATGATTTTTGGAAGAAGTTCTGGAATATGGCCATGTGGGACGGAACTCGGTAGTTTCTTAACCGAATATGATGGGATTGGGTATGTTGGATGGAAATGGGATTATTGAATGATTTTTGAAAGAAGTTCTGGAATATGGCCATGTGGGACGGAACTCGGTAGTTTCTTAACCGAATATGATGGGATTGGGTATGTTGGATGGAAATGGGATTATTGAATGATTTTTGAAAGAAGTTCTGGAATATGGCCATGTGGGACGGAACTCGGTAGTTTCTTAACCGATTATGATGGGATTGGGTATGTTGGATGGAAATGGGATTATTGAATGATTTTTGGGAGAAGTTCTAGAATATGGCCATGTGGGACGGAACTCGGTAGTTTCTTAACCGATTATGATGGGATTGGGTATGTCGGATGGAAATGGGATTATTGAATGATTTTTGGGAGAAGTTCTGGAATATAGCCATGTGGGACGGAACTCGGTAGTTTCTTAACCGATTATGATGGGATTGGGTATGTCGGATGGAAATGGGATTATTGAATGATTTTTGGAAGAAGTTCTGGAATATGGCCATATGAGACGGAACTCGGTAGTTTCTTAACCGATTATGATGGGATTGGGTATGTTGGATGGAAATGGGATTATTGAATGGTTTTTGGAAGAAGTTCTGGAATATGGCCATGTGGGACGGAACTCGGTAGTTTCTTAACCGATTATGATGGGATTGGGTATGTTGGATGGAAATGGGATTATTGAATGGTTTTTGGAAGAAGTTCTGGAATATGGACATGTGGGACGGAACTCGGTAGTTTCTTAACCGATTATGATGGGATTGGGTATGTTGGATGGAAATGGGATTATTGAATGGTTTTTGGAAGAAGTTCTGGAATATGGCAATGTGGGACGGAACTCGGTAGTTTCTGAACCGATTATGATGGGATTGGGTATATTAAATGGAAATGGGATCATTGAATGGTTTTTGGGAGAAGTTCTAGAATATGGCCATGTGGGACGGAACTCGGTAGTTTCTTAACCGATTATGATGGGATTGGGTATATTAAATGGAAATGGGATTATTGAATGGTTTTTGGGAGAAGTTCTAGAATATGGCCATGTGGGACGGAACTCGGTAGTTTCTTAACCGATTATGATGGGATTGGGTATGTTGGATGGAAATGGGATTATTGAATGATTTTTTGAAGAAGTTCTGGAATATGGCCATGTGGGACGGAACTCGGTAGCTTCTTAACCGATTATAATGGGATTGGGTATGTTGAATGGAAATGGGATTATTGAATGATTTTTGGGAGAAGTTCTGGAATATGGCCATGTGGGACGGAACTCGGTAGTTTCTTAACCGATTATGATGGGATTGGGTATGTCGGATGGAAATGGGATTATTGAATGATTTTTAGAAGAAGTTCTGGAATATGGCCATATGAGACGAAACTCGGTAGTTTCTTAACCGATTATGATGGGATTGGGTATGTTGGATGGAAATGGGATTATTGAATGGTTTTTGGAAGAAGTTCTGGAATATGGCCATGTGGGACGGAACTCGGTAGTTTCTTAACCGATTATGATGGGATTGGGTATGTTGGATGGAAATGGGATTATTGAATGATTTTTGGGAGAAGTTCTAGAATATGGCCATGTGGGACGGTACTCGGTAGTTTCTTAACCGATTATGATGGGATTGGGTATGTCGGATGGAAATGGGATTATTGAATGATTTTTGGAAGAAGTTCTGGAATATAGCCATGTGGGACGGAACTCGGTAGTTTCTTAACCGATTATAATGGGATTGGGTATGTTGGATGGAAATGGAATTATTGAATGATTTTTGGAAGAAGTTCTGGAGTATGGCCATGTAGGACGGAACTCGGTAGTTTTTAAACCGATTATGATGGGATTGGGTATGTTAGATGGAAATGGGATTATTGAGTGATTTTTGGAAGAAGTTCTGGAATATGGTTTTCTGGAATGGAACTTGGCCGTTCCGTGGAAATGAGATTATTTAATGATTTTATATAGCAAGTTCCCGAAAAGAGGAAAAAAGTTTCTGGAGATCTTAAGTCTTAAAAGGCTTTTTTCTGGGAGAAGATAGTTGGCTGACCGCTCAATCCACTTATTGGTTTGACACGTGTGTGCATTACAGATTAGTGATATACATGTACATAGTAAGCTCTTTGCTATAAGTTAAACGCTCACTTCCGTCATCTCTAGCCTGAAGAACATACGCTTTTGTGTGGATTTGTGGCGCCCATAACTCGTCCTGACATGTAGTGTCAAAGGCCATAAGCAAAATTCTTCCTGCATCGCTTTCTCTCGACTGTTGTATTAGTTTAGAGTTACCGAGCCAGCACCACAAAGAGGTAAAAATCTAAATCTGTGTGCCCATATTTTATAGAAATTTATAATTTTACAAAAAACAAAGAATTTGCACAATGCAATGCGATTGACGTCAAACATTCTCATTTTCAATATAGTACGAAAACTTAATAACGAATAAAAAGTTTATTAGTTTATTGAATAGAATACTATATACTGAAGAATAAGTGAAAAATGAATATGAATATTTTAAACTGAAATAAACGAAATGGAACCTACTACTACTCTCTCTACTTAACTTCAATCGCATTGGAAGCATCCACCAACTCTTTGAATATTGTGATTATCGTTAAGCCTATTAAACACCGTATTTCCATATTCGCGTTTAATGGACGTAATTTTGATATTTCGTCTGCCAATATATATACCCAAAGTTTAGGTAAACTTGATCAAACTAGTCATGCTTTCTACAAACAACATCATGATAATTATCATTTTGAGCAAAATACTACAAGACGACGTGAAAGTACTATTGTTTATTTATAATTATTATTTTTTTATTTTTATTATCCCCGCAATCTGGTCTGAGGCCGAGGCGGTTTGAACTCTTTCGCGGTCTGCTTTTTCCGTCCTTAGTTTTACGCCGTTGCCGTCCAATTTGAGAACGTACGGCTATAGGTCCGATTTTATTACCAGTTGCACATTGCATAGCTCGATGCCAGCTATATCGATGCTATACTGGCATGGATGATGGGTTAACCCATGAGTTTTGCACTTCGACAGGGGGTTATAGATGTGTTCCATTTCATCACAGATCGCAAATTGTTGAAGAAAATTCCCTTTACATCCTGCCTCTATCGGGATTCGTACCCGGTATCTCCCGATTCAAACACCAAAGCTTTAACCAGTACGCTTTTTAACTTCAAACATTTCGATAATATTAATACAGGTATTTCTTCAGTTCGTCGAGGATCAGTGAAAAATTATTACAACATTTAAAATTTTTAAAACCACAAACAAAAAATAACTGGCTGGATGAAGAATCAACGAAAGCGTTTTGGGATAAAAATTGAGCACGTCAGTGAAATCTATCTCAAAATTACAAAATAACTTCACCAAGACTGCATGACCGCGTTGAAATTGTCTAACCGATTGCGCAGGTAAAAATGAGACAACTAACAAGCACTTCACATCGAAAATGTGAAGATTAGATATCGATATCGCTGTATTATTGTATGATACGATAAAAAGTGTTGAAAAATAATTTCGCTATATTTCGAGGACGAAGGAAATCGTCATTGATAATAATAAATATTGGACGATTTCGTTTGTTCTCGAAATATGGCTAATAAATTTTTCAACACTTTTTGACAGACATACAACTAATGAACGAACGTTATTTCTTCAGTTCGATATCAATAACAAGATGGCTGCTCCATCATATGACAAAGTGCACTGCATGACATTGTTGCGAAAAATTAAAACGTTGGGTGACTAGAAACCAGTATCAGATTTTACCAATAATTTAGACATATGTTGCTTGAGATTAGTCGCCGTTGTTTCAATACTCGAACAATTATGATTAAAAATAGCAGTGTTTTAATACTCGAGCACTATCCGGCACCGAATGGGAAATTTCTACTAATACTATAACTATTATTCACTGATGTAGCTGTACTATAAAAATTAGAACTAAATTCATCCATAAAACAAACAATTAACGGCTTGAAATATACGAATTCACATTTTTTTTGACATGACGTTTTAAACCAGTATTCATTTTGCTGCGTTTTTAATTCTTATTGTCGGTTAAGAAACTACCGAGTTCCGTCCCACATGGCTATATTCCAGAACTTCTTCCAAAAATCATTCAATAATCCCATTTCCATCCAACATACGCAATCCCATCATAATTGGTTAAGAAACTACCGAGTTCCGTCCCACATGGCCATATTCCAGAACTTCTTCCAAAAATCATTCAATAATCCCATTTCCACCCAACATATCCAATACCATCATAATCGGTTAAGAAACTACAGAGTTCCGTCCCACATGGCCATATTCCAGAACTTCTTCCAAAAATCATTCAATAATCCCATTTCCATCCAACATACCCAATCCCATCATAATCGGTTAAGAAACTAATGAGTTCCGTCCCACATGGCTATATTCCAGAACTTCTTCCAAAAATCATTCAATAATCCCATTTCCATCTAACATACCCAATCCCATCATATTCTGTTAAGAAACTACCGAGTTCCGTCCCACATGGCCATATTCCAGAACTTCTCCCAAAAACCATTCAATAATCCCATTTCCATCCAACATACCCAATCCCATCATAATCGGTTAAGAAACTACCGAGTTCCGTCCCACTTGGCCATATTCCAGAACTTCTTCCAAAAATCATTCAATAATCCCATTTCCATCCAACATACCCAATCCCATTATAATCGGTTAAGAAACTACTGAGTTCCGTCCCACATGGCCATATTCCAGAACTTCTTCCAAAAATCATTCAATAATCCCATTTCCATCCAACATACCCAATCCCATCATAATCGGTTAAGAAACTACTGAGTTCCGTCCCACATGGCCATATTCCAGAACTTCTTCCAAAAATCATTCAATAATCCCATTTCCATCCAACATACCCAATCCCATCATAATCGGTTAAGAAACTACCGAGTTCCGTCTCACATGGCCATATTCCAGAACTTCTTCCAAAAATCATTCAATAATCCCATTTTCATCCAACATACCCAATCCCATCATAATCGGTTAAGAAACTACCGAGTTCCGTCCCACTTGGCCATATTCCAGAACTTCTTCCAAAAACCATTCAATAATCCCATTTCCATCCAACATACCCAATCCCATCATAATCGGTTAAGAAACTACCGAGTTCCGTCCCACATGGCCATATTCCAGAACTTCTTCCAAAAATCATTCAATAATCCCATTTCCATCCAACATACCCAATCCCATCATAATCGGTTAAGAACACGCATTATTCTGTTCTACGATAAATTGTCCACGATAAACTTTTCTACGATAAATTGTCCCACGATAAATTGTGTCCACGGTAAATTGTGTCCACGATAAACTGTTCTACGGTTAAATGTTCACGTTAAATTGAAACACGATAAATTGTTTACGATAAAGAGACCGTCACCCAGGTTAAATAGAAAGGTTATTAAAGTGATTATTAAAGCGATTATTAAAGTGATAATTAAAAAGTGTGTTATAAGTATAATAATTAATTGTGAATTTTGTGTTGTATAATAAATTGTGTTGTGTAAATAAATTGTGTGAGTTTAAATTTGAAGCAGTGTATTTATTCACAATCCAGTGATTCGAACCTTGATTGACAAGGCAAAATCGTAATGTTACGGTGACACCTAGATTAGAATAGAATAAGTTAATTTCATTAATTGTTCAATTACGTGTATAATTTATACTCAACATTTAGGCGTATTTCTATACTAACATATTTGCTGCGCATTTAGGATTATTCTAGAAACAAATATTTTGGTATATAAAGGCGCGCGTTGACGTGGAATGCTGAGTATTATTTTAAACGTGATACAGTGAAGGTTAAATAGAAAGATTATTAAAGTGATTATTAAAGTGATTATTAAAGCGATTATTAAAGTGATAATTAAAAAGTGTGTTATAATTATAATAATTAATTGTGAATTTTGTGTTGTATAATAAATTGTGTTGTGTAAATAAAATTGTGTGAGTTAAAACTGAAGCAGTTGTATTTATTCACAATCCAGTGATTCGAACCTTGATTGACAAGGCAAAATCGTAACAATTGGTGACAGCGGTGGGATTGTGAATAATAAGAGAAATGATTCTCTACGAATTAAAGCTTGCGCAATTAAAGGAGCAACTGAAGCAGCGAGGTTTGGCTAGTGAAGGCACAAAAGCTAGTTTGGTGGAGCGACTACGTGAGGCCATGGAGAAGGACGGTTTAAATCCAGATGTGTATGATTTCGAGGAGGACAACACGGATGAGATCAGTGTGGACAAGAAAGAAAAGGAAGAACAAACGATGGTCGGAACAACACAAAACACATCCGGAAGTTTCGATTTATCGCAGTTGATGGCTGCTATGAATCAAATGATGGGACAACAGTTGGAGCTACAAGGGGCGGACATTAAACATCAAATGAAACAGCAGATGTTACAAGTGGAGCAACAAGGGGCGGACATTAAACAGAAGATGGTACAAATGGAGCAACAAGGGGCTGACATTAAACAGAAGATGGTACAAATGGAGCAACAAGGAGCGGACATTAAAAACCAAATAGAAGTTGGTCAAAAGAAAATGGACGAGAAGTTTCTGGAGTTATCTTCTACACTACACGGTAAAGTGGAAAAACTGCAAACAGAAGTACACGCAGAGATTCAAAATGTTAAAGGAGAGGTTCAACGTCTCGAGAAGGAGCTCCAAGATGTTAAAGTGAATGGAACGACACATCAAGCGATTCAGACGGTTAACGCAGTTAAGATAAAACCACCAACATTTGATGGAACAACATCCTTCAGCATTTTTAAGTTCCAATTCGAAACGGCGATTAAGCAAAATCAGTGGACTGAAGAACAATGTGTTGCAGCGTTAATTGTGGCTCTTAAAGGCGAAGCGGCAGAAACATTACAAATCATTCCCGAGCAGGAACGGAACGTTTACATGGGAATTATGAAGGCGTTAGATCGAAAATACGGAAGCGACCACAAACGAGAAATCTATCGCATGGAATTGAAGAGTCGATACCAAAGAGCAGGAGAATCGCTACAGGAATTTTCATCGGCAATTGAGCGGCTCGCGCATTTAGTACATTCAAATATGTCGGCCGATTACATGGAGCGAATTAAAATGGATGCATTCATTGACGGTATTCGAGATCCTGAGACGCGCAGAGCGGTGATGTTGTCAAATAAGGCAACTTTCACGGAAACCATCGCTTGTGCGTTAACAAACGAAACTGCGCAAACCATCATCAAACCAGCAATGAAAATTCGTCGAGTGGAGATTGATTCCAGAATGGACACTGTGCGGGCTACACCAAGGTTCAGATATGGAAGTAGCAGGATTAAATGCTGGGTATGTAATAGAATGGGTCACATCTCACGGGACTGTTGGGAGATTAAGAAGAAACGAGGGAGATCGCCATCTCCTATGAAGCGTAGACCAAACGAGGAGCAGAGAGAGGCCAGAAAGGCGGGTCAGTCGACATTGGAGTCGTTAAAAAGAGTCAGTTTGAAGGAGCAGAAGCTGACTCCCACAATCGATTGCCCCATAACCTCCATCCAAGTTTCGAGAGTAGAAAGAGGCGGTGACAGCTTGACAGATGAAGCTACGATTTCCAAATTGAACATCGGAAGGGAACCATCGGAGCACATGGAAATGCCGACGCATTATCAAGAAGGCCATGTCCCGTGGAATGCAAGCATTGTGGGCGTGTGGAGGGTAAGGAAAACATCATCGATATTCGGCTTATGCAAGTGCTACCTGATGAGGAATGGACTGATGAAATGATCAAGAAGGAGCAATTACGGGATGCTGACCTGTCATTCATCATGAAACATAAGGAAAAGGAACACCGGCCCACATGGAGTGAGATAGCTGACAAAGCTCCCATTGTAAAAGCATATTGGGCTCAATGGGATAGCCTCCACATAGAAAATGGATGTTTAAAACGAAAGTGGGAAAGCACGGATGGTAAAGTAAAACAATTGTTGGTAGTGGTGCCAAAACATCGGATAGCGGAAATCCTCAAGGAGTATCACGGAGGAGCAAGTGGAGGTCACCTAGGGATTAATAAAACATTAGCCAAAATTCGCCAACGTTTCTACTGGTCCGGATGTAGACAGTCAGTAGTAGAATGGTGTCGAAGATGTGACCAATGTGCGGCAGTGAAGGGACCAGCACGAAAAAGCCGTGGAACCATGAAACAATATAATGTCGGGGCACCATTTGAGAGAATTGCAATGGACGTGGCGGGGCCATTTCCGACCACCGAGAGCGGAAATAAATATGTGCTAGTAATAATGGATTATTTCAGCAAATGGCCGGAAGTGTACCCCATACCCAATCAGGAGACAACTACAATAGCTGATGCCGTGGTTAACAATTGGATTAGCAGATTTGGTGTACCTATGGAAATTCACACGGATCAAGGAAGGAATTTCGAATCGGTGGTATTTCAGGAGATATGTCAGATGCTTGGAATCAATAAAACAAGAACGACGCCTTTACACCCACAATCGGACGGTATGGTGGAAAGATTCAATGGTACATTGGAGGAATATCTAGCAAAAGCTGTGGAAAGGAACCAACGCAACTGGGATCGACATATACCAATGTTCCTGATGGCCTACCGATCAGCGGTACATGACACAACAGGAGTGACACCAGCTAAAACCATATTTGGGAACAATCTGCGATTACCAGGAGATTTAAAATTTGGGGCTGTTCCATCAGCAGCTCTATGCGGACAGGATTACGTCGACCGAATGAAAGAGGAACTTAATGAAATACATCAATTTGTACGGGAGAAAATTCGAATATCAAGTGATCGAATGAAAGCTCGATATGACATACGAGCAAATAATCAAGGCTTCGAGGAAGGGCAATTGGTATGGCTTCACAACCCGCAACGGCACAAGGGATTATCACCGAAGTTGCAACCCACATGGGAAGGACCTTACACTGTCATTAAAAAGTTGAACGACGTGGTTTATCGCATACAGAAAGGACGGAAAGGTAAACCAAAGGTGGTGCATTTAGAGCGTTTGGCGCTCTACAGAGGAGGTGATCTGGATCCTGTTCGGGACGAACAGGCTTAGGTGGGGGGTAGTGTTACGGTGACACCTAGATTAGAATAGAATAAGTTAATTTCATTAATTGTTCAATTACGTGTATAATTTATACTCAACATTTAGGCGTATTTCTATACTAACATATTTGCTGCGCATTTAGGATTATTCTAGAAACAAATATTTTGGTATATAAAGGCGCGCGTTGACGTGTATTGCTGAGTATTATTTTAAACGTGATACAGTGAAGGTTAAATAGAAAGATTATTAAAGTGATTATTAAAGTGATTATTAAAGCGATTATTAAAGTGATAATTAAAAAGTGTGTTATAATTATAATAATTAATTGTGAATTTTGTGTTGTATAATAAATTGTGTTGTGTAAATAAAATTGTGTGAGTTAAAACTGAAGCAGTTGTATTTATTCACAATCCAGTGATTCGAACCTTGATTGACAAGGCAAAATCGTAACAGTAACAATAATGTTACGGTGACACCTAGATTAGAATAGAATAAGTTAATTTCATTAATTGTTCAATTACGTGTATAATTTATACTCAACATTTAGGCGTATTTCTATACTAACATATTTGCTGCGCATTTAGGATTATTCTAGAAACAAATATTTTGGTATATAAGGGCGCGCGTTGACGTGTATTGCTGAGTATTATTTTAAACGTGATACAGTGAAGGTTAAATAGAAAGATTATTAAAGTGATTATTAAAGTGATTATTAAAGCGATTATTAAAGTGATAATTAAAAAGTGTGTTATAATTATAATAATTAATTGTGAAAATTGTGTTGTATAATAAATTGTGTTGTGTAAATAAAATTGTGTGAGTTAAAATTGAAGCAGTGTATTTATTCACAATCCAGTGATTCGAACCTTGATTGACAAGGCAAAATCGTAACAATTGGTGACAGCGGTGGGATTGTGAATAATAAGGAAAATGATTCTCTACGGACTAAAGCTTGCACAATTAAAGGAGCAACTGACACGGCGAGGTTTGGCCAGTGAAGGCACAAAAGCTAGTTTGGTGGAGCGACTACGTGAGGCCATGGAGAAGGAAGGTTTAGATCCAGACGTGTATGATTTCGAGGAGGAAAAAACGGATGAGATCAGTATGGATAAGAAACAAAAGGACGTACAAACGGTGGTCGAAACAACGCAAAACCCATCTGGAAGTTTCGATTTTTCGCAGTTGATGGCTGCTATGAATATGATGGGACAACAGTTAAAGCAACAAGGGGCGGACATTAAACAATCGAACCAGGATATGAAACAACAGATGTTACAAGTGGAGCAACAAGGAGCGGACATTAAACATCAAATGAAATTGTCGAACCAGGACATGAAACAGCAGATGGAGCAACAAGGGGCGGACATTAAAAACCAAATAGAAGATGGCCAAAAGAAAATGGACGAGAGGTTTCTGGAGTTATCTTCTACACTACACGGTAAAGTGGAAAAAGTGCAAACAGAAGTACAAGAAATACACGCAGAAATTCAAAATGTTAAAGGGACGGTTCAACAAAAATTTGAATCGGTTAAACAAGATTTTCAAACGGAAGTTAAACGTCTCGAGAAGGAGCTCCAAGATGTCAAGGCGAATGGAACGACACAGCAAGTGATTCAGACGGTTAATGCAGTTAAGATAAAACCACCAACATTTGATGGAACAACATCCTTCAGTATTTTTAAGTTCCAATTCGAAACGGCCATTAAGCAAAATCAGTGGACCGAAGAACAATGTGTTGCAGCGTTAATTGTGGCTCTTAAAGGCGAAGCGGCGGAAACACTACAAATCATTCCCGAGCAGGAACGGAACGTTTACATGGGAATTATGAAGGCGTTAGATCGAAAATACGGAAGTGACCACAAACGAGAAATCTATCGCATGGAATTGAAGGGTCGATACCAAAGAGCAGGAGAATCGCTACAGGAATTTTCATCGGCAATTGAGCGGCTCGCGCATTTAGTACATTCAAATATGTCGGCCGATTACATGGAGCGAATTAAAATGGATGCATTCATTGACGGTATTCGAGATCCTGAGACGCGCAGAGCGGTGATGTTGTCACCTAAGGCAACTTTTACGGAAACCATCGCTTGTGCGTTAACAAACGAAACTGCGCAAACCATCATCAAACCAGCAATGAAAATTCGTCGAGTGGAGATTGATTCCAGAATAGACACCGCACGGGCTACGCCAAGATTCAGAGATGGAAGTAGCAGGATTAAATGCTGGGTATGTGATAGAATGGGTCACATCTCACGGGACTGTTGGGAGATTAAGAAGAAACGAGCAAGGTCGCCATCTCCTATGAAGCGTAGACCAAACGAAGAGCAGATAGAATCCAGAAAGGAGCGTCAGACGACAGCGGAGTCGTTAAACTAAAAAGAGTCAGCTTGAAGGGGCAGAAGCTGGTTCCCACAACCGATTGCCCCACAACCTCCATCCATGTTTCTAGAATAGCAAGGAACGGTGACAGCTTAACAATTGAAGCCGATATTGATGGGAAGAAATGCATGATCACGCTGGATACGGGAGCAACACATACGATTGTTCGTGAGGATATTATTGATGGAATTATGGAACCAGCTAATGGCATTAAATTACGAACGGCGACTGGGGAAAATTCAGCAATAAAAGGGAAAAAGGTCGTAAAAATAAGGATTGGACGAAATCACTTTCAACACGAGGTGCTGGTTGCAGATATTGTAGACGAAGTCATCTTGGGAATGGACTTCATGAGAAAGAATGGCTTCGTGGTGGATGTTGGACGGGGTGTATTAACCTACGATAATATCGAGTTGCCACTTCACGTTAGCGCCGTTATAGGAGAAACGACCAGGCAAATTATAATGGATCATCGGGAGAAGCTGCCACCGAACTCGGAAACAATAGTATGGGCAAGATTGGAAGGAGGTTCTGGGTCACCCAGGTTGTGGGTTGTGGAAGCCAATGAAGCAGAGAGCGGAGCCAGAGAAATTGTGATCGGGAAAGTTTTAGTGAAACCAGACAGCGATAATAGAGTACCAATTAGGACTCTAAATCTCTCGGATAAGACGAAAACCATCAAGAAAGGGACAATAATCGGAAAATGTGAAGAAATATCGGCGATAGTGAAGTGCGAGCAGAAAAATCCGATTAAGACGGCTAACTCGCAAGTGCAGAAAGAGATTATAGATCAACTTATGGAGAAATGGACCGAAGATCTTACCATGGAACAGAAAAGTTTGGCAAAACAATTGCTCGAGCGGTACATGCCAATATTCTGCAGTACATCCGACAATAATGGGAGAACCACAATGGTAAAACATCGAATAGATACAGGAGCAGAAACGCCGATTCGACAACCACCCAGGAGATTACCATTGGCAAAGCAAGGAGAAGTGGATCGAATGGTAAAAGATATGCAAGCAGCAGGGGTAATCGAAACATCAAGCAGTCCATGGAGTTCACCAGTGGTGTTAGTCGAGAAAAAGGATGGTAGCATGAGATTCTGCGTGGATTATCGAAAATTAAATGCTGTGACGAAAAAGGATAGTTACCCATTGCCAAGGATCGATGACACGTTAGACACATTATCGGGTGCTCGAATATTTTCGACATTAGATCTGCAAAGCGGCTATTGGCAAGTGGAAGTCCAGGAGGAAGATCGCGAGAAAACGGCATTCAGTGTGGGTAACGGATTATGGCAATTTAACGTTATGCCATTCGGATTATGTAACGCCCCTGCGACTTTTGAACGGCTAATGGAGCGCGTGCTAAAGGGATTACATTGGAGGACGTGCCTCGTATATTTGGACGACATCATCGTTATGGGCAAGGATTTCGACGAGCATTTAAGGAATTTGGCAGAGGTTTTGGATCGGATACAAGCCGCCGGATTGAAGCTAAGCCCAAAGAAATGCAAACTATTTAGAACGGAAGTAAAATATTTGGGTCATAAGGTAACAACCAATGGAATCCATACCGATGAAGACAAGATCGCAGCAGTGAAGGAATGGCCACGACCTAAAAACTTACATGAATTACGGAGCTTCCTTGGATTGTGTACCTATTATAGACGATTCGTGCCAGGATTCGCCAATATTGCAAAGAGTTTACACGAGTTAACCAGGAAGAACAAGGCATTCGAATGGAAGGATGATCAAGAAGAGGCATTTGTGGAACTAAGACGACGATTATGCGAAGCACCAATCCTCGCATACCCTATACCCAACGTTAAATTCATTTTGGACACCGATGCAAGTAATGATGGTATAGGAGGAGTATTATCACAGGCAACAAATGGTGAGGAGCGAGTTATTGCATATTACTCCAAGATGTTATCAAAACCGGAACGGAATTATTGTGTAACACGGAAAGAGTTGTTGGCTATAGTGGAATGTGTTAAGCACTTCCATAAGTACCTCTATGGCCAAAAATTTCTTCTACGGACGGATCATGGAGCTTTGCGCTGGTTGTTACAATTCAAAAATCCAAAGGGACAAGTAGCACGTTGGATCGAACGTTTGCAAAGCTACGATTTCCAAATTGAACATCGGAAGGGAACCGCACATGGAAATGCCGACGCATTATCAAGAAGGCCATGTCCCGTGGAATGCAAGCATTGTGGGCGTGTGGAGGGTAAGGAAAACATCATCGATATTCGGCTTATGCAAGTGCTACCTGATGAGGAATGGACTGATGAAATGATCAAGAAGGAGCAATTACGGGATGCTGACCTGTCATTCATCATGAAACATAAGGAAAAGGAACACCGGCCCACATGGAGTGAGATAGCTGACAAAGCTCCCATTGTAAAAGCATATTGGGCTCAATGGGATAGCCTCCACATAGAAAATGGATGTTTAAAACGAAAGTGGGAAAGCACGGATGGTAAAGTAAAACAATTGTTGGTAGTGGTGCCAAAAGATCGGATAGCGGAAATCCTCAAGGAGTATCACGGAGGAGCAAGTGGAGGTCACCTAGGGATTAATAAAACATTAGCCAAAATTCGCCAACGTTTCTACTGGTCCGGATGTAGACAGTCAGTAGTAGAATGGTGTCGAAGATGTGACCAATGTGCGGCAGTGAAGGGACCAGCACGAAAAAGCCGTGGAACCATGAAACAATATAATGTCGGGGCACCATTTGAGAGAATTGCAATGGACGTGGCGGGGCCATTTCCGGCCACCGAGAGCGGAAATAAATATGTGCTAGTAATAATGGATTATTTCAGCAAATGGCCGGAAGTGTACCCCATACCCAATCAGGAGACAACAACAATAGCTGATGCCGTGGTTAACAATTGGATTAGCAGATTTGGTGTACCTATGGAAATTCACACGGATCAAGGAAGGAATTTCGAATCGGTGGTATTTCAGGAGATATGTCAGATGCTTGGAATCAATAAAACAAGAACGACGCCTTTACACCCACAATCGGACGGTATGGTGGAAAGATTCAATGGTACATTGGAGGAATATCTAGCAAAAGCTGTGGAAAGGAACCAACGCAACTGGGATCGACATATACCAATGTTCCTGATGGCCTACCGATCAGCGGTACATGACACAACAGGAGTGACACCAGCTAAAACCATATTTGGGAACAATCTGCGATTACCAGGAGATTTAAAATTTGGGGCTGTTCCATCAGCAGCTCTATGCGGACAGGATTACGTCGACCGAATGAAAGAGGAACTTAATGAAATACATCAATTTGTACGGGAGAAAATTCGAATATCAAGTGATCGAATGAAAGCTCGATATGACATACGAGCAAATAATCAAGGCTTCGAGGAAGGGCAATTGGTATGGCTTCACAACCCGCAACGGCACAAGGGATTATCACCGAAGTTGCAACCCACATGGGAAGGACCTTACACTGTCATTAAAAAGTTGAACGACGTGGTTTATCGCATACAGAAAGGACGGAAAGGTAAACCAAAGGTGGTGCATTTAGAGCGTTTGGCGCTCTACAGAGGAGGTGATCTGGATCCTGTTCGGGACGAACAGGCTTAGGTGGGGGGTATTGTTACGGTGACACCTAGATTAGAATAGAATAAGTTAATTTCATTAATTGTTCAATTACGTGTATAATTTATACTCAACATTTAGGCGTATTTCTATACTAACATATTTGCTGCGCATTTAGGATTATTCTAGAAACAAATATTTTGGTATATAAGGGCGCGCGTTGACGTGTATTGCTGAGTATTATTTTAAACGTGATACAGTGAAGGTTAAATAGAAAGATTATTAAAGTGATTATTAAAGTGATTATTAAAGCGATTATTAAAGTGATAATTAAAAAGTGTGTTATAATTATAATAATTAATTGTGAAAATTGTGTTGTATAATAAATTGTGTTGTGTAAATAAAATTGTGTGAGTTAAAATTGAAGCAGTGTATTTATTCACAATCCAGTGATTCGAACCTTGATTGACAAGGCAAAATCGTAACAATAAGAATCTGTTACGGTGACCCCTAGAATAGAATAGAATAAGTTAATTTCATTAATTGTTCAATTACATTTATAATTTATACTCAACATTTAGGCGTATTTCTATACTAACATATTTGCTGCGCATTTAGGATTATTCTAGAAACAAATATTTTGGTATATAAAGGCGCGCGTTGACGTGGAATGCTGAGTATTGTTTTAAACGTGATACAGTGAAGGTTAAATAGAAAGATTATTAAAGTGATTATTAAAGCGATTATTAAAGTGATAATTAAAAAGTGTGTTATAATTATAATAATTAATTGTGAAAATTGTGTTGTATAATAAATTGTGTTGTGTAAATAAAATTGTGTGAGTTAAAATTGAAGCAGTGTATTTATTCACAATCCAGTGATTCGAACCTTGATTGACAAGGCAAAATCGTAACAAATCAAAACAAAAGTAAGTGCCATCTTAACATGATTAGCGCAAGTATAATAACATCGATTATCAATTTTTAGTACTTTGTCTATGTATTTTCTAATTACTCTTATTCGCACCGCACTGGATAACGATATGTCAAAACCAAAAACATAAACAAAATACTAATTGGACACATAACCTCAAAATCTCGTGCACACAAGTTGGCTTTCTATAATTTCGCGAAATAAAACAGTTTAAACTAATTACAAAATTAATAAGATATAGTTAAGTGTAAATATATATATATAGCATAAGGGGTAAAAGGTGAATTATAAATATAGGTATAAGTTAGATATTAATTAAAATTGCAAAAAAAAACAGAAATGTGAAGTTGAAAAAAATAACGGTAAAAGATCCACAAGTAAAGAAGGAGTAAAGGTGGTTGAAAAAACTACGGAAAAAGTGAAAAATGATATTAAAATGAAAAAAAGAAAAAGTGAAAATGCCTTAAATATAAGTGATAAAAAAAGACACAAATATTGAATAATAAAGAAAATCTAATAGAAATTTCGAATGAATTAAATAATACGTCGAAAAATAAAATGGATGACATTTTGAGTGTAGAAATGGACACAAATTCGTATGAAACGAACGGAAAGAATTTATCAAAGTCAATCAGTAAGTCAACACAAGAAGAAATGGAAAATGCAAAGACAATAAATACATACTCTAATAAAGATAGAGGTCCATTTGCATTAATAATGGAAAAAGAAGGTGCTAACTTATTTAATATAGCTAAAATATTAAATCAATTGAACATGAACGATTTTGACAATATCATACAATCGATCAAGAGCAAAAGATTCATCGTTTTATGTAAAAATGTGGGTTCAGCTAATAGAATAGTGAAAAGTGAGTTTCTAAAAAATAATGGATACGAGTGTTACATCCCGAAAAGCTTCAATCATTCGACGGGTATAATCAGAGGAGTCCCGGTGGACGCTCAATTAAAAGAAATAATGGACAACATGGAATGTAATACAAAAATAAGTGAAATAGAGAGACTCAAACGTTTCGACCATAAAGAGAAAGAGGTAAAAGAAACGGAATCGTTAAAAATCGTTTTCAAAACAAATAGAAAACCGGATAACATCAAAATTTACGGAATAAACTACAGAGTGGATTTTTATATCCCTCCACCACTATACTGCAAAAAGTGTTTGAAATATGGGCACCTGAAAAAATACTGCAAACGTGAAGAGGCAAGATGCGGCAACTGCTCCCAGGATCACAAAATGGACGAAAAGCAAGCGTGCGAAAAAGATCCACACTGCCTATACTGCCAGGACAAACATAGAACAAACTCAAGGGACTGCAACAAAAAAAAAATGGAAATGCAGATACAAGAAATTAAAGTGAAGAAAAGAATATCATATAGAAAAGCGAAAAGAATATACTATGAGGAATTCGAAGACGAGGATTACCAATACCAAGAGAGACAATTCCCAAGACTGGCCGAATCAAAACAGGTGAATAGAGAGACAGGAAGGTGGAGAGAAAAGGAGACACATTGGGAGGAAAAGAAGAAAAATCAGGAGAAGGAGGAAGAACTAAAAAGAAAAGTAGAAGAAATCCGAATACAAGAAGAAGAATTTGAGACAAAAAATAACTCATTGAAGAAAGTACTACAACAATTTAAAACGATATGTGAGATCTTAAACCCATTGTTAAAATCAAATAGTTTAGAAGAGGAAGTGAATCAAAGGATGGACGAAATCGTAATTGAATTATACAAAACAAATGCGGATGTCCGCTTAAGTGGACATAACTACTATATCGAATAATCATGATAATCATACAAAATAACATACAAAGCATAATGAACAAAAAAAGCGAACTAGAAGTTTACCTAACAAAAAATAAAATAGAAATAGTGATCTTAAGCGAAACCTGGACGTCAGACAAAAGAATTCCTTTTATCAAAAACTACAAAACCTTCCTAAACAATAGGAGTGATGGATATGGGGGATGTGGTTTTTTAATAGACAAGAACATACAAGTGGTAGATTCAAAAATAATTGAAAAAGACCCCCTAGAAGCAATGGAAATTAAAGTTAAAAAAAAAAACATAATATATACATTAATTGCCATATATAATTCAACAAGAAACAACAATAGGGAAGTATGTAGACAATTTGAAAAGATCATTAAACACTACGAGAATGCAAAAAATGTGATAATTGGAGGAGATATGAATGCACATAGTCCACTGTGGTGTAACTCAAATAAAATGGATAGTCTAGGACAAAATATTACGGACATAATTACTTCGCACCAATTTATACTTCTAAACGATGGAACAGCAACGCATCAAAACTTATACAATCATAATAATTATGCAATAGATATCACACTAGCGACGCCGGATCTAATTAACAAGACAACATGGGAGAATACAGAAGATAATGTGGGGTCAGACCATACAATTCTAAAAATAACGATACAAGAAAGGGATCAAAGGGAAGAAGAGGAAAGTGATACGATAAAAAAAATAAACAAAAAGATTATATTGAATCAAATTGATAAATTAAAATTTGATAACACAAAAAATATCGAACAATTCGAGGGGATATTAATAAAACTAATTGAAGAAAATACATACGAAATCAAAACAGCTCAGCAAAAATACCCAAGCAAACATTGGTGGAATGACAAAATAGAAGACATGTGGAAAGCAAAAAAAGAAGCACAGACAAAGTACAACAGGAACAAAGATTTACAGTCAGCAATAGCATTGAAAAGAATGAAGGCTAAGCTACAGAAAGAAATTAAAAGATCAAAGAGAGTAGCATGGAAGGAAGTAACAGAGAAAATAAAAAATACAACGGACAACAAAAAAGCATGGAGAATGATAAACTCACTAAACAAGAGAAAGACGCCATCATATAACATATTGCAAGACAAAGAAAGTGCAATGAAATTTCTAGACCTTAATTTCCCACAAATGCTAGAAAAAATAGAAACCCCATATCACAAAAGCGAACTGGTCGAAATACAGGATGAGGAATTTACACTAATGGAAATCGAAAGAATAATTAAGAAAAACAGAAATACAGCTCCTGGGACAAATAAAATATCGAATGAAATGCTAAAGAATTTAAACCGTAATCAACTAAATATTTTAACAAAGCATTTCAATGAGTTGTGGAAAAGTGACAGATTCCCAGATAGTATGAACACAATAAAAGTGGTAGCAATAAAGAAACATAATAAAATATTAGACAATCCAGAAAACTACAGGCCAATCTCCCTCATGCCAACATTCACGAAAATAGTAAACAAAGTAATCAAAAACAGAATAAATGAACAAATCAAAAATAAAAATGTAATACCAAGCCACCAATATGGGTTTGTGGAAAAGAGGGGCATCATAGATTTTTATGTAGCGTTGATAACAAAAATAAATGAAAACAGAATTAAAAAAAAAAAATCAATCCTAATAGTAACAGACATAAGTAAGGCATTTGATAACATAAATAAGAAGATATTAATACAAAAACTAAAACTCATGAATATAAATAAAAAAATAATTAACTGGACCTATAAATACTTAACAAACAGAAAAATAGTGATAGAAAGGAAAAGTGAAAATATAAAGAGAATGACAAATAAAGGAATTCCGCAGGGCTGTGCATTGAGCCCACTTTTATTTAATCTATACACCGCATCGCTACATAATTTAAACTCCTCGACGTGCAGAATAATTCAATACGCTGACGATATTGGAATAATAGTGACCGCGAACGAACATAACGATTTAGAAGAGGAAGCGAATAAGGCAATCAACAATCTGGTAGTAGCATTGGCGGAAATAGAGCTAAGTGTGAATATGGAAAAAACTAAATATCTAAACTTTAATAATTCTATAAGAAACACCATCCTTATAAAATATGAAGATAATAGAATTGAAGAATTAAAAAATATGAAGCTATTGGGGATAATAATTACAAACCAACTAAAATGGAAACTACACTTCGGGGAAATCAAGAAAAAAATACTAAGAAAAATGAACACCCTGAAAGCATTTGCTTATAAAAACGGAGGAGCACATCCCCAAAAAATGTTAAACTTCTACAAAGCATTGATCCTATCACAAACAGTGAACGCTGAAATATTTGCAGAACTGACCAAAACCTCAATAAAACAAATACAAACAACCCACAATGCATGTCTCCGTATCTGCCTAGGATTAACAAGAACAACGCCAGTTAAAGTAATTATAGCGGAAGCAGGAGAAATGGAATATGGCAAGCAAATAGAATACAGGACCATGAAATACATATGCAAACAAATAGAAAACAATTCAACAATTGGAAAACAAATACTAAAAGATAAATCCTTGACAAAATTTAATAAACTAAAAAGAAAGTACCCGCTAATATCAAAAATAGGAAGACCAAAGAACCTAGGAAGAAATAATAACAATCTAAAAATAATGGAAAACCTGGGAGAAATGGGGAAAAAAGAAGCGAATAATATGATACAAATAAAAACGGAATTTAACATAATAAAAGATAGAATGAAAGAATATAAAAGTATATACGCTGACGGATCAAAAAGGGGTAACATCTGTGGAATAGGAATATATAGTGAGGATAACACAAATATATCCATAAAGCTGAATCAAGAAGTGAGTATAAAGACAACGGAAGCGATAGGAATATACATAGCACTACTAAACCAGATAAACAAAGGATATGATAGAATAATAATATATACGGACTCAAAAAGCTGCTGCACATCAATCATAAATTGCAAAAAAAACAGGACAAACAAATATTATGAAAGCAAGATCATGGAAATTGCAGAAGAAAACCCAGATAAACAGATATACATCCAGTGGATACCGGGACATGCAGGTATTAAAGGAAATGAAAACGCAGACTGTCTGGCAAAGATAGCAGTAGAAGTAGATAATATAAATTGCATGGAAAATAAGATACCAGCTGCAGAGGTGCTAAACAAAATAAAGAATAAGATTCAGTCAGATTGGGAGGAGGAATACGAACTGTTCACAAGAAATAAAGGTATATACAACAGGGTAATAAATAGCAGCAAACCACCAAAAGAACCATGGTTCAAAAATAGAAACATGAAAACAAAAAGGATAAAAACAATAAACAGACTACGATCGGGACATACCTATAATAAAATATTTAAATTCCTAATAAAAGTGGAAGATAGTGACAATTGTAATACGTGCAATATAAGAGAGACCAACATGCATATAATAGACCATTGCAAAAAATATAAGAGTATGAAAAGAAAATACAAAAATATATATAATAAAAATTTAATAGATATACTAAAAAGTGGTAAAACAGAAGAGCTAAATGAACTAGCGAAATTCTTTATAGAAACGAATACAGAAAATTAATAGCTAAAGGAAAAGAAACTAAAAAAACAAAAGATATAAAAAAAAATAAAAAAAAAAAAAATAAAAATATATAATAATACCAAAACATAAAATAAAAAACGAAGGAAAAAAAAAAATAAAAATAAAAATTATTGACTGACAAAGGGAAACAGTAAACTGTACAAGAGTGTTAAATCAGTAATGAGATAATAAGTAGTGTAAAAACAAGTTTTAGACCATCTACAAAAAAAGAAGCCATTTTAGTAAAACAAAAAAATATAAAAATTATTGTCATAAACGAAAAGTAAAACATAAGAGCAAATAGATTGTAAGATCTGGCTCAAACAAACAAACAGTGAAAAAAAAAAAAAATACTAATTGGACAGAGTCTATAATTTTTAGGTAAGTAATTATATAATACAACTTTAATATTTATAATAATCTAAACTTTCCCTTTTATCTAACAGGTAAATTCCTTGTGTATTCTTCACATCTATGTCTTAATTAATGCGATGATTTACTTGTACACCAAGTTCACGGTTGTTTCAGATAAGTGTTTGTTGTTTACTTCTATTCGCACCCGATTCTTTGTGTTTGTTTTCTTTTATTTTCAGGAATATATTTGACAGTCTTGAACACGCACTCATATGTCCGTTGCATAAAAAAGGCGACCGTGTTAAATGTGAAAACTTTCGTGGCATAGCTCTATTGAACACTGCTTACAAAGTGTTGGCTAATGTTGTACTTGCCAGACTCATCCCTTTCGCCGAAAACATCATTGGCGACTATCAGTGTGGTTTTCGTCCCAACCGATCGACCACTGACCAGTGTTTCACCATGAGGATGATCTTGGAAAAATGTTGGGAGTACAACATAACCATACATCAACTATATATAGACTTCAGACAGGCGTATGACAGTATAAACCGCGACAACCTATGGGCCGCGCTCATATGCCTGGGAATCCCAGAGAAACTCGTTTCTCTGTGTAAATTAA
Source organism: Nephrotoma appendiculata (assembly GCA_947310385.1). Taxonomy (NCBI): domain Eukaryota; kingdom Metazoa; phylum Arthropoda; class Insecta; order Diptera; family Tipulidae; genus Nephrotoma; species Nephrotoma appendiculata. The sequence continues at coordinate 2,361,996 of OX371226.1, forward strand.
CAACATCCGGATCTGTATGTAGAATCGTAATTGAAGGATCTGTGTCAGACCCCTTTGAAATAACATCTGGTGTTCGACAGGGTGATGCACTCGCGCCTGTGCTGTTCAATCTGGCGCTTGAGTACGTAGTGAGGAAAAGCAACATCGAAACCTCGCGCTGTATATTTAATAAGTCAGGCCAAATTCTTGGATATGCAGATGATATCGTGCTTCTTGGCCGAAGACCTAGCGATATCAAAGACAGTTTCAACCGCTCGATCGCTGCGCAAGAAGACTTGGTTTGGAGGTGAACAGCAGTAAAACCAAATATTTAGTAACACCTAGGAACATCTCTACGGCAAATCTCGGAATTGGCGACCACAACTTTGATAGCGTCGAAAACTTTAAATACCTCGGGTCAGTTATAACATCGTCGAATGATATGCAGGCAGAAATAAAAGCCCGAATCGCTGCCGGACAACGAGTTTACTACGCCAAATCAAAATTATTGCGATCGAAACATCTATCGCAGTCGTGCAAGCTCGCACTTTATAAAGCACTTATAAGACCTGTGCTGGCTTTCGGAAGCGAGAGCTGGACCATGACCACTAACGATTGTAGATTATTATCTACCTTCGAAAGGAGGGTTGCCCGTTCAATCTTTGGTCCAATTAAAGTTGCGAACAACGAATATCGGATTCGTATGAATCACGAAATAAAGCAACTCCTCGGAGGCAGCGATATTATCGGATTCATCAAATCCAATCGAGTGAGATGGCTCGGCCACGTTACAAGGTCTCCCCAACAACGGATGATAAATAAAGTGTTCCACCAACAACCAGCCGGAGTACGTCGTAGAGGAAGACCCCGACTACGCTGGCGCGACGACATCAAACAAGATCTACGAACATTAGGATGTCGAAACTGGAGGACGAGAGCGGTGGATCGAGATGGATGGAGGGCCTTAGTGCAGGCGGCGAAATCCCTTCATGGGATGCGAAGGCCAGAGAGAGAGAGATTATGAATGTTATAATAATGATGTTCCGTATCCGGGTTTAAGGTGGCGAATTTATGCCACCGCTCTAAACTATCTAAAGGAGTATCCCCCGAATCAGTACGTAAATTAGGATTAGCACCATGATCAAGCAACAATTCCACAATGTCTAAATGTCCATTAAAACATGCGTCATGCAGAGGTGTAATGCCATCGCAGTGCATGCCACCTTTATCATTAATTTGTGCTTTCTCACCTTTTTCGAGCAATAGTTTAACTATATTCGTATATCCATTATTACATACTTCATGAATGGGTAACCATCCAGCATGATCTCTTGTCATAACTGGATGGTCTTGCTCTAGCAGACGGGTTACCAGGATCTCACTGCCAGAAATACATGCTTGATGTAGTTGTGTTTCCCCTTTCGCATTTTTCCTAACAATCAAAGCGGGCCGTTTCCGTTGTCGAATAGTTTTATCAGGAGTATCTTCATCACTACAATTCGCCAAAAAACCGTCTATACAAATTTCTTCACCAATGTCTGGTGTGTTTGGTTCGGTGGTTTCACTCTCGGTATCGGAATGATCATCGTTTACATTAATTCCAGAAAGGTTGCATTCTGTATGTGTAATGTTGATGGAGATTTAACCAGATGCAATTATTGAAGTGTGGAAATTTATGGATGGAAGCTAAAGATGGATGTTATAGATGATATGGTGAAAAATGCTGATGTTTAAGAAAAGCTGATGACGGGCTGAATTATACTTAGACAATTATGAATTAAAAAACTTAAGCACTACTTTGAACACTATACTATTTTATTAAATAACCAAAAGAGTTTATTATTTATAATTTTAATGATTAACAACTTGTTTGTTCGCCAGATTTGAATTGAATGAATATAAGAAATTTTACAATATATATTTTACATATTATACGTTAAGCTATAACTGTCATGTTTGAATTTATAATTACCCAAGTATAACAAAATGGAACTCATTTTGACAATTTCAACTTTTGTTATATTTTTGAGAAATTTGTTGGAAGACATGGAACTCGCATAATACCAGTTCTTTCAGTTACGGGTTTTTGTTCCATAGTTCATAGTAAAACTTGCAATAAAATGGAACTTGACCGTGGAACTTAGTTCCATCAATTGTTCCATAAAAATCGAAATAAGTTGGAAGTAGCGATACTTGGGTAATGCAGATTGTAGCTAACTTTAATATAAAAATGTACTAATAATGATAAAATTAAATAAAGCACTAGTACGATATACTATAAATAATTATACATTATAAAACGCACCCATCGTGCTAATACTCTAGTACTACAATATGATATGATGAAAATAATGACAGTTAAGTTGACAAGTTGTGCTTACAAGGTGAATTTTACAGGAATGGCAAAAGATAAGTATAAATTATTGTTATAAAATAAATGTTTGACAATATAAATTATTAATTAGTTTCTTAATTGCAGATGAAAATTATTTGGATTAATTTAAGAAAGTGGTAAGTATGTGAAATAATGTTTTGTGTTATTAATGATTTATTTAATTTTAGGTTGTTGATGTGCTGATTTAACAGGCTAACCCATTCAATTCTGTAGTTGCGGATTTATTTAATAAATTATGTTAAAGTGAAGTATGTATGTTGTTTAATTTCTCCAAACACATTCAGCTAAGAGTATTTTAGATTTGTAATCTAGGCCCGCTGCTATATAATATCGATTTAAATTGTATACGCAGATAATTTCAAACTTTTTATCCTTAAGCTTTTGTGACTCTTCACGAGCCCGTTGTATATAGTGAAGTTGTGATGAACTTGTAGAACAAAACCAGTGGACGAAAATACGCGACGCTCTTGTATATTTTATTTTTACTAATATTACATGAAGTACTAGTACGATATATTATGTAGCTGCGGTTACATGGTTAAATACACCCATCGTACTACTACTCTAGTACAACATAAAATATTGACAATAATGACAGCTTGTTTTGTGTTTACAAAATAATAGAAAAGATAAGTATATAAATTAATTTTAACAATATAAATTATTAATGAAATTCTTAATTCTAGGTAGCAATTATTAGTTGGATAATTTTACAATGTTGGGTAAGTAACAGAGAGGCATTTTCTTGTGTATGATATTAATTTTGTTTTGTTTTTGTTTTTGTTTAGATAGCTAAATATGATGAAACCGCAATGGAATGTCAGCTGATCCGTAGTTTTAATACTGTCGATGGTAATCCGCAGTTATGTATGATCGGTAATGACAACAATAAATATAAATGTTAAATTTGTGTAAATTTCGTAACCAGTGGTGTTTTATTTGGTTCAACATACTCCCACGCCTTAAGGAATTTTATTCCTTAACAAGTAATTGCTATAATTTTGTGTACTGGACGTGTTAGTTCTTCCTTCGCTGTTGTTACGGTTACCACTTTTGTGACATCATCACTACCAGGATGAACATTGTTGATGCTGCCCAATTTCCAGTGACGAGAATATAAATTGTCATCCAGTATAAAAATACCGCCATCGACTTCGAATGTATGATTTGGCGATTTCGATTTATTGTATGTATGCTGCAATGATGTGATATAGTCGCGATGCTATGTTTTCCATAACCCCTGTTAAATGTTTGCTGTGGTATGGTTTGCCATGTTGAGAGTTTGCTTAATGGCACATCATCTAACCCTGGAATAGCGGCTAATGATTCGTTGACCAGAAAATGTGCCGGTGTTAATAGTTCCCAATCAGCCAGATCATCATGAATTTTACATATTGGCCTCGAATTAAGTAGGCCCTCAACAATGAAGGTGGTCATTTGGAACTTGTGCGATGTCACTGTTGCTACCCATGAATCGACAAAGTATGGAGCTTGTGGTGTGGTGATGACATGGAAAATTATATGTTTCTGCAAAAGAAAATCAGAAATTAAACGGTTGCTAGTTTGATTACTAATTTGTAATTTCTGCTGCTTCAATTTGCTGGTGGTACCAATGCGCTGTTGCATCCTTTTTTGTTGTGTTTTGTTGAAAAGAACTCGAGTTGACACTGTGCACGATCTTATGGATTTTTTAATTACTGTTCTTGCACCTGTTATACAATATTTTGTCCGTAATATGCTCAATGTTATGGATTTTTCTGCGTGCATATTGTTTGTTTGGATGTCACTAATTAATGATTCACAAATTTTATGATTTTTAGGTAAGATGACCGGATGGCTGACCGAGTAAATTATGGATGAGTTTTTTAACCGCCCTCTAATTCGTAAAAATCCGACTGCATCTATTAACGGATCCAACGATGACACGGGATTTTTTGATGGTAATGTACAGATCTTTTTGAGAAGAGACCGTTCGGTATGGAATACTGTTTTCTGGATATGGTTAATAATAAATTCAGCAGCATTCAGCTCGATTGGAGTAACTGGAGATTTCATCAAATTTTGGTTCGCTCGTCCTAATCGTAATACATACAACATTACTTTCCGTATTGTGACACGAGATGAACATTTTCTTAGAAGATTCGAAACAACATCATCTTCACAAATTGTAACGGTCATGACGCTAATATTTTTGGGCCGTTCCTCTAACACTATCTCGTCATTAGATACTGCAGTTGAGTTTGGTTTTGGCCAGTTGTCTTCTGGTTTATACAGCCAATTTGGTCCATTCCACCATAGATGTGAATTCGGTAAATCTGGTGGTTTTGCTTCTCTCGAAATGATATCAGCGGGGTTTCCTTCGGATGCTACAGGTCGCCATCTGCTTCGCGTTTTCGATTCGAAGTTTGATTGACTGGTTGACTGCTTACTCCATGTGCTTGTGATTAACCAGCCTAATTTTGATGCTTGAAGTGTTGGCAATCCATTGATCAAACGGTTTTCTGGAGTGAGAATTTGGACGAATACATTTGCTCCTAAAAGTAGATCAATTTTATTAGGGTTAAAAAATTGTGGATTTGCTAATTTGAAGCCTGCCAGCAGATGTTTATTATAACTGATGTGCGTTGTAGGTAGTGAATTAGGTATGTTGCTGATAATATGAACTGTAATGTGTATCGTATGTTGCTTGTTGATACGTGAATGGATCGTCATATTGATCTTCTCTGTTGATTTTCCAGCTGTAGTTGATCCTAATCCGTAAATTATTGTGGAAGGTTGACTTCGCATTAGGTTTAGGCGTCTAGCGCTGGATTCGGTCACGAAACATAATTGTGATCCGGAATCCAATAACGCTCGGAATGGCTGGAGTTCTCTGGTACGTGTTTCCGCGTGAATAACGGCTGTAGGTAGTACCGTGGTTGGCGATGAACGGCATGAATGAAGGACGCTCGTATTAGTAGTCGGCTGAATCGGTGTTGATGCGCTATTTGTTTTGGTAGTGTCTTCGGCTGAGGATTCTTTAAATGTAGTATATGCTTGACTTGAACTTGGTTGTGCTTCTAAATGGCTTGCGTGGAGTAAACTATGATGTCGGTTACTGCAAATGAGACATGATGATTTTGAGAAACAGTTAGCACTCACATGACCTCGTTTTAAACAATTCCGGTATAAATTCATATCCGTTATTAGTTTTGACCAAGCTTCCACAGTTTTATTTTTAAACACCGGACATCTAAATAGTGGGTGTTTTTGTTGACAGGCGTGGCACCCAACTGTGGTGCTGGTGTCGCTGGATATAAAAGTGTTGAGAGATGGTTTGGCTGGAACTCTTTTATTAGCAGCTTCACAAATTTCCAACGCATCAGAAAAGTCTTTCTTAACGGATTCGGTTGCCCATAATTGTTTTGTTTCAGTATCTATCTTTGGCAGACGCACGTGTTGCGACATACTGACTCCTTCGTAAAACGTTTTCTTTCCGCCAATAAACTGCTCCAGTATAGTATTGAAGTCTTGAGTGCCGTTAGTTTGACCGTGATTGTAACCGCATGCCTTAAGAAGTATTGCACGAGCCTTGTAATAAATTTCATCAACTGCGTCCGTAATTGATTCATACGCTTGGTCTTCGAATAATTGTAACTCAATCTCATCGAACGTTTGGTATGTCTGTTCTAGAATTTCGAGCCTAGCCTTGATATCCTCGACTGGGGTAGCGTCGGTTAGTTTTTCTCCAAACCGTAAAATAAGAATTATTTGACTACGCGCTCGATCCCGTAACCGTAATAATCGTTTACACATTATATTGTTTTACAGAAATTGCACTGAACACCTGTTTTAAATTCGTACACTAGCACTATATAACTGTTATTAATATTCTCAGTCGATAACTGTCCACTATCGGTTTATTGCTCTCAATCGCGGTACATATTCACAGATCCATATAATTTACAGTTTATATAAAAGATAAATGCTACTTAACTGACTTTAAAGTGGGTGTGTCCCGGGTTTCGGCACCAAAAAATGTATATAGTGAAGTGGTGATGAACTTGTAGAACAAAACCAGTGGACGAAAATACGCGACGCTCTTGTATATTTTATTTTTACTAATATTACATGAAGTACTAGTACGATATATTATGTAGCTGCGGTTACATGGTTAAATACACCCATCGTACTACTACTCTAGTACAACATAAAATATTGACAATAATGACAGCTTGTTTTGTGTTTACAAAATAATAGAAAAGATAAGTATATAAATTAATTTTAACAATATAAATTATTAATGAAATTCTTAATTCTAGGTAGCAATTATTAGTTGGATAATTTTACAATGTTGGGTAAGTAACAGAGAGGCATTTTCTTGTGTATGATATTAATTTTGTTTTGTTTTTGTTTTTGTTTAGATAGCTAAATATGATGAAACCGCAATGGAATGTCAGCTGATCCGTAGTTTTAATACTGTCGATGGTAATCCGCAGTTATGTATGATCGGTAATGACAACAATAAATATAAATGTTAAATTTGTGTAAATTTCGTAACCAGTGGTGTTTTATTTGGTTCAACACCCGTTGATAAATATTTTCGATTGTCGCTTCATCCTTTTTAAGAAGTTCGTATACCTCAGCTATACTGATCAATGTGGTGAAAGATTCTTTTGGTATATTTCTCACCAATTCATATTCCTTCCATAAAAAATTCAACGCATTACCATATTCGGACATATCTTTATAGGTAGTCGATAGGCTGACATAAATCGGAATCAGTTCCGAGTCGGGGCATTTACATTTCTCAGCACATTCCAACATTTTTTGGTAGTAGATGATAGCGTTTGCGTAATGTTTCAATTTACAACATCCATCGCCCATTTTTTTCAAAAAGTGCCTTGCGTCCAGCATAATCATCTTGCGGTTTTAGATATAACTCGTCTGCAGCATTACAGAGAGCAGCAACGATTTTTAAATTATTGTCTGCTTCTTCACGATCATTTACATCGGACGGTTTTAATTTATAGCATTTGATTAAATCTTTCTTGGCGCTCTGGTAATCGCCTGCCTTAATTAACACTGCCGACATTAGAAGTAATGTTTTGCATATTTTCTGCGTTTTATCATCTAAATGGCCGGCAATATCGATAGCTAGACGAAGAAATTTAAGCGATTTGGCATTATCATTTAGCTTGGTGAAAAACATGGAACCTTTGGTGATGTAGCATCGAAATAGGAGTTCATATATATCGAGTGCCTGGCCCAATTTAATCGCTTCCTTAATATATCGAATGGAATCGACGTAATTACCCATTGTTTGGTGTACGATTCCCAAATTTAAATATAATCTGCCCTGCATATTGTAAGTTTGTTGTATTTAATTAGTATTTGTGGCTTACCACTGGTGAGGGCACACAAATATATTACGAGGTTCTTGTTTTACAACTGAATCTTTATTATAATTTCTACGGTTTTTATACATAAATTTTGTTTACTAAGCATATTATTATGAATGAATATAGTACAAAGCATGTTAGGGTTAGGTTAGGTTAGGTTAGAGTGGCTGCTATCGCACACTTAGGCCAGTAGTGGCCCATTGTGATACCACAGGATCCTATCTCCCCTTTACTCCCGTTGAAACCATCCAGAGCTACTTATGTAGCGTAATATATCTCGCACTCTACAGCCCGCGAGTTCCGAAAGGCTGTCCATACTGTACACACCTAAGTACTTATGCCTTCTGCATGATAGTGCCGGACACGAGCATAGGAAGTGATCTAACGTCTCCTCCTCCTCTTCGTCCAAACAACTTCTACAAAAGTCATTAGTCTGTAGACCCATCCTTCTTGCATGTTCCCCAAAAAGGCAGTGTCCTGTCAGTATCCCTACGACCAATCCTAACTCTCGTTTTCCTAGGGATACTAGTGCCTTGGAGCGCTTCAGGTCCAGTTTTGGCCAAACCTGTTTCGCTACCCTGCACGTGAGAGAGTTGGTCCACCTCTCATTTGTCAAGGCATTTGCCTGCTTACTGAGCGCCAATTTGAGTGCTGCTATAGGCCTCCCCAGACCCGCCCTTCCCGGCTGTATCTGGAGAGTCGTACCGTACCTAGCTAGATCGTCCGCCCTGCAGTTTCCCGTGACGTCCGAGTGACCAGGGACCCAGATTATCTGGATGCTGAAATACTCGCTCATCTCGTTAAGAGATGATCGGCAATCCAGCGCCACCCGTGACTTCAGACAAACCGCCTCCAGCGACCTGACTGCCGCTTGACTGTCCACATAAATTGCGATATCCCTCACGGATACCACATTATGCTTCAACCATGTCACGACTTCGCCTATCGCCACCACTTCAGCCTGGTACACGCTGCAGTAGTCAGGGAGACGAACGGAAATATTAACGTTAAGCTTCTCACAGAAGACTCCGGCTCCTACCTTACCGTCTAGCTTAGAGCCGTCCGTGAAAAATTGCAGTGCCTCGTTTTCCAGTATTGATCCGTCCCTCCAAGATTCTCTCGAAGGACAGATGGTCCGGAAACCTTTATCGAAGCACAACGTTGGCTTAATATAATCTAGATTCGCCAGTTCTTCCCTTAGCGATCTAGTTATCGTCGAGTGTCCCGCGTGAAGACACTTCCACTGAGAGACAGCCGAGAGTCTCGTAGCCACATTGGCTGCTATCACAAAGCATGTTATTATGAATGAATATAGTACAGCACATACGATGAGCGTATATTAGTTGACTAAGCAAGTTATTATACTTGAAACTAAAGTACATACGATATTATGCACCTTGTTGAGTATCAACATTCTCCCGGGCCTGACCTCCTAACCTGTAGGCTTCGTTTGGTGGAGACCTTCTGTGACTTCGGTATTTATAGACCGTGAAGACGATTATGCCAAAGGCAATAATCGCATAGAGAACAGAGTATTGATGAATGTCATGATGTGATACTGCGATTTCTTCTCCTTGCAAGTGTTGTATTCGCTTGTGCAGCTCAGTTATCTCATTCCCCAAGGTTGAGTTTTCCAAATCGATTGAGATGTTTGTAGGCCTTTTAATCCACTGCATCGATAAGTTGACTTTTGGGAGATATGATGAATTAATTACAGTTTCTTTGAAGATTTTATGTGTTGTTAAAATAATTGACCCTTTTTTTAACGTGCATCCGTTTTCAAGTGAAATTATTCCGTTGTGCGGCAGTTGTACTGCCACGAAGTCCCCATCGCAAACTTTGGTAGCTTGCCGTTCTTGTCGGATTGAGAAAATCCACTTATTGCCTTTCAATTTTATCCATGTATCTTGTTTATTTTGTGATACTCCTTTTACAATATGACAGTTGGATGGTTGTTGTGACGCTAATAAATTTAATTCGCATATAGAATTGTTTGCGTATACGGAATAAATAGGATGGATTAACATACAAATATACTCATAGTTGCTATGTTTGCAGTGACTAAACTCGTCCTTTGACATCATGTAGTATTCATCACGATGTATCGAGGAAACTAAATAGTCCATTGGTGATTGAATGATGATGTCCTCGATTGTAGGAAGTGGTATTGGTTTAAATATTTGATACCTCGCTGTGTTCATCAATGGAAGCTTCAACTCAAAGATCATATATTGACCACTTATTTTTCCTCTGCATGACATTATTTGATACAAGCTCAATAGTTCATAGTTTTCATTTTGCGAGGGCAGCAGTACGTCAGGAGGCATATGATGTTTTATATCTTCCAGAGCCTTGCTGAGTTGATTTGGAGGTAATATTGATGTGCTCACTGCCTTATTGTGTGTGTTTAAAAGGACATCAATTAGTTTTTGTTGAGTGTCTTTGAAGTCGAGCATTAGAAGCAGTGCATGCAGGGTTAAAGATGTCAACCTTTCGGTATTGTTAATGTCATTTAACGTAGCGCCTATTTGTTTATTAATAGCTTGCCAATAACGTCTATTGTCTTCATCAGCACGTTTTAAAATGTTTAGGGTTGCATCAGCAATCGAAGTTTGGTTCTTGGCTATCATTAAAAGGTGTTGTTGATTTAGTTTGATTTTTTGTATTTCCTCTTCATAGTGCTTCGCATCACGGTCGTCAAGAACTCCAAATAAGTCACTTGCCAAGTTGCCCACAATATTTAGGATTCCTCGTTTTCTTCTCCTTTCTCTATAGTGAAGTATTGCGTTCTTGTCCTCGATTTTAGTTAGAATGTGCATAAGCTGATTGTTAATTGCGGAGCATAGCTGATGATTATCTTCAGCTGTTTCCGTACATAGTTGATCCATGTTCCTTGCCAGACTTCTGTATGACGCCAAATCTGAGTAATAGGATGTGAGGTTAAAATAAACTACTATTTTCCACTGCTGGTTGGTGAATCGGAGGTTTCCTAGGTTTTCTAGATACAGTCCAGGTTGATGATTAAAGGTGGTGATGTTGTATTTCGGCAGTTCGGCCGAGGTTACTTGATTAGGCAATGCAGTGAATGTTATTAAGCTTAGTAGAATCAATGGTAAAGCCAACTTGGTGATCCTAGGAACCCTTTTGGTGCGGGACTCGCTCACTAACTCACTCACTGACTCATTTTGCGTCCTCTCGGTGTCGAGAGGTAAGACACTTATTTTGGTGATGGGTCTTTTGAACACAGAACCGTTACCAGCTTTTACTGTGACTACCCTTGTCAAACCATCGCTGCCGGGATGTAGGTCGATGATCCTTCCCAAGGGCCAGTTTGTTGGCGGTAAGTTGTTGTCCTTTATTAAAACAATGTCGTCTACTTTGACCATTGGTTGTTTTCCCGTCCACTTAGTTCTTTGTTGTAATTCGGTGATGTAATCATTTGACCAACGCTTCCAAAAATCTTGAACCAGTTTTTGTAGTAATCTCCAACGATTACTGACGGAAATGTTTTCATCCAACAGGTTCGATTCTGGGATAGTAATTAACGAATCACCAACTAAAAAGTGTGCCGGTGTTAATATCAATGCAGTTGGGTCGGATGATACTGTTGTAAGCGGCCTTGAATTGAGACATGCTTCTATCTGCGATGTGACAGTTGCTAATTCTTCATATGTGAGCATTGTATCTCCAATTACCCGTTTTAGGTGGAATTTTAAAGACTTCACTGCCGCTTCCCAAAGTCCCCCGAAGTGCGGAGCAGATGGTGGTATGAATTGCCATTGAATCCCAATATCAGCTAGCATTCGTTGGATCTCATGATTTGCTTGTTGTATAGCTTGCTGTTTATCCTTTTCTAGCAATGACCGGGCTCCAACAAAATTGGTTCCATTATCACAGTAAATCCGTTGGCAAAGCCCTCTTCGAGAGATGAACCTCTTAAGGGCCGCGATAAAGGCTGGGGTAGTCATATCACTGACAACCTCTATATGTACAGCTTTAGTAGCAAGGCATACGAATAATGCGATGTATCCTTTGTATGACTTATTCCCACGTCCTTTCGAAACTCTTACTGATATAGGTCCAGCGTAGTCAACTCCTGTGTTGGTAAACGGACGTGATGGCGTAACTCGTTCTTTGGGTAAGCTGGCCATTATTTGGTGTTTTGTTGAAGCGTTGAATCTAAAACACGTGATGCATTTTGCTATTTCAGAACGTATGTTGCTTCTGCCGTTGGTAATCCAATATTTGTTTCTAAGATGTGACAACGTTAGCTGGATTCCCCCATGCAAAGTTTTCGTATGAGCATCTTTGATTAATAGCTTAGTGAATCTATGTTTTGGTGGCAATATTTTTGGATGTCGAGTATCATAGCTCAGGTTGCAATTAGTTATTCTTCCTCCTACTCTCAACATGTTATGTTCATCGATAAATGGATTGAGGGAAAGGAGGTTGCTTTTTGTTGATACTGAGCCTGCTTTGATAATCTGCATGATTTCTTTCTGGAACTCCGCGTGTTGAATCATTCTAATCAGCTCATTACCGGCATCATTAAGTTCTTCGGCAGATAATAAAATTGAAGACCCAATATCCTGTTTTTTTTAAACATTTGTTTATAAATCGTCGACAGAGGCCAACAACACGGATTATTTTGTTCACTTTTGAAAATCGATCTATGATCTCCATAAATGGATTAACTATTGCTGATGTTGTCACTGTTAATATCTTGTTTTCTTTAGTTTCCACGTTAGGTTCACTTAGAGTAGCAGTTTGTTGTGGCCAATGTTCGGCTACAAATAGCAACCAATTTGGACCTGTCCACCATAACTGGTTATTTTTTAATTCCCTTGGACTGGTGCCTCTTGATGCGCAGTCTGCTGGATTATCGGTTGACCTTACATGATGCCATTGACCTGGACTTGAGTATGCATGAATTTCTTATATTCGATTGGCCACGAATGTTTTATATTTATGAGGGCGTCCTCGAATCCAACACAGCGTGATCATTGAGTCGGTCCAAAAGTGCGGAGTTATTTCCGAAATCTGCATTGCTTCTTTAACTTGATACATTAGTTTAGTGAGCAGCAACGCTCCACAAAGCTCAAGGCGTGGTAGCGAAAGTAAGTTTTTAATTGAAGCAACTTTTGTTTTTGATGTAAGAAGTCTTACATTACTTATGCCAACTGAGTTTGTACATTTAATGTAAATGACGGCAGCATAGGCCTTTTCTGAGGCATCGCAGAAACCGTGCAATTCTGTTTGGTCGTTCTTTTCAAATTGAATCCAGCGTGGAATAGCTATTTCTTCCAGAAGCGGCAATGAGTTTTTAAATTCCTCCCATCTTGTTGACATGTGTGGGGGAAGTTGTTCGTCCCAAGAGAGAGGCCTGCTAGCCAAATTTCTTGCATCATAAGCTTGGCTACAATTGTTATTGGTGCCAGCCAGCCTAATGGATCAAACAGTTTAGCACTATCCGAAAGCAGGTTTCGTTTAGTGAACTTGCCGATATCAGACGTAGATCGGATGACAATAAAGCCGAATGTGTCTGTTCCTGGATTCCAGTGTAGTCCAAGTGTTTTAATTGCATTGTCAAGCTTAAATTCCAAACGATTTTGATTTCTTAGATGTTCTGGTATGGATTCCGAAAGGACAGCGTTGTTTGTTGCCCATTTTCTTAAGGTAAATCCTCCGCTATTTAGTAAGCCAATGATTTGTTTTTGGATGAGTGAGGCTTCTTCCAATGTGTTTTGTCCAGAAATCAGGTCATCGACGTAGAAATCGTTTAAAACTATGTTGGATGCAAGAGGATATTTCTTTTGTTCATCGATGGCAAGCTGACGTAGTGACTTGACTGCTAAATAAGTAGCTGCTGCTGTACCATACGTCACGGTGGTTAACTTATACTCCCGAATCTCTTGATTCGGGGATTGTCTCCATAATATACGTTGATAGTTCTGATCATCTTCATCAATGATTATTTGTCTAAACATTTTTTCAATGTCAGCGGTATGGACGTACTTGTGCTTCCGCCACCTTAATAATATGGATGATAGATCCTGTTGCAGAGTAGGACCCGTTAACATTACATCATTTAATGATATCCCAGTTGATGTTTTGGCTGACCCATCGAAAACTACCCTAAGTTTTGTAGTTGTACTCGAAGATTTCAGAACTGCATGATGCGTTAGGAAATAGTAACCAGATTCATTGGTTGTATCAGCAACCTCCATGTGTCCCAAGGCGATATATTCATCCATGAAGTTTCTGTACTGCGTTGCTAGTTGTGGATTTTTAGCAAGGCGTTTTTCTACCTGAAGTAAGCGTGCCATTGCTAATTTACGCGAGCAGCCCAAAGGCTTGGAATAAAACAGCTCGGAGTTAAACGGTATTTTTACCACGTAGCGGCCAGCATTGTTACGTTGATGGCTGATTTCATATAACTTTTCACATTCTAATTCTTCTTTAGTAAATGCTCGCTTGCACGGGATTTCTTCTATTTCCCAAAATGTTTTAAGTTGTTTATCGATATCTACTGCCTCCACTGTCAATGTCTGGGTTACCGAGATGTTGCAATCAACTGAAGTTCGTCCCATAAATATCCAGCCTAATTTTGTATGTTGTGCAATCGGTTCTTCGGATGATGGTTTTAAAATAGTATTCAACAGAATGTCTCCATAATAATCGGCACCAAGTAAAATGTCGATTGGACCAGGGGTGTGGAATGTAGGATCAGCCCACAAAATGTTTTTGGTGTGTTTCCATTTCCAAGGATCTAGATGCTGCTCTGGCATGTCCCGGGTCAAAGTTTTGAAAACTAGCGCTTTGATTTTTATATTGAAATTGGATGTGAATCTGGGACTTATTGTAAGCTCAACGACTGAACTTGCTGTTCCGGCTTCTGTTTTTCCCATTCCAATGATGTCTGCGTGCGCATTGAACTTTGTTAGTTTTAGCTTGTCGCAAGCCTCTTCTGTTATGAACGTAGCCTGTGATCCAGGGTCAACTAAAACGCGAAGAAGCTCTTCGGAAGTGTTAGAAGATGCTTTTACCATAGCAGTGCCTAACAATATGCAATTACGGTTCCACGTATGTCCTGACTGTATAGCCGGTTGTGTTGGTGGGTGAGATTTACCGACTCCCTTTGGATTGTCGTTACAATGAAGCAGGCTGTGATGAGCACCCTTACATAGGTCACAGCTTTTGAAGCATGGATTTTTGTGCCTTGGAAGCAGACAGCGCCGACATAATGGTTGATAATAAATTGCCTTGGTTCTCTCGGTGTGTGGCAAGTTCTGAAATTTCTTGCATTCTGGTAGATTGTGTTCTTCATAGCAATAACTGCATTTCGCTTGTTTTTTGGCCACTATGACATTTGCTGCCTTCCGAACTGGAGTAGATTGCTGATCTCTTTTTTTGTTGACGTTTTCTCTGGATAGTACTCCAAGTGATTGGAAGCGTAATTGAAGAAAGTTCAGGAAGTCTTTCACTGTTTGAATATCCTTTGGATTTTTAAGTGATGTTTCATACAGCCGATGTGTCTCTCTATCCAACTTCCGTGTCAAAATGTTTATGAGTATTGCATCCCACGAATCTGTGTTTATTCCTTGATTCTTTAGGGCATGCAGACATTCTATGACTGTGTCATGTAGCGTTCTTAAGTGATTTGCAGATTCTATCTGAATGACAGGTAACTCCATAATCGTATCAATAAAGGTGTTTGTTATAAGTCTTTTATCCTCGTATCTAGAGAATAAAATATTCCAAGCGGTAGAGTAATTTTCTTTTGATACGGTGAGGTGACTTATGAGTTTGGCTGCATCACCTCGGATTACTGAGAGTAAGTAATGCATTTTCTCCTCACTGGATAACTCTTTGTTGCAGTGAATCATTTTAGTGAATAAGTTTTGAAAGCTTGGCCATTGCTTACAGTTCCCATAGAAATGCGCTATTTCTATCCGAGTGAGTTTTATCCTGGAATGGGTATTATCAGTTCCTTCCTTGCTGATACTTTCCAGTTGATCTTGAAGATGAATGTTCGCGAATTCATACTCTTGTTGAAGTATCTCGTAAGTTTTCTCACCAAAATATTTATTGCCGAGTTCTTCTTCGGTTGCGTTGCTCAATATTTCTTCGTGGTTGTTTGTGAAGGTAATCCAGGAAGTATTTAATAATTTCATTTTCATCTCATAAAATGATTTGCTGCGTGGTTCAGTGCTAATAATGAATTCCATTATGCCATTTATGTTGGTGCGTAGCATATTTGCTTTTATATTTTGGATCTTGTATCGCTTTCGTTGTTCTTGGTTGGCGACGTCAATTTCCGGGAACACCTCAGTATCGTCATCATCGTTGTCTTCTAGAACGTATGAAGAAGTATCTGCCGCCTTTTTGTTCATCTCATCATTTGTGTCAGATGAATTAGCTGGCATAGCCTTGTCTCGGGCATCTTTGAGGGTTGTTTTAGTTTCTTCATATGCAGTTTTGACTTGATCGAAGAATTTTTCGACTACATACGGATGATTTTTGTCGAGTGTATGTACCAAAGCAGCATCCACAGTTGAAAATTTGTCAAAGAGCAGCTGTATATTTGTGAGTCTTTCATCACAATATTTAACAGTTTTTCTAACAGCTGAATCTTTTTTAACGTTTGTTCTTATTTTGTTTATTAATTTTCCAGTTTGTGTTTGCTCACACAAAGCTTTGATAGTATCCATCTTCGATGTTATGTTGGTTTTTTAGAAATGTATTTCCAAGCGTGGTTCTTATTTATAACTCGAAGGACCAAATGTAAGTTTGTTGTATTTAATTAGTATTTGTGGCTTACCACTGGTGAGGGCACACAAATATGTTACGAGGTTCTTGTTTTACAACTGAATCTTTATTATAATTTCTACGGTTTTTATACATAAATTTTGTTTACTAAGCATATTATTATGAATGAATATAGTACAAAGCATGTTATTATGAATGAATATAGTACAGCACATACGATGAGCGTATATTAGTTGACTAAGCAAGTTATTATACTTGAAACTAAAGTACATACGATATTATGCACCTTGTTGAGTATCAACACATATCGAATAGTTCCACCTTGTTTACGATACCTTTAAGTGTTTCGCATAATTTTAAACTTTTGTTAAAATATTGTTCTGCCGATTTGAGTAGTTTAGAGCTTTCCTGCAACTCATTACTAACCGATTGGCCATGCAATAAATAAATTCGCCCTAAAGTTGCGTAAGCCCGTTGTTGTTCTAAAGTATTTTTCTTGTCCATGGAAACCTCTAAAAATTCAAAAATATTTTGTAATACGATTTAATGGAATCGCACAAACATAATATATACTTAAATACAGATTAACATTATCTAGGGCTTTGTTGTATTCACCCAGGAGCATGTACATCTCTCCCATCATATGATGGGCCTTAGCATGTGCAAGAACCTTCTTAAGTTTCTTATATGCAGTTGCTTCATTTTTATATTCATCCAGAGCTTGTTCCGGGATTCCTATATTGGCCTAATAATCACCTAAATCATTACAAGCGGAGGCATAATTTTGAATATTACCAGAAGAGAATGCATTTTGCTTTTTCTTCAACAATTCTGAAATAAGTCGAAATGAAATATTATTCTACGTTTGATGCGAATATAAATTAATTTATTTACGATTCTTCTCCATTATGGAAATATTTTACCCGATTACGGTTGGTAAATTTTATTTAATTCCGGAATTCATTTGAGTTGTTTTCGTTTCCGAAACAATTTTTATTTTTTGAACTTTTGAAATGACATGCAGATGTAACGGGAAAATTTAATAAGGACTGTCAACATTTTTTGCTATTTACCCTCCAAACATTGCATACAGAAAACGTTCAGTTTTGTGAAGATTTGCTTATACGTATATCCCTTTTCCTGTAATTGTGTGGGTAAGGTAAATAATCATGTCAAAAAATTATTTCTGTTTGTGTTTTGAACCATCTTACACATTTGTGTATTCCTATTTTCGTCCGCAAAAACACTAAAACTGTACACACAATTGTGCTGGTTGTACCAAATATTAAATAGTATCCCAAGTTATTTAATATATGGTTGTACTTCAAATCAAGCGAAATTTTTTATCAAAAACGCCAACATACTATGTTTTTTTACTTACACATTTGTGTGGTTTGAACTTAAATTTTGAAAGTATATTTTTTTTTGGTAGAAAAAGAGATATGTTGGGAACATTGCGTATCAGAAACAAAGAATTTAAATTAAATATAGAATGAATGACAGCAGCTGTCAAACGAGTCAAATTCGGAGGGTTAAAGAGAAAGCATCTAAATCAATGGGATTACAAAAACAAGAAACCAATATAAGAACCCCACGCCAACAACCAAAATTGTTTTCTTAATTTTTTCTGATTTATAACATAAAGTAAGGATAAATTTATCACAAATCACTAGTTTCTTAACACAATTTACATTTTACTTTATACAAACACTTATAGATGGTAAAATATTCTTTTTCGAATTTTTCGATGCGCATTTAGTAACATTTCACAAGACACATCATTTTATTTAAAATTGTTTATAATTTTAATTATCAAATGATGCACTACCACGCACTACTACATAAACCACTAATTATTTTATAATTTTTTTATTATTTTAATGAATTTTAATTAATAATTTTAAAACCACAAAATTAAGTCGTCAACATAGGTTATCACTGCGCACATAAATAAACAGATGATTTGGGGTTCTTATGTTGAGATATGAGTAAGCCATATGCATTTTTTATGATAACCATCCTGTTCCCATATGACTCAAAAGAAATAGCAAATATTATATTGATTTTATATGGGAACAAAAACAGTTGCTGCTCTGGTTAATGTAACTCTATTATCAGAAACGTACCGTTTCCCAAGTATAACAAAATTCGACTTTTTCGTCATTTTTCGAAGTAAAAACTTATATTTACTTTCGACTTTCACATAGTTTTGCTTTCGACTTAGACTGTGGTCCAATTCATCACTTATTTTGTGTAGACTGTCTTAATTGAAAGTCTACAATAAGTCACCTCACGAGGAGACTTATTGTAGAGTTTCTAGACTTATTTTAGAGAGTTTCCACAAAAATGACATTTCATATATTTTTTGTTCGTAATAGAGTTTAGCCGTTATAATACAACAACAGTAGAAAAATAAATTCTATACAAATATGATTTGTTGAGAAACATTATAAGTTCTATTTCCGTTTGATGGCATGTACCAATTCTAGTATTTTTCTAAACGTAATAAAACTAACTCTCAAATGTTCTTTTACCAAATTGGTATTCCCTCTTCCATCCATATGATTAGTTGTAATAGTATACAGAAATAAAGATTTCTTAATAAAAAAAAAAAAAAAAAAATGTTTTTGTAAATATATTTTATTTCAATATTCAGTACAGAAAATATTTGTTTATATTTTTTTTTCATCAAATCTCCCGATTTGATATCTTCAACTCCCGCATATTGAACATCTTAAAAAAGTAAGTAGAAAAAATTTCATCAACAATTTACGTCATCTCAAATATATTTACATTTCATATGTATATGACGACGCCATAATAAAATAAATTTTTATTACCTTTCTAGTACAGTACATTGTTGATGAATCACTTACAAAGCAATATTATTATTATTATTATTATAAAGCATAGTTTATAAAAAATTCCTTTTAATAATTAAAAACTTTATAGAAAAAAAAACAATAAGAAATTAATATATTAAGCAGCTGTGCGGCTGTGCGCGTAGTTATCCGCCAACTTGTCAAATGCAACTGGAGAGGAGAGGAGATACAAAATAAATAAAAATAAAACAAAACCGTGAAATAGAAAGAGAAAGAAAATTATTTCTCTCCAAAATCATTATTTTTCAAAAAATTTTAAAATCTATATTTTTGTGTCTTTGTTATTTTCCAGTAAGGAATTTGGTACTAGTTTTTCCACATGGCGGAAAATTGCATACTGGGTGCCCACACAATTGTGTGAGCAGGCAGGACAAGGGATATGGCGGCAATGACCCCTCCCAACAAAAAAATGTATAAGTTAAATTCTTTACGAAAACGTAAACTTTACGTACACTCATTAACAATGGAATACCAATACACGTACAACTATTTCGTTTGTTTTTATATATATATATTTTTATTTCGTATGGTATTCGCATATGGTATACAAATGTAATATTTTTATACGTGCTTCATTCGGATAAGTTGTTTAGTGAAATATATTACGTTTGTGATCTTCATTTTGTTTTTTTGTGTTTAATTAAAAATAACTAATAATTTTAGTAAATATAGAGCAGTGTCATATTTTAAATATACCAGCCACATCACCAAAACAATTTAAAGCTCTGTAATGTGAAGTTAAAACTAATTTAGAAAAGGAAAATATTTTGGTAAGCAACATTAAATTTTAACATCCTGAATAACAAAGTTTATATAATTTATTTTCGAACCTTTTATAGACCAGTCACTTTAAAGCAATTAGTGATTTATCACTTCAAAAATATTTGAGAGGTTGTTTGAAGGATATCATCCCAGACGAAGCAGCATCAACATTTTCATGGCATGGCCAACATGGCAATATTGCTGTAAAGGGATACTATATCATGGAGCTTATAAAAGGTAAAAACCCATATCACTTGTTGTTAATCAATCTTATTAAAATGTTAATATGTATTATATATTTATCGTAATAAGTATAAATTTAATCAAGATAAAAAAAAAATAACATTGGAAAAGAATTCTCGGTTTTTTTATTTTTCGAAAAAATATTTATTAAAAAAATAATCTAAAATGGTAATAAATCCCGCGTAAAAACGAGCAAAACCCGAAATGAAATATGTTCGCATTCACATGTTTAAACCGTTCGTGCGAAGACAATTATTGTTACCAACACATATACAAGTCTTCGTAAAATACACTGCATCCCCAATAGAATTTCTTATCCCTTTCGAGTTCAAAAAAAATTTTTTTTTGCTTCAAGTTAAGTTCGCCATACACAAATGTGTATGTAAATAATGACACGTTGTAATGTCTTCCGTATTTTAACGGATCTTAATTAAATCGGAATTCTTTTTGAAAAAACATAATAATTTGATAACAAATAAATTATATAACATATAATTTATTTGTTCTCGATAACATATTAATTATTTTATCATTATTATTGTTACTGTTATTTTTCGGACGAAAACAAAATTAAATGGTTTACACAATTGTGTATGCTGGTCTTCAATTGTCACCTAATTCTATGTTTGACATATTCGGTTGTCGTTTACATACACAATTGTGTATGCGGGTCAGGAAAGGGTTATGACTTTTTACTTACAGAAAAGTATGAAAAAAAAAACTTGACACAAAAAATATTTTTTTGTCAAGTTTTTTTTTCATACTTTTCTGTAAGTAAAAAGTCATAAGGAATTCTATTGGGGATGCAGTGATAGTTTCATTTCTTTTGTGACGAAGTGTTCGTTTACACAATTTTTTCTTTACGTATATGCGTAACATTTACGAGGACTTCAGTATAACCCTTTCGAGTTCAAAAAAAAATTTTTTTTGGTTCAATTTAAGTTCATCATATACAAATGTGTATGTAAATTATGACAGGTTGTAATGTCTTCCGTATTTTAACGGATCTTAGTTAAATCTGAATTCTTTTTGAAAAAAACATAATAATTTGTTAAAAAATTAATTATATAACATATAATTTATTTGTTCTTGATAACATATTAATTATTTTATCATTATTATAGTTACTGTAATTTTTCGGACGAAAACAAAATTAAGTGGTTTACACAAATTTGTACACTGGTCTTCAATTACAACCTAATTCTATGTTTGACATCTTCGTTTGTCGTAATCGAAATTTATATACACAATTGTGTATGCGGGTCAGGAAAGGGATAAACAAGTCTTCGTAAACTGTACGTAAAAGTTACGCAATGTTTGGAGGGACCCGCTAAACAAAAAAAGCGTATTGCAAAAAATCGATACGTTGCCGATACGTAAACTATACGATTTTTTACAAATATTAACGCTTTGCGCTCGATTTATTTTCAACGTTGTTGGGTGGCAATTTGTATTTTTTTTTAATGAATTAAAATAATTTACAATGGTAGAAAGTATTATATTTATCTCATTTACTACTTATATAAAATGTTTTAATTTTTCTAATTTTTTACAGTTTCGCAAAAGTAAACAGATGTCTTTCTTCCATGCAATCGTTATGTTTATTTTCCGGATGTGGTACTACCTACTTACTGTGTTACTATTGTACTCACCTCTTTGGTAAAATTCCGCTACTTAATGCACATATGTATAAATACTTTTTTTCGTTTTTACATCGCATCCCCAATAAAATTCTTTTAACTTTTTCCTTACAGAAAAGTATGAAAAAAAACTTGAGAAAAAAAATCGTTCTGAATCAATATCGTTCCAATTTGATAAAGGAATCATTCCACAACTCACATACATCACATCACGATTCATTTATTGAATGGAATGGTATGCAACATGAGGAATTATTTGATTTTGATAATTTCGATTCGACCGAATTAAAATTTAGTCGATATTAAATTTTAGAATAAGCTTTATTATTTAACTATTACATATATATATTGAATTTTAATGAATAAAATAACCAAAAATTTAATTAAACAAGCATTTTATTTGGTAAGTGTCTCACAAAATGCATGATGTATAAAAATGATTCATAATCGTATCGCCAAATTCGTGATATTAACGTTAACGTTACGAAAATATCGATTCGTAATGGTATCGCAAACTTCGTATCGTTTCCGTTATAGGAAAAGCAATACTAATTAATGCCACATTAACATGCGACCAAAATTTTTCTTCTGCAAAATTTTGTAGGTAAATAAGAAGCGTCCGCTTTATAAAAATATTTAATGTGCGAAAAAGAATGAAATATATATGACAATGCCAAAAAAAATTTTAAGGGATAATTATTAATTTATTTTTGATAAATTCAAATGCAATATTTATATTTTTATCTATGGCGTCTGTTTTTATTAGAAATCCTTAATAATTATAAATACGAAATATCTTTTTTGTGTAGTTTTAAAAATGTTGCCATAAAAATACTCGGATCGATTATATTTTATGGCAACATTTTATAGTGGTTTTTGAATTGTAGTGGCTTAAAAATCTTCTGCAAAATTTTGTTGGAATTTATTTCTTTTCTTGTCTCGCATGTGCAAAAAGTCAATATTATATCTCTTTCATTTTGCAGAAGAAACATGTTAGTCGCATGTCCACTAATATACATAGGGAAACATCGTAAAAAAGTTTAATTATCATAGGACCGTGGATTCGTAAACGTATCGTTTTGGAAGCGAAAAAACGTTTCGTTGCGATATATCCCTTTTTCTACCAAAAATTTTTGGCTCAATTGAAGTCCAAACCATCCCTTCAAACAAAAAAAAAGAACTTCATTTGAACATAACATAAATGTACTAAAAAAGTACTATTTTGTCACCTACACATCTTTACCAATATTTATATTGTATAATGTACTCGTATACAAATACAGTACAAGATGAACGCAATTTTAAATTAAGTGAGAAAGTTGAACAGTACCAAGTTGTTTAAAATAACTTATTAAATTTAATCATAAATTATAGTGTTTATATTTGTGAAATTTTAATATTTAGTTTGGAAAACTTTTGTTTTAAAGTTAAATTGGTGAAAGCTTTCAAAAAATATAATACCTAAAAATTATAATTGTTTTTTCGTAGGGTGTTTTTGAAACGACGCCATATTTTCAAATAAAGTAAGCCGAAAAATTATTTTTGCTTAAATTTTCTATTATATACAGTTAAATAAAATGGACAAAAAAGATTACTATAAAATAAATAGGGAAATTAGAAAATTATGTTCAGAGACTACGGAAAAAAATATAGAAAAAAATGTCGGTAGTTGTGAAGTACCGGTATTGATAGAATTAGATAATGATAATCATTTACCAACTATACCGATGGAAATAAATAGTGATCACGGATTTGACACTGCTCAGTCAGAGGACTCGTTCGATCTTATGAATCCAGAATCCGATGAAATTGATACTAGCGTATCCAAATATAAAAATAAAGACTTGAGCAAAGATTTAGTCAAGTGGTGTGTTGAGTTTAATATTACAGTGACGTGTGGAAATTCGCTTTTAAATATTTTACGGAATTACAATTTGAAAGTACCGAAAGATATTCGTACATTAAAAACAGTTTCAATCCAATCATCAGAAATATTAGAGTGGAAACAAAATAGTAGTTATACACATATTGGGTTAAAATATAACATCGAAAAATTTCTAAAAGAAAATGCATACACTCAGAATGAAATCAAAGTGGATATTGGAATAGACGGCGTACCGTTAGCAAAGAGCTTAAATAGCCAGTTGTAGCCCATACTGGCTAATATTGCACCCTATAAAACACTTTTTGTGGTTGGTGTATATCATGGATATAACAAACCGTCTTGCAATAATAGCTTCCTGGAACCATTTGTTAGAAAAGTCCAACAACTTTATGAAAGTGGGGTTAAATGTGAAACTATTAAGTTTTATTTGTGATGTGTGGTGCGATTGAGATTGTGATGCTCTAGCCCGTTCATTTATATTAGGTAAAATTTGCTAACATAAAATTATATTTAAACATTATAACAGTTATAATAACAGTTTTCTACTATTACAGGTGTAAAAAACCACTCGGGATATTAATTCTAGCACAAAATATAAAATAAAAGGTATATACTTCGAAGATCGAGTGTGTTTTCCTAAAATTAACAATGTTCTAAAACAGAATGCTATTAATGCCATAAATGCCAATTTAAAGCAAATTCAAAAATCCATTCCATTTGGATTCGCCAGGAAACAAAGAACTTTAAATGAAATGGAATATTGGGAAGCAACGGAGTACAGAACATTTCTGTTGTATACGGGGCTAGTGGCACTAAACGGAGTTTTAGAGGAAAAATATTATCGACATTTCCTTCTTTTAGTATGTGGAATTAGATTATTATGTCATCCGGAAAATTGTACATATAATAATGATTGTGCCGCTGATTTATTGAAAGAATTTGTTTCACAATTTTCTTCATTATATGGTCCAGAGCATATGTCGTATAACGTACATAGTCTTCTTCATTTAGCAAATGATGTCAAATTATACGGATATTTGAATAATTACAGCGCCTTCAAATTTAAAAATTATTTACAAAAACTTAAAAAAATGGTAAAGAAAGGCACACTTCCATTGCAGCAGATTGTGAGGAAACTAAAAGAAATCGACAAATACCAAACAACCTCTGAAGAATTATTATTTACGACAATCGCGGCGAAATCAAATTATCGCCTACTTTTCCGAATAATTACTGCCTAATAAATAATAAAATATTGAAAATAACAAGAAATTAAAAAAATTATTTTGATTATCCAACCCAGACTACTGGAGGTTCCATTGAAGTCAGCTGGAGATTTTCAGAAATTTGAAGCGGACATCCAAGAGGATCCAGTCAAAGAAGAAGCTTTGGTAACAAAATCGCTACAAAAAAAATAAGTTTATGTACATTTAATTAATCCATTTTTATTTTTTTGTTTTTTTCAGAGAAAACTGTTTGATAATATACCCGATCAAAATTTGGAAAAATTTGTTCGAAACGGACTAAAATTAAAATTAATTATTAATTGGTGTTTTTTTCGGACGAAAATAAGTTTGAAAGGAATGCACAAACACTAAATCAAAAAATTGCACATAGAACAGTAAGTTTCAGAAATAGAACCTAGCAATTTGACTAAAAATTTGTTAATTGGTATTCGTTTGGAAGCACACAACAGATACAAACAAAAAAAATATTGTTATATACATACTAACAACTAAAATAAAAAATAAGTGATGCAAACCTTTGTTGTACCTCAATTAATTGCACATACACTTGTCTCTTTGTATCATTCCTTTAGATAACAGTAAATATTTTTTTAATTTTTTATTATTTGCTATAACAATAGACTATCTAGTAGTCGATAAAACACATTTATTGCTTACGCATGTTGGCATAATTTTATTAAATAAATAATAATCATGGACGCTTAACATCATCATACGAAAGTCCCTATTGAAGTTTTACTTTAGCTTATCTAAATTAAAAGACGAGGGGAAACGCGGAAATTGGGAAAATTGTTGGTAGACCTCGGCCCATCGTTCAATCCGTTATACAAAATTTTAAAAAATAATAAATCGTTCGAAATTTCACCTGGAAGAGGGCGAAAAAAAATTTTAACACCTAGAGGGGAACGTGTAATTGAGAAACTAATCAAAACTGACCCGAAAATCAGTGCGCCAAAAATAGCTACAAACCTGGACGAATATCATAATATATCTATTAATCCACAAACCATTCGAAACATTATACATTCGAATGGTTACAAAGGATGTGTATCGAGAGAAAAAACCATTCCTTGCAAAAAACAATGCATCTAAACGATTGAACTGTGCAACTGCATATGCCAATAAGCCAATTGAATTTTGGGAACATGTAATTTTCGTGGACGAAAAGAAATTCAATATATTGGGTTCAGATGGACGACGATGGGTATGGCGAAAACCAAACACTGATTTAAATAAAAAAAAATGTCACATTCACAGCGAAATACGGTGGTGAGATTGTTATGGTTTGGGGTTCAATGGGTGCTAATGGAGTAGGAAACCTGGAATTTGTGGAATGTACAATGGATAAATATAAATTTTTATCCATTTTAGGAGATAATCTCAGAGCCAGTGCTGTAAAATTGGGAATTGTGAACATTTTTTCCTTGGTGCAGGATAACGATCCAAAACATAATTCGGAATTAGTAAGAACTTGGTTGCTCTATAACTGCAAATCAGTACTACCTCTTCCTTCTCAGTCTCCGGATCTTAATCCAATAGAGCATCTGTGGCATTGTTTGGAACTCAGAGTACGTAAACATGCTATTAAAAATAAGGAGCAGGTCAAAAATATTATAATCGAGGAATGGAACAAAATATCGCGGAAATAACAAAAAATTAGTTTTATCAATGCCAAATCGCTTACACTAAGTAATCACTGCTAAAGGGTAATCATACTAGCTACTAGGACTCGTGTAAGAAGCACAAATTTCAATTTAATGGACTGTATGTGCAATTAATTGATAGTAAATATGTTTGTTGGCTACCCAAAGCTATTTTTTTATTATTTCTAACTTAATATTTTTATGTTTTTTTGTAGCCATCCATATTTTTGAATTAAAATAAAAATATTTTTTTAATTATACCAAAAATGATTTGAGAACAATGTAACCCTCCAGGCGCAAAAATGTATACACTAAAAATGTGCGGTTTACGAACAGTTTACGCACATTCATTTTTATACTATACTACTACACCTATACATAATTTTTATAATCACAACTGACGACAGTATATATTCCTTCTTTGTAGATTTCATATTAAAAATTTGAAACGTAATTTTTTGTGTGTGTAATAAATTTGTGAAAAATCGGTGGGTATTTTTATGTGTAAGGTGATATATATATTATATATATTTTGATTTTAAAAATGGCGAAACAAAAACTTTATCGATCTGTGCGTCGTGAAATTAAAAATATTTGTGAAAGTGCTAAGATGGTTGAAGAAACTGTTTATGAAAACCTTAGTTATTCTGACAATTTTGCTCATTTCCAAGAAATTCTTGAAGATGAAATTGAAGTTGGGGAAATGATTAGTAAAATCTCCGGCAGCGAAAGTGATTGTGAACATTTTTCATTGGATAGTGATAGTGAAACTGCGCAGTTAGGTTTAAATAATATTCAGGATGATATTTCCGAATGGAGTATTGCACACAATGTTACGCGAGAATGTTTGAACTCATTATTAACAATTTTACGGAAATATCATCCGAAATTACCTAAAGATGGTAGATCTTTAAACAAAACGCCTCGTAAAAACTTGGAAATAATACCAATGGGAAATGGATCGTATTCACATATAGGCTTGGAGAATCAAATCAGATTGTTTCTAGAACGCAGCGAATTTATAAGCACTGAAATAGTGATTGATATTGGAGTTGATGGAATCCCGTTGACCAAAAGCTCCAAAAGCCAACTGTGGCCCATACTTGCTAATGTCGTGTCACATAAAGATGTATTTATAATAGGCGTCTATCATGGTTACAAAAAACCAGAATCATGTGATGAATTTTTAAAAGCATTTATTGAAGAGTACAAGCATATAATTGACCATAATATTATATACAATGGTCGAACTTTGTCCTTAAGAATAAGAGCGTTCATTTGTGATGCCCCAGCAAGGGCATTCCTATTAGGTAAGGAAAATTGTGTAGCTACATCCTTTATATTTGTAAATAACTTTTTTGTGTTTTAGGTGTGAAAACTCATTCGGGATATTCCAGCTGCACTAAATGTACAATAAAAGGGTGTTATTTAGAACATAGGATTTGTTTTCTTGGAACTACTGAAATTTTGAGAACAGATGAAAGCTTTCGTAACAAAACGGATACCGAACATCACGTCAAATTAAATATTTCGTTAGACAGTTTATCTGTGTGCTGTGTTAGTCAATTTCCCATTGACTACATGCATTGCGTATGTTTAGGGGTTACGCGACAAATGATTAATCTTTTCGTAAAAAATAGAAAGAAACAGTTCTCTATAAAATCCAATGCTATTGACGCTATAAATAGTAAATTACAAAATATTCGAATTCCGGTCGAGTTTCAACGGAGACAACGTACTTTTCACGACATTGACAATTGGAAAGCGTCCGAGTATCGAACGTTTCTGTGCTATACTGGAATGGTTGCATTCCATAATATTTTAGAGAAACGATATTATAATCATTTTTTATTATTATCATGTTCTATTAGAATTTTGGCTCACCCATATAATTGCTTGCAAAATAATGAGTGTGCCGCAGAAATGTTACGAGAGTTTTGCGCTCTATTTCCAGTGCTATTCGGAAATGAGAACGTTTCATATAATGTTCACAACTTGCTACATATAGCGTCAGATGTGAAATACTTTGGACATCTGGACAACTACAGTGCATTTAAGTTTGAGAATTATATGCAACAAGTTAAGAAACTAGTTCGGAAAGCCTCACAACCTCTACAACAAATACAAAATAGGTTAAGTGAGAAAAACAATTTTTTAAGCCATACTGAAGAATACAATTTTCAGCCAATCTTTTCGTTAAGCTCACAATTTCCAAATAATTACTGTTGCTCAAACGAAAATATATTTAAAATCATTGAAGTTAATAATTCTAAATTGACATGTAAACTTATTGTGAACTTAAAAATGTTTTTCGATTACCCAATACCATCTTCGGATTTGGGCATATATTGTGCTAGTATTGAAGAGTATGCAGATTATACACGCACAATAGACATTCATACACGCACAATAGACATTCATAATGTTTCGGCGGCCACAACAAACTGCTACTCTAAGTGAACCTAACGTTTCCACGTTAGGTTCACTTAGAGTAGCAGTTTGTTGTGGCCAATGTTCGGCTACAAATAGCAACCAATTTGGACCTGTCCACCATAACTGGTTATTTTTTAATTCCCTTGGACTGGTGCCTCTTGATGCGCAGTCTGCTGGATTATCGGTTGACCTTACATGATGCCATTGACCTGGACTTGAGTATGCATGAATTTCTTATATTCGATTGGCCACGAATGTTTTATATTTATGAGGGCGTCCTCGAATCCAACACAGCGTGATCATTGAGTCGGTCCAAAAGTGCGGAGTTATTTCCGAAATCTGCATTGCTTCTTTAACTTGATACATTAGTTTAGTGAGCAGCAACGCTCCACAAAGCTCAAGGCGTGGTAGCGAAAGTAAGTTTTTAATTGAAGCAACTTTTGTTTTTGATGTAAGAAGTCTTACATTACTTATGCCAACTGAGTTTGTACATTTAATGTAAATGACGGCAGCATAGGCCTTTTCTGAGGCATCGCAGAAACCGTGCAATTCTGTTTGGTCGTTCTTTTCAAATTGAATCCAGCGTGGAATAGCTATTTCTTCCAGAAGCGGCAATGAGTTTTTAAATTCCTCCCATCTTGTTGACATGTGTGGGGGAAGTTGTTCGTCCCAAGAGAGAGGCCTGCTAGCCAAATTTCTTGCATCATAAGCTTGGCTACAATTGTTATTGGTGCCAGCCAGCCTAATGGATCAAACAGTTTAGCACTATCCGAAAGCAGGTTTCGTTTAGTGAACTTGCCGATATCAGACGTAGATCGGATGACAATAAAGCCGAATGTGTCTGTTCCTGGATTCCAGTGTAGTCCAAGTGTTTTAATTGCATTGTCAAGCTTAAATTCCAAACGATTTTGATTTCTTAGATGTTCTGGTATGGATTCCGAAAGGACAGCGTTGTTTGTTGCCCATTTTCTTAAGGTAAATCCTCCGCTATTTAGTAAGCCAATGATTTGTTTTTGGATGAGTGAGGCTTCTTCCAATGTGTTTTGTCCAGAAATCAGGTCATCGACGTAGAAATCGTTTAAAACTATGTTGGATGCAAGAGGATATTTCTTTTGTTCATCGATGGCAAGCTGACGTAGTGACTTGACTGCTAAATAAGTAGCTGCTGCTGTACCATACGTCACGGTGGTTAACTTATACTCCCGAATCTCTTGATTCGGGGATTGTCTCCATAATATACGTTGATAGTTCTGATCATCTTCATCAATGATTATTTGTCTAAACATTTTTTCAATGTCAGCGGTATGGACGTACTTGTGCTTCCGCCACCTTAATAATATGGATGATAGATCCTGTTGCAGAGTAGGACCCGTTAACATTACATCATTTAATGATATCCCAGTTGATGTTTTGGCTGACCCATCGAAAACTACCCTAAGTTTTGTAGTTGTACTCGAAGATTTCAGAACTGCATGATGCGTTAGGAAATAGTAACCAGATTCATTGGTTGTATCAGCAACCTCCATGTGTCCCAAGGCGATATATTCATCCATGAAGTTTCTGTACTGCGTTGCTAGTTGTGGATTTTTAGCAAGGCGTTTTTCTACCTGAAGTAAGCGTGCCATTGCTAATTTACGCGAGCAGCCCAAAGGCTTGGAATAAAACAGCTCGGAGTTAAACGGTATTTTTACCACGTAGCGGCCAGCATTGTTACGTTGATGGCTGATTTCATATAACTTTTCACATTCTAATTCTTCTTTAGTAAATGCTCGCTTGCACGGGATTTCTTCTATTTCCCAAAATGTTTTAAGTTGTTTATCGATATCTACTGCCTCCACTGTCAATGTCTGGGTTACCGAGATGTTGCAATCAACTGAAGTTCGTCCCATAAATATCCAGCCTAATTTTGTATGTTGTGCAATCGGTTCTTCGGATGATGGTTTTAAAATAGTATTCAACAGAATGTCTCCATAATAATCGGCACCAAGTAAAATGTCGATTGGACCAGGGGTGTGGAATGTAGGATCAGCCCACAAAATGTTTTTGGTGTGTTTCCATTTCCAAGGATCTAGATGCTGCTCTGGCATGTCCCGGGTCAAAGTTTTGAAAACTAGCGCTTTGATTTTTATATTGAAATTGGATGTGAATCTGGGACTTATTGTAAGCTCAACGACTGAACTTGCTGTTCCGGCTTCTGTTTTTCCCATTCCAATGATGTCTGCGTGCGCATTGAACTTTGTTAGTTTTAGCTTGTCGCAAGCCTCTTCTGTTATGAACGTAGCCTGTGATCCAGGGTCAACTAAAACGCGAAGAAGCTCTTCGGAAGTGTTAGAAGATGCTTTTACCATAGCAGTGCCTAACAATATGCAATTACGGTTCCACGTATGTCCTGACTGTATAGCCGGTTGTGTTGGTGGGTGAGATTTACCGACTCCCTTTGGATTGTCGTTACAATGAAGCAGGCTGTGATGAGCACCCTTACATAGGTCACAGCTTTTGAAGCATGGATTTTTGTGCCTTGGAAGCAGACAGCGCCGACATAATGGTTGATAATAAATTGCCTTGGTTCTCTCGGTGTGTGGCAAGTTCTGAAATTTCTTGCATTCTGGTAGATTGTGTTCTTCATAGCAATAACTGCATTTCGCTTGTTTTTTGGCCACTATGACATTTGCTGCCTTCCGAACTGGAGTAGATTGCTGATCTCTTTTTTTGTTGACGTTTTCTCTGGATAGTACTCCAAGTGATTGGAAGCGTAATTGAAGAAAGTTCAGGAAGTCTTTCACTGTTTGAATATCCTTTGGATTTTTAAGTGATGTTTCATACAGCCGATGTGTCTCTCTATCCAACTTCCGTGTCAAAATGTTTATGAGTATTGCATCCCACGAATCTGTGTTTATTCCTTGATTCTTTAGGGCATGCAGACATTCTATGACTGTGTCATGTAGCGTTCTTAAGTGATTTGCAGATTCTATCTGAATGACAGGTAACTCCATAATCGTATCAATAAAGGTGTTTGTTATAAGTCTTTTATCCTCGTATCTAGAGAATAAAATATTCCAAGCGGTAGAGTAATTTTCTTTTGATACGGTGAGGTGACTTATGAGTTTGGCTGCATCACCTCGGATTACTGAGAGTAAGTAATGCATTTTCTCCTCACTGGATAACTCTTTGTTGCAGTGAATCATTTTAGTGAATAAGTTTTGAAAGCTTGGCCATTGCTTACAGTTCCCATAGAAATGCGCTATTTCTATCCGAGTGAGTTTTATCCTGGAATGGGTATTATCAGTTCCTTCCTTGCTGATACTTTCCAGTTGATCTTGAAGATGAATGTTCGCGAATTCATACTCTTGTTGAAGTATCTCGTAAGTTTTCTCACCAAAATATTTATTGCCGAGTTCTTCTTCGGTTGCGTTGCTCAATATTTCTTCGTGGTTGTTTGTGAAGGTAATCCAGGAAGTATTTAATAATTTCATTTTCATCTCATAAAATGATTTGCTGCGTGGTTCAGTGCTAATAATGAATTCCATTATGCCATTTATGTTGGTGCGTAGCATATTTGCTTTTATATTTTGGATCTTGTATCGCTTTCGTTGTTCTTGGTTGGCGACGTCAATTTCCGGGAACACCTCAGTATCGTCATCATCGTTGTCTTCTAGAACGTATGAAGAAGTATCTGCCGCCTTTTTGTTCATCTCATCATTTGTGTCAGATGAATTAGCTGGCATAGCCTTGTCTCGGGCATCTTTGAGGGTTGTTTTAGTTTCTTCATATGCAGTTTTGACTTGATCGAAGAATTTTTCGACTACATACGGATGATTTTTGTCGAGTGTATGTACCAAAGCAGCATCCACAGTTGAAAATTTGTCAAAGAGCAGCTGTATATTTGTGAGTCTTTCATCACAATATTTAACAGTTTTTCTAACAGCTGAATCTTTTTTAACGTTTGTTCTTATTTTGTTTATTAATTTTCCAGTTTGTGTTTGCTCACACAAAGCTTTGATAGTATCCATCTTCGATGTTATGTTGGTTTTTTAGAAATGTATTTCCAAGCGTGGTTCTTATTTATAACTCGAAGGACCAAATGTAAGTTTGTTGTATTTAATTAGTATTTGTGGCTTACCACTGGTGAGGGCACACAAATATGTTACGAGGTTCTTGTTTTACAACTGAATCTTTATTATAATTTCTACGGTTTTTATACATAAATTTTGTTTACTAAGCATATTATTATGAATGAATATAGTACAAAGCATGTTATTATGAATGAATATAGTACAGCACATACGATGAGCGTATATTAGTTGACTAAGCAAGTTATTATACTTGAAACTAAAGTACATACGATATTATGCACCTTGTTGAGTATCAACACATATCGAATAGTTCCACCTTGTTTACGATACCTTTAAGTGTTTCGCATAATTTTAAACTTTTGTTAAAATATTGTTCTGCCGATTTGAGTAGTTTAGAGCTTTCCTGCAACTCATTACTAACCGATTGGCCATGCAATAAATAAATTCGCCCTAAAGTTGCGTAAGCCCGTTGTTGTTCTAAAGTATTTTTCTTGTCCATGGAAACCTCTAAAAATTCAAAAATATTTTGTAATACGATTTAATGGAATCGCACAAACATAATATATACTTAAATACAGATTAACATTATCTAGGGCTTTGTTGTATTCACCCAGGAGCATGTACATCTCTCCCATCATATGATGGGCCTTAGCATGTGCAAGAACCTTCTTAAGTTTCTTATATGCAGTTGCTTCATTTTTATATTCATCCAGAGCTTGTTCCGGGATTCCTATATTGGCCTAATAATCACCTAAATCATTACAAGCGGAGGCATAATTTTGAATATTACCAGAAGAGAATGCATTTTGCTTTTTCTTCAACAATTCTGAAATAAGTCGAAATGAAATATTATTCTACGTTTGATGCGAATATAAATTAATTTATTTACGATTCTTCTCCATTATGGAAATATTTTACCCGATTACGGTTGGTAAATTTTATTTAATTCCGGAATTCATTTGAGTTGTTTTCGTTTCCGAAACAATTTTTATTTTTTGAACTTTTGAAATGACATGCAGATGTAACGGGAAAATTTAATAAGGACTGTCAACATTTTTTGCTATTTACCCTCCAAACATTGCATACAGAAAACGTTCAGTTTTGTGAAGATTTGCTTATACGTATATCCCTTTTCCTGTAATTGTGTGGGTAAGGTAAATAATCATGTCAAAAAATTATTTCTGTTTGTGTTTTGAACCATCTTACACATTTGTGTATTCCTATTTTCGTCCGCAAAAACACTAAAACTGTACACACAATTGTGCTGGTTGTACCAAATATTAAATAGTATCCCAAGTTATTTAATATATGGTTGTACTTCAAATCAAGCGAAATTTTTTATCAAAAACGCCAACATACTATGTTTTTTTACTTACACATTTGTGTGGTTTGAACTTAAATTTTGAAAGTATATTTTTTTTTGGTAGAAAAAGAGATATGTTGGGAACATTGCGTATCAGAAACAAAGAATTTAAATTAAATATAGAATGAATGACAGCAGCTGTCAAACGAGTCAAATTCGGAGGGTTAAAGAGAAAGCATCTAAATCAATGGGATTACAAAAACAAGAAACCAATATAAGAACCCCACGCCAACAACCAAAATTGTTTTCTTAATTTTTTCTGATTTATAACATAAAGTAAGGATAAATTTATCACAAATCACTAGTTTCTTAACACAATTTACATTTTACTTTATACAAACACTTATAGATGGTAAAATATTCTTTTTCGAATTTTTCGATGCGCATTTAGTAACATTTCACAAGACACATCATTTTATTTAAAATTGTTTATAATTTTAATTATCAAATGATGCACTACCACGCACTACTACATAAACCACTAATTATTTTATAATTTTTTTATTATTTTAATGAATTTTAATTAATAATTTTAAAACCACAAAATTAAGTCGTCAACATAGGTTATCACTGCGCACATAAATAAACAGATGATTTGGGGTTCTTATGTTGAGATATGAGTAAGCCATATGCATTTTTTATGATAACCATCCTGTTCCCATATGACTCAAAAGAAATAGCAAATATTATATTGATTTTATATGGGAACAAAAACAGTTGCTGCTCTGGTTAATGTAACTCTATTATCAGAAACGTACCGTTTCCCAAGTATAACAAAATTCGACTTTTTCGTCATTTTTCGAAGTAAAAACTTATATTTACTTTCGACTTTCACATAGTTTTGCTTTCGACTTAGACTGTGGTCCAATTCATCACTTATTTTGTGTAGACTGTCTTAATTGAAAGTCTACAATAAGTCACCTCACGAGGAGACTTATTGTAGAGTTTCTAGACTTATTTTAGAGAGTTTCCACAAAAATGACATTTCATATATTTTTTGTTCGTAATAGAGTTTAGCCGTTATAATACAACAACAGTAGAAAAATAAATTCTATACAAATATGATTTGTTGAGAAACATTATAAGTTCTATTTCCGTTTGATGGCATGTACCAATTCTAGTATTTTTCTAAACGTAATAAAACTAACTCTCAAATGTTCTTTTACCAAATTGGTATTCCCTCTTATAATTTTAGATATAATCCGAAAACTAAGGCTGGTTGTACAATAGTTCAAACCCTACACCAAATATGACCTAGACAATATACGAATCAAATAATAAATACTTTGAATACACACTCTTCGCATAAGACGCGTTTCCAAATACTTCAGTATTTCTACATCATGTTTGATGATTTTGGAGTAACATCATTTGACGCCGACGATTTTCCATTTTAATAAATTTTCAAATGTGTAATTTATATTTCCACAAACAATAAAAAAGACCAATACATATTAGAACTGTGAACTGTCAATTTTCAATTAATGAAATAAGTCACGATTTGAATTGGACCACCAGATTACTTATTTCAATCCGCCATTTTGAATAAGTCAAATAAGTCGACTTATTTAAAATAAGTCACGGATTGGACCGCAACCTTAGAATAAGATCCTGTAAGAAAAGTGTCGCGATTATTCGAATCTGGACGAAACTCAATAAATAAAATTGCATACATATATGTGTGAACTGAAGACAAAAAACAATATGGCGGGAACGATCTTGTGCATGGACATATGTAAAAGGGTATAATTGAAAATACATATGAGGAAAAAGATGGCGTCCAAATGTTGTAACGCGAAGTTTTCTATGGAAAAATTTCGACCGTTTTTTATCCTTGATTTGTATGGAAAAGGGTAGAATATAGTAGTGAAAAAAATTGTGCACTGAACTTTTTTACATTCAATAAGGGTAGAGTCAAATTTTTTTTTGTTCCACTTAGTAGCGTATATATATATATATGTACTTTATAATATATGGTAATAGTGCGAAGAAGTCAGTGAATCAAAAAAAAATATTGACGAAAAAGGAATCAACAATTTCCCCGCCAAAAAATTAGTTTGTGGGTGAAGGGGAAAGAAATGAAGAAAGCATCACGCTGAAAGAATTAAAGTGTGGAACCGCGGAATGTTAGTTCCAAAAAGTAATCTACTGAATGCGTCGCTAGCCTCGCTTTGGATTAAATAAACCATTCTTATTGGAAAATCTTGTTTTAATTGATTTATGGCCAAATGTTACATATCCCTTTTTCAACCAAGAAAAACATAAAATCGACTCAATTTTAGTCCAACCCACACAAATGTGTGAGTGCAATACCATCGTATGTAATGGCGTTGTTGAGAAAAACTTTCGCTTGATTTGAAGGAAGACCAACACAATTGTGTGTATAGATATAGTGTTTTTTCGGACGAAAATAAGTTAAAAAGGAATTCACAAATGTGTAAGTTGGTTCAAAAAACATACAAAACTAAATTTTTAACATGGTACTTTTGCACAACCCGCACAATTGTGTTAGTAAAACACAAAAGGGATATATTGTTCCATATATATATAATGTTCAATCTATGAAATTATATCCAACTCAAATCTGGCCCGATTAGAGAAGGAAAATATAATACAATATTATATATGTCGCTCCTCTTTTATTTTGTTATGACTGTGTTAGTATACAAAATGATTTTTTAAAATCACAGAGCATCTCCAATAGAATTCCTTATGACTTTTTAGTTACAGAAAAGTATGAAAAAAAAACTTGAAGAAAAAATTCTATTGGGTATGCTCAATGCCTTCTATAGTACTGCCTGTGACAACATTCATTTTTTGCTGATGACGACAACGTAACTCGACAACCAGATGTCAGCATAATTAAGTAAAAATAATACATTTTGCCTCCGTATTACGACGGCAATAAATTTCACAAACTTAACAAATAAAAATCTGAATTATTATACAATAAATTAATAAGTTATGAACAATTTTATTGTAATTGATTTTCTTAATTTATAAATTGATATCGATCCACATTCAAGAAGTTAAAGAGAATTTAAAGAAATGCGCCTATTTAGATAACATAATACAAAGTTCTAGTGTTCCACTACAAAAATATAAATAAAACCGTGAGAGAAGGCACTGTCACAGGCCAGAACTATAGAAGGCACTGATTATACTCAATAAATGATAATTCCAAAATGTTTTCATATATAAATTATTTAGTACATATTTACATATGTATTGCAGCTAAATTTGATTTATAATTATTAATTTAATATTGTCATTTTCAATATAAAACGTTGATTTTCTTACTGCTTTTCAGTTCGAAAACGAATTTCCAATGTGTGATAAATAAATGTAAATAAAGCATTGAGAGCTGCATACATATAAATTAAATGTTTTATTTGGGTTTTTGTGCATGAGTACTTCGGTTTCATTTCTTCATAATAATTCATTTCTTAATTTGTGAAGTGAAAGAAGAAAAGAGACATTCAGTTGAATGAACATTGCATATAGTCTTTCGCTTGCTATACAGATTTCCCCTTCAAATTTTTGTTTATAATTTTTATATACATCTTTTCTCCATTAAACTTGTTCATCTGTATAAAATTCATTGTTTGTGCTTTAAGATAAGAAAATAAGAATATAATTGTTTTGATTTAAAATAAGAAATATTATACATACCAAGAAAATATGAGCTGCATTGATTTCCGTTGATGAAGTGGTAGGTCGAGGCGTAGGACGTAACTCGCGCGTATTTGTTTTCGACACCATCGAAAATCGCTATTATGAATTTTTTTTTTCGACGATATAAAACATAAAAATAGTTTATTGTTAATATAACAAACTATAACACTAATATACAAATTTAAATCAAACATCAACAACAACAAATTTAAACATTTTTCTTTTATGTACTCGACACCTCAAGAGCTGTCGTAAAATAGTCGACGTTATCTAAAAAAAAACGCGTCGAGTATTTCATAATACCCAAATTCGAGAACGTCGAAATAAAAACGCCGTCGAAAATTTCATAATAGACCCCCTAGGGGTCAATCTTATCCAGGTGTGTAACCTTATTCCGTATAACCTAACGCCTTAACGCAGTAGCCAAATCGATGACATACGACTGTAGATCTGAGTTACGTAGAACCATCTGCACATTGAATAGCTCTCCATGCCAGCCTATAGTACTGACATGGAAAATTAGTCGGCCCATGTGATCTGCACTTCGACAGGGGGTCATAGTTGTGTTCATTTTCATCATCGATCGTAATCAGGGGTGGGATGTTGCAACATCACTTTTTTTCGATACTATCGAAATTTACATCTCTTTCTTTCATCATAAATTAGATTTACCGTTTTTCCATTTTTCAATTACTTTGCTTCTATTGCGATCTCTACCAATTCGAATAAAACATTATGTCGTTCTACTCTTACTGTGTCACTACTTATTTTAAGAGTCATACTTTATCGAAAAACAAAAAAGTGATAAAAAAACAATTTATTCTAGTAGTGTGCGCTCG
Organism: Nephrotoma appendiculata; assembly: GCA_947310385.1. Classification (NCBI taxonomy): domain Eukaryota; kingdom Metazoa; phylum Arthropoda; class Insecta; order Diptera; family Tipulidae; genus Nephrotoma; species Nephrotoma appendiculata. The sequence goes on from OX371226.1 coordinate 2,401,205, forward strand.
CAATATAGAAAGCAAAATTGAAAAGTGAAACGACAACCACTTTATTTTAGGAAAAAGGGATATAATTTTCGATAAATATCGAAAAAAGTGTTGCTACAACATCCCACCCCAGATGAAAAATTATTTTTGCATCATGCCCTATCGGGATTCGAGAGAACCCGGACCTTCATTTAGCAACGTAAGACTAATTGTAAAACGTAACAATAATTTTAAAGAAGGAAAAGTTTTATCTAAAATTTTCTATTTCATTAATAAAATACAAATACATACACGTAAAACTCACGATCAGTGTACGTTAATTTAGAAACATAACAAAAACTATAACAAATTAAAAATGTTATTAAAAAATCTTCAAATTAATAACAACTAAAAATGATTACGCCTACCCAGTTTAAGAGTAGTACCTTTAACTAAAACTACTGCCAGTTCGCCCCAACATTTAGACCACATTGTTTTTATACATCCCACTTCTTCATCAGCATTATACGCATCCTCTTTATTTGGCAACGATAAATGTATCACATGAGGAAATTGTTGATTTTCGTTAAATATAATTCTGCTGTCCATAAACCCCTTCACAACATTGTTACAGCCATTTAAATAAATCTCTTCGATAAAAATATCACCACAATTATTCACAAGCATTTCCAAAGTCGCCGTGTTTAAGAAATTTTGGGACAGTTGCAATATTTTGATAGACTTACAGGTCGCTTTTAGTGCATCAAATATTAAACTGAAGTGAATATCGCCCAGTTTACAATTGGTAAGATTCAATTCATGCATAATTTTTTTATGTCCGGGTGTTGCTTGTATCCCAAGGTTTAATCTAAAGAAATTTACTAAATCGATATAGGACTTGGGATTCCGGATGGAATATGCAAAATTTAAAGTTTGAATAAACGCGGGATTTAGCAAATTAAAAATTTTTGTCACCGCGTTTGTTTGCAAATTATCATTATGGCTAATATCGAATAGGTCTAACTGATACATAGTGTTATTGAGACTGCCCGAATGCGTAAAATCCTCAATACTGCAGTTCGATAGGTACAGTTTCTTTAATTTAGTTAAGTTATTTATAAATGAAAATAAGTGCGGTAACCCAGAATCACCAAAAGGATTAAAACTTAAATTAAGTTCGGTCAAATTGATTAGTGCGGCACATTTGACGTTGAAAACGTTACAAAGATATTTTAACCCATTCGCCTTTATATTATTACCAGATAAATCGAGTTTATATAGTCGATCGAATGTCGGAAGAATTTCGGATAATAATCTAACCCCGTCATTACAAATACAATTTTGTGAAAGATCTAGCTCGAAAATGTCAGTTTCGTTCCGTAGCGCAGTAAAAATAGGTTGAATTTCGTGTAATTCCAATTTTTGATCGGACAAACTGACTACGTTAGTCAACGTACAATTTGTTAATAAATTACCCAAATGCGCATCGTATGCGCAATTCATTTGAGCACAAGCATCCCGGTAGCGCTCATTTAGAGGTGGTTTGACCCAGTTATTTACTATGGACGATACAATATCGCCATTGGCGCAGATATCAATAATGAGGGTTAGTGGATCGGTATGTTGAAGAAATGCACCGTCAGATGTGGTAAGTTGCAGCTTTGGCCGTATATTATAGATTCTGAAATTAAATAAAACAAATATTCAATTTGGTATGAAAACAAAATCGTTTAATCATACTTATAGTATCGTTCCGAAGCCTCTTCCGCCAACCATCCAACGGTTAAATCGTCCAATTTTATCGTATCCACTGGAACCAAAAATAACTTACCGTTCACTTTAATTTTAATCGATAGCGTGATTTTCGTATGCGTGCTATCAATTCGGTGTAGCATTTGTGATCGTAAAATTTCGCCGGTCGATATGTCGAATCAATTTGGACTGATTGCAATGAATCACATGTGGAATTATTTTGGCTATCAGACGATGACGAATCGTGCCTCTCTCGTGTAAATCCCGTTTGAGACAAAAAAGAACTTTGGTACGGTGATTTTTTTTGCGTCAATCGATTCCGACCGATGATATCTTTGTGTTCGAAGGGGTCCTGAGACCGATCCGACTTATTTGAATCAGGTCTGCCTCTCTTAGGAGATTTTTGCCGTTTTTTGTTAGGCATATCGTCATCTAACCAATCATCGTGAATTTTGCTAGAGGCATTTTTGTGGCTGCCTAGATTTTTCATAACTTGTTGATATTCCAATTTGGCTTGTTTCGCTGCCCTATTCGATGTACATGGATCCTGGATGGAAAACAAGTTTTCATTCACAAACTTGTAACGGAATTCTATTTAATTCCGTTACTAACCTATCCCAAACAAAAAACTAATAATTTTCTTATCTGCATGACTTTGGAGATAATTCTCTAACTATATCTAACTTATGTACTACGTTTTCACATTTTCTTTTTTACGTTTATTTACTACAAGGCCATTTAATTAATTCATGTTAGAATTTTTTTTTAATGAGTTTCTGTGGGGTAAGCGTAAATAGTTTATGTAATTCGACATCTCTACATTTTTCAAGTACACGATAAATGCAAGTGGTTTATTTATGTATAGCGTTGACATATTTACAAATACGTCAACCTATGTGAAAATCAAAACCATCTGTATTTGTTGTTGTACAAACTTCCGCTAGTAGCAAATACGAGCCGGAAATTCACAACATGCGCGGTTTCTAAAAGTTTTCTGGATTGTCATCAAAAATAAAATGTAAGTTGATGGAGAGAACAATTTTAATCACTGGGTTAAAATGTAAATTCTCTCTCTCAACAAGTAATTAATTTGGAATAAATACCGCGAAATTTTCTTGGTTAAAGGCAGTCAGTGACGATTAATTATCCGTGTAGTAGCTCAGCTCGGCGGATAATTAAGTTAAATACATAGTTTTTTTGTTTTTGTTTTGTTTTTTTTTGTTTGATGAATAAAAGTTTTCTGTGTTAGTCTAACGTAAATTAAAATATTGTGTTTTTTTTCTGTGGCGGTGAAGAACAAAGCGGTAAATTGGTAAGTATACCGGGCTCACCATACTAATCCTTACGGCCCAGGTAACAGGGTGTTCTTTTGGCTGTCTCTCGGGACGGGAATGTTGTGACATAGGCACTCTTTCCCCTTCTGCCAAAACCGCCGTGGTACCCAAGAAAAAAATACTTACTAACTTCTGTTGTGGGCCAGAGGCCAATATATTTTTGTTTAGTTGATCTAATATGGTGGTGTAAACACCATAATATATAACCTCGGTCGACTCGATCCGCATAACGGGTCGACGACACTGCCACTATGTAGGGGTCCGTTACCCCACTCAACTGTTCCCTCTTTTCTTCTGCGGCTAGCAAGGCCGCTATCCATGCACTCCAATACCCACGCCATTTTCCTCTAAAAGACTGAGCTGCGGGAATAAATGCCGCAAGGAGTGCGAACATGGGTAGTGGCAAATTCTGTGAAACCGGGCTGGCCTCAATAGGTAAGAGGCTAACCCGTTTCAAGTGGCGCCCAAACACGGGGAACACTACATCTGTTCCACAATTTATTAAAATTATTTATGTAGGCACCACCGTTTCAAGTGGCGCCCAAACCAGGGGGCACAACATCTGTTCCCTGTCTTTAACAATTTATTTAAATGATTTATTTATAAGTTTTTGTCAATACAGATATGAGATTCTGACCGGTATGAGTATGGCAGCGGTCATGCTCTAGAGGCATGCCTGACCAGATTCAGTGGTGGGTCATAAGCATACCGGGGTGAATCTAAAACTTTTAAGTTGCATTGCTGGATTTTCGAATTCTTGGTTTATCCGTGGCATGTCCCAACCCACACTCTGGGGGATAAACCAACATTCGTGATAGCATTTGGAATTTAAAATTTAAGTATTTAGGATTGTCATAAACTGGAACACAACATCTGTTTCCAATGTAAATAAATTGTTGGTATATAGGCATCACTGTTTCATATGGCGTTTAAATGCATGCATTTAATGAACCACTGTCTCAAATGTGGTCGATATGTTAAAGAAAAAAAAATTTTCGGTAGTAGCAACACCAACCATTTTTCAAGAATTAATTATCGAGTTGTACGGTTTTCGGTACCTGGTACAACTAACAATCTTTCAATTCTGTACAGGCAAGGGTGAATGGTGTGATCCTGGAGCAATGTGCATATCTCTTTCTCGGCCGGGGAAGATACCGGGGGTATAAAGGGCTGCACATTCCCAGTTAAATTTGAAACATCATTCCATATCCCGGTCAGATGGTAAAGATTGCCCCCTCAATTTTTCCTCAGTTTTAATAACCCAGCTTGTAGTAAGAAGTTACGCCAAGTGAGGATAAATTTGGCTAAAAAGTAGATTTCCACCCACAACGTTAGTTAGGTTTCGCTGTATTTCACCTCGTTAATTCAATTTTAAATTTGCATCCTTAGGGATGGGTTCGCCAGTCCTCCTTTTTAGATTAAGTACGTCCAGGGCATAGCACTTGTAGCTGTTCAATCTTGTGTTCTGATTGTGGACGGTTATATGACTCCAAGTTTTGGACATAAGTTACAAGTAGGTTATGGGACACGTTATAGAAATCTTAGCGATAGCCGGCGAGTTATCGTTCCTTCTTGATAAAACAATAATCCGGCCGCGAGAGCTGAGCATTTGGCCTCGTAGATATCGGACTATTGCGTGCCAGTTCTGACTTATCACTCACACGATCCATTGTCTCCAAATGTAGGATAGGAATCTGGATTGTGAAACGAGGGTAAGGCTGATGACATGATCAAGCAGGTACTTTAATCAGTTTCGTTAGTCTAACCAACATGGCAGTGAGGATCACTCGTAAGTAGTTGGGACGCCCACTGCATAATTGAAGGTAGATTAGCAAGCTGATCAAAATTATAAATCTGTTCCTTTTCCTTTTCCTTGTTTGACCCAATAATAGTGGTATTCTTATTGTCGACCCATGGTGGGGGTCGGAATAAACCGTGGTTGTATATATTTTGAATTATTTTTTTTATAAGATGTTAGGTTTATAGTAAGTATAATTTTTTTTATTTAAATAAGTAATAGTTAGGAACTCTGTCTCAGGATGGAGTTCAACATAGAAAAATTGAGCAAGGACGAGTTGCGCATAGAGTTGGAGTTGCGCAACCTGGTAGTTAAGGCTAACCAAGAAGTATCCCAAACCTTGAAGCAAGTGTTAATTCGCAGATTAGAAGTAGAGCGTGAAGATCCATTTCTAGCGCCATTCAAGGCACATGTCGCCGCGCAAAAACAACCGCAGCGTGAGATAGAGGCATGCATCAAGAAACTTCTACTGCTGTGTCAAGGGATGATCGAGAATCTGAGGAACAACACCGCTGTGGCCGATTGGTTGCCCGAGGGGATGGCAAAACTAGTGCATATTCAGGGTAGAACCAATCGGGTAAGTAAAACCCAAGAGACATTTAAGATGTTCGAGAGCTTGGATGAAGCTGTAACCGAAAGTGGAAGGATAATAGGCCGGGTCAAACGGGGTAGGCTGACATCCAAGCAAGCTCAAGAAGAATTAGAGGATTTGGTCATCAAAATACCTGAACAAGAGGCTAAAGCGTGTTTGAGGGGATTGGAGGAGGTCCAAAACTTGTCACCAAATAGTGCGTTAATCTACTCTGCGTCAAGTGCGTACTATAAAAATGAGCGCACGCAGCGACAACACCTCAGGCTAATGCAAAAATTGCATAAGAAGCATTGCCTGCCAAATAAACCAGTAGGTGATTCACCAATAGGTGCTCATTCAACTGATTCATATAGTTTAGTTCAAATAACATCAGAAAGACCATTACCGGGATTCACGCTAGTAACAAATGATGATCAGGTAGTTCAAAATATAAATAGTACCAAACCATCGTCGCAAACATCACAAGTAACGTTTAAATCAACGTTAAATTCAAATGGCGTATGTAGTGCTACTGACATAACATCAAGTATCTCATCGTCAATCTGTATTTTAAAAGAGGATGAAAATCCTTCGGGAGGTGTGATTGACCAGGTTGGTGAGCTGAAGTTAGTACACCGAGTACCTGAGACACTATCATCTCAAAACTCTGAATTTGTGGCGTTGCAATCTACATCGCAGCTAAAAATTGCTAATGACACCAAATTAAAACATAGTGATACGCTGCAAGAGATGATCACGAGCGGTAAAGAAATAGGTGTAGATGACCGTTTTGATGTTAATGCGCTATCACTAAGTGGTACCTCATCGAGACTAATACCTTCATCACGTAATAGAACATCAGAATCTAACCTCAGGGGGATGTCCATCAAATTATATAATAAAAATAAAATACGAGCCTCACAAAACAAAAAAAGCTCACCTCGCAGAAAGAAAAAGAGGTGTAAAACGTACAAGGCATTACCATATGGATATAGCAAGAGGCAATTAAGAATCAGACTAACATTGAGGCGATTCATAGTCCAATGTATGGATACCAAGACAATACGTGGTAGGACACAATCTGCCAATAGGGAGTTCTTAAATTACTCAAAACATACACACGGGTACAAAGTGTATGACAATCGAAAGTTTCTAATGAAGATCTTCCACAGAAATAGGAAGCGCCGCCGGAGAAAACGCGGTCGTATACATAATCCGCTTTCCCATTAGACCATCTATGCTTAGTTGGGCATCTACATAGATGATGTAATGGTAAAGTGAAGGCTGGTATATCGTGCGCGATATTAGAAATATACCAGCGTCATTAGTTAAGACATTAGGATTAGGGAAATATAAAATTAAGTTTAATAAATTAGTAAATGAGTAGATCTAGAATGAGGTTAGCTCAACACCATTCAAATAATTTAGTAAAATGGGATTGAGGTAGCGCCATCAATAATAATAGATATCAGTAAGTTAAGTTAAGGACTATAACAAATGTTCAAATTTAAAATGCTATGTATAGAAGTTTTGAACTCCAGTTTCATCTTCCTTCAGAAAGAAATTCATATAAGAGCAGCAACAAAACATACTACCGATGCTTAGCACGAGGGAACAGTTGCGTATGCGGGGATAACACGAACACTCGGATCTCTGGGTACATATACTATCAAATTCATTCAACATTATGTGAAATTGTCATTGAGAAGCACATTTATTGAGATTGAGTCACTATGTGTGTACTCCACGCCAGATTGCGTTGGAATAATCGAACACCTGTTAGTAACATCGGACTGTATATCCGATAAATTGATCCATCGGCAAAAGATGACAAAAACAAATCAAAAGTCTTTCTGGTTATTCGCATTAAATCAGATAACAAATACATTTGGTATTGCAGACGATACATTTCAGTAAAACTTGGTTTCTAAATCGCCAAACTGAAAATATCATCCAGTAACTGCGGAGCTTCAAAATTAAACAAGGGTTGCGACAAAACGTGAAAGTAACACGAACATAGCGGCCGTGCAAAATCGACGTGAGGGATATTATAGGCCGTGACTTTCAATCATCACCAGCTATAGTTTCTAAACAAGATAAAGGGACAATTTCTTCATGAAGTTAGAGAACAAATATAAATATGGCGTTAACATCACACATGAGGATAGGAGATTCATCCAACGTAGTTCGACTCGGTTTTGTATCAACTAAACCGTAGCAGAGATGAACAGATCTAACAAGCCAGTTTTTCTATGAAACACATCGTGGTAATAGTAGTCAGGCCAATAAACTACCACGTTTGGTTCCCATAAAATTTATACCAAGCCAGAATTAAGAAAGCAATCCTTCACATCGAGTACACGCGATAGAAGCAACAATAAACAGCAACGAAAATGCCGGCGTTACTGTTTCTTACTCGACGCTCAGCATAACCAAACAAGGCAGCATCCGGGACCAGTTCAACTTCACAATGCAAATCACATTAACTTTAACCATCTTCGCAAGTTCTTGTTAAATAAATTAGATTTCAAATTAAACCTTCTATTATTTTTGTAAGTGCAGTAGCTGTTATTCTCAAAATTTTAGGTTAAATAAAACCGCTAACTTTTAATTATATGTAGTATAATTTTATTTGTCTTAGCAATCAGTTTCTTAAAAATATTTGCATTGCCATGTAATTTTTATATAAGTAATTTTAGTAAATAATAGTTAGATTTTAATAATAAGTTTTAGTGCCCGGCTTTGAGACTTTCTCAGGGTGTGGGGCGTCCGCCACGTTGAGCTACTTCAAGTACCTACAGACTGACTCATTAAACCACGTCCCCCTAAACAGAGCATGAGATCTCTTTTCATTCTCAGGGATTGGGTTTTCCCCCACGCTGTAACGGAATTCTATTTAATTCCGTTACTAACCTATCCCAAACAAAAACTAATAATTTTCTTATCTTCATGACTTTGGAGATAATTCTCTAACTATATCTAACTTATGTACTACGTCTTCACATTTTCTTTTTTACGTTTATTTACTACAAGGCCATTTAATTAATTCATGTTAGAATTTTTTTTAATGAGTTTCTGTGGGGTAAGCGTAAATAGTTTATGTAATTCGACATCTCTACATTTTTCAAGTACACGATAAATGCAAGTGGTTTATTTATGTATAGCGTTGACATATTTACGAATACGTCAACCTATGTGAAAATCAAAACCATCTGTATTTGTTGTTGTACAAACTTCCGCTAGTAGCAAATACGAGCCGGAAATTCACAACATGCGCGGTTTCTAAAAGTTTTCTGGATTGTCATCAAAAATAAAATGTAAGTTGATGGAGAGAACAATTTTAATCACTGGGTTAAAATGTAAATTCTCTCTCTCAACAAGTAATTAATTTGGAATAAATACCGCGAAATTTTCTTGGTTAAAGGCAGTCAGTGACGATTAATTATCCGTGTAGTAGCTCAGCTCGGCGGATAATTAAGTTAAATACATAGTTTTTTTTGTTTTTGTTTTGTTTTTTTTTGTTTGATGAATAAAAGTTTTCTGTGTTAGTCTAACGTAAATTAAAATATTGTGTTTTTTTTCTGTGGCGGTGAAGAACAAAGCGGTAAATTGGTAAGTATACCGGGCTCACCATACTAATCCTTACGGCCCAGGTAACAGGGTGTTCTTTTGGCTGTCTCTCGGGACGGGAATGTTGTGACATAGGCACTCTTTCCCCTTCTGCCAAAACCGCCGTGGTACCCAAGAAAAAAATACTTACTAACTTCTGTTGTGGGCCAGAGGCCAATATATTTTTGTTTAGTTGATCTAATATGGTGGTGTAAACACCATAATATACAAGCTCGGTCGACTCGATCCGCATAACGGGTCGACGACACTGCCACTATGTAGGGGTCCGTTACCCCACTCAACTGTTCCCTCTTTTCTTCTGCGGCTAGCAAGGCCGCTATCCATGCACTCCAATACCCACGCCATTTTCCTCTAAAAGACTGAGCTGCGGGAATAAATGCCGCAAGGAGTGCGAACATGGGAAGTGGCAAATTCTGTGAAACCGGGCTGGCCTCAATAGGTAAGAGGCTAACCCGTTTCAAACTGTGGACTGTCATCGTCATCTTCATCGGAGTAAAACAATTTGGTATTTGTTAGATCAAAATCTGACATATTGCGTTTATAGGATGGTTTCGGTGTCGTTCTTGTTTGGATTGCAGAGGAAGTGCTAGCGATAGGACCTACATCACTTGTTCGACTAGAACAGGGTGATGCAGATATTTTAGATGGAGTTATTGTGATTTTATTTAATTTACTAAGCCGATTATGAATGTTATAATAATGAGGTTCCGTATCCGGGTTTAAGGAGGCGAATTTATGCCACCGCTCTAAACTATCTAAAGGAGTATCCCCCGAATCAGTACGTAAATTAGGATTAGCACCATGATCAAGCAACAATTCCACAATGTCTAAATGTCCATTAAAACATGCGTCATGCAGAGGTGTAATGCCATCGCAGTACATGCCACCTTTATCATTAATTTGTGCTTTCTCACCTTTTTCGAGCAATAGTTTAACTATATTCGTATATCCATTATTACATACTTCATGAATGGGTAACCATCCAGCATGATCTCTTGTCATAACTGGATGGCCTTGCTCTAGCAGACGGGTTACCAGGATCTCACTGCCAGAAATACATGCTTGATGTAGTTGTGGTTCCCCTTTCGCATTTTTCCTAACAATCAAAGCGGGCCGTTTCCGTTGTCGAATAGTTTTATCAGGAGTATCTTCATCACTACAATTCGCCAACAAATCGTCTATACAAATTTCTTCACCAATGTCTGGTGTGTTTGGTTCGGTGGTTTCACTCTCGGTATCGGAATGATCATCGTTTACATTAATTCCAGAAAGGCTGCATTCAGCTAAGAGTATTTTAGATTTGTAATCTAGGCCCGCTGCTATATAATATCGATTTAAATTGTATACGCAGATAATTTCAAACTTTTTATCCTTAAGCTTTTGTGACTCTTCACGAGCCCGTTGATAAATATTTTCGATTGTCGCTTCATCCTTTTTAAGAAGTTCGTATACCTCAGCTATACTGATCAATGTGGTGAAAGATTCTTTTGGTATATTTCTCACCAATTCATATTCCTTCCATAAAAAATTCAACGCATTATCATATTCGGACATATCTTTATAGGTAGCCGATAGGCTGACATAAATCGGAATCAGTTCCGAGTCGGGGCATTTACATTTCTCAGCACATTCCAACATTTTTTGGTAGTAGATGATAGCGTTTGCGTAATGTTTCAATTTACAACATCCATCGCCCATTTTTTCAAAAAGTGCCTTGCGTCCAGCATAATCATCTTGCGGTTTTAGATATAACTCGTCTTCAGCATTACAGAGAGCAGCAACGATTTTTAAATTATTTTCTGCTTCTTCACGATCATTTACATCGGACGGTTTTAATTTATAGCATTTGATTAAATCTTTCTTGGCGCTCTGGTAATCGCCTGCCTTAATTAACACTGCCGACATTAGAAGTAATGTTTCGCATGTTTTCTGCGTTTTATCATCTAAATGGCCGGCAATATCGATAGCTAGACGAAAAAATTTAAGCGATTTGGCATTATCATTTAGCTTGGTGAAAAACATGGAACCTTTGGTGATGTAGCATCGAAATAGGAGTTCATATATATCGAGTGCCTGGCCCAATTTAATCGCTTCCTTAATATATCGAATGGAATCGACGTAATTACCTATTGTTTGGTGTACGATTCCCAAATTTAAATATAATCTGCCCTGCATATCGAATAGTTCCACCTTGTTTACGGTACCTTTAAGTGTTTCGCAAAATTTTAAACTTTTGTTAAAATATTGTTCTGCCGATTTGAGTAGTTTAGAGCTTTCCTGCAACTCACTACTAACCGATTGGCCATGCAATAAATAAATTCGCCCTAAAGTTGCGTAAGCCCGTTGTTGTTCTTAAGTATTTTTCTTGTCGATGGAAACCTCTAAAAATTCAAAAATATTTTGTAATACGATTTAATGGAATCGCACAAACATAATATATACTTAAATACAGATTAACATTATCTAGGGCTTTGTTGTATTCACCCAGGAGCATGTACATCTCTCCCATCATACGATGGGCCTTAGCATGTGCAAGAACCTTCTTAAGTTTCTTATATGCAGTTGCTTCATTTTTATATTCATCCAGAGCTTGTTCCGGGATTCCTATATTGGCATAATAATCACCTAAATCATTACAAGCGGAGGCATAATTTTGAATATTACCAGAAGAGAATGCATTTTGCTTTTTCTTCAACAATTCTGAAATAAGTCGTCGAAATGAAATATTATTCTACGTTTGATGCGAATATAAATTAATTTATTTACGATTCTTCTCCATTATGGAAATATTTTACCCGATTACGGTTGGTAAATTTTATTTAATTCCGGAATTCATTTGAGTTGTTTTCGTTTCCGAAACAATTTTTATTTTTTGAACTTTTGAAATGACATGCAGATGTAACGGGAAAATTTAACAAGGACTGTCAAAATTTTTTGCTATTTACCCTCCAAACATTGCATACAGAAAACGTTCAGTTTATGAAGATTTGCTTATACGTATATCCCTTTTCTCTGTAATAGTGTGGGTAAGGTAAATAATCATGTCTAAAAATTATTTCTGTTTGTGTTTTGAACCATCTTACACATTTGTGTGTTCCTATTTTCGTCCGCAAAAACACTAAAACTGTACACACAATTGTGTTGGTTGTACCAAATATTAAATAGTATCCCAAGTTATTTAATATATGGTTGTACTTCAAATCAAGCGAAATTTTTTATCAAAAACGCCAACATACTATGTTTTTTTACTTACACATTTGTGTGGTTTGAACTTAAATTTTGAAAATATATTTTTTTTTTGGTAGAAAAAGAGATATGTTGGGAACATTGCGTATCAGAAACAAAGAATTTAAATTAAATATCGAATGAATGACAGCAGCTGTCAAACGAGTCAAATTCGGAGGGTTAAAGAGAAAGCACCACATCCGCTTGAGTAGTCGAATTGAGTAGACTAGAAATATTAATCAGTGATAAATATAATAAATAATAATTAAAATTATAAATAATAGATGATGAAAAGAATATTGAAGTATAAAATAAAAATAAATAAAGAAATTGATACGATATTTAAATTAACGTGAGAAAAAATGATTATGATGAAAAAGGTAGATTCGATTCATATGGCAATGAATCTGCCTTAATCAATTTAAATGTAAATATAAAAGATAACCTAAAAATTAGGAATTTTCAGAATTATAATTATAATAATAAAAGTGTAAATGAGAAAACAGAAAACTATAATAAAAACATTTAGAAAATATATAAATGTGGTGATACAAGATGTAAAAATTGGGAAAAATTTATAAGAAAATATATATATATATTGAATTTAAAATACAGGTGGTGGAAAAAATTGTTACTGAAAAAACTATTAAGTGTAACAATAATAAGGCCCAAGATTATTATTATAGAGTGTTGGGAGATAAGAACGAAAATAATTTTTTGTGGTATGTATATAGGAAATATAATTAAAAAATATTTTATTAAAATTATATTGTTGAATGGGTGTGAATTTGACTTAATAATTATAAGAACAGAAAGAATAATATTGAACTGTGCTATTTGCTGTAAAATAATATATAAGTGTGTAATTAACAGTAAGGCTAATTGGAATATAATAAAAAAGAATGAATTTAACAGTTATATATATAAAATAAAACGAGAACATTTGTTTTTTTGGAATAAATATAGAATAATTTACATAAACCTAATAATATTACATAATCGAGACTCAGTAAATAAATTCATAAAATTAAAAATGACTCATATGAGGACGGAAAGTGATGTGAAACGGAGTAGACGTGTTTTATTGTCGCTCCTTCATTTAATTTAAATATATTTTTTTGTGTGTGTAAATAAGAAATAAAATAAAATAAAAATAATTATTAATAATAATAATAATGAATGTGTATACCTAGTGTTTTAAATATTAATTTGTGAATAACGCGCGACCATGGAATTGTGTAGAACGTATACGTAATATATATAATTATTTCCATATATGTTCTGATACCGTTTCATGAATGCGAGAATGCACATTTATGTTTGAATTACTAGGAATACCTAATATACATAGTGAAAAATGGTGTAAATTAGTTGCAAAATTAATCAAAGTGATGTAATCAAATGTGAAATACCCGTGGAAGGAATGTGTTTATATATACATATATATGCATAAAACCGAGTTGAAATATTTGTAACGGGATATATTTTTACGCGAAGTATATGCCGTTCTAATTTTTCGATAATCTGTATATTTGTATATATGTATGCATAACACATATGTATAACAATTTTAGAGAAGTTTTCTTTTTTTAATTTTATTTACATTAAATATGTATTTATTTATGTGTGTGTGTGTGCGCGTATGTGTAAATATAAGTTAAATTAAATAGAAAGAGTTGAAAGTGTGTATGTGTTTATATATTTTGGAGTTCTCTTCGCTCTCTCTGTGCGTTTTGTATATAACAGCGTTCTACACCACTCTTCAGTTGCTTATTGTACATTTTCCATTCGTTTTTGAATAAATTGTGTTTTACGCTAATTTCTCTTCGGTTATGAAGGGTAGGGCGAAGTTTCAAAAATGTTATTGGCCCATGCCACACGTAAAGGGAAATGCGGCGTTTTTCTTCGTTTCTTTCCCCGTTTACCTATGATACAAGTTTTAATTGCGACTTAAAAAATTTTCTGTTCTACCACACAACTCAAACATAAATGAAGTAAAAAAGTATTTCAAGGACATTTTTGACTCATTTTGGTTAAAAAAAATTTTGAGAGAGAGCGGAACAAAACATTGGTAGAAGGAAAGAAAAAAGAAATGCCAAAATGGAAGAATTGCTCGTGTGGCATGGGACATTCACTGATAAACGAATGGTGAGAGAATAATAAAAAACTGAAAGAATTGATGATTTTTTGTTTGTGTGAGCGAGTGGGATCTACTGCTCTCTAGTTTTACTTTTCCATTCTATTTGAATAACAAAGTGAACATTTATTGTAGTATCAATAGATACAATGTGTTGTTCTCTGTATTATTAAATGAATGAAAGGATAATTAAGGTAGCTATATTACAGAGTTACGAGACTTACAAAAATATAACTAATATTGGACCACAAGACTTTTTAGGTCGTCATATGTATAAAAATGTGCTGTCGGATTCTTGACGTACAAAATTCTTAGGGTTAAAGGTGTTGGGCTGGACAGTAGCGAGGCAAAATAATGCAGCATGAGATGAGATGACCCCAGGATGTCAATTTAAATTATTATACCAGTCGTTTTAGACTGCGGACGATAGATACATATGATGAAATTTAGAGCATCCTATACCTATTCACAACTAACATAAACTAACAAACTAACAAACTTTATTGAAAGGTGTGATATTTTAATTTTAATAACTAACCTATTATTTATTAACAAAATAATGTAGATAGATAATAACTTTGCTGCGGTTATCGCCATTGTTATTTCTGTGACTAACATCCTATTCCCACAAACCCTTTATGTCGAGGATGCAGGCAGGGCCTGGGCCCGCATAATTTTGGAATATAGTAAGATACAAATTTTAATACTAATTTGCGTATATTCCAGGAATGTGCTATACATACCTAGGATCACCATAATGGTTGGCTTGTAAGTCTCTATCATATCATATCATATCATATCAAAATTAAAAATGACTCATATGGTAAAGAATGCCAGAAAGTTAAATGGAAATAATAAAACAGAAAATGATGAATCAAAAAAAAATTAAATTAAATTTAGTTACAAATAATGAAATTTCAATAAATAAAATGGAAAACAAAACAGGAATTGAGCAAATAAATATCAATCAACCTAGTGACGCCGAAATGAGCATAGAATGGCTGGATCAGAGGGATGAAGAAGAACAAGCGTTGCAATTGGAATCAGGTCGAGAAAAAAAAATAAAGTTGAGCATATAATTAACCTATATTCCTCAAAAGACAAAGGTCCATTTGCAATAATAGTTGAAAAATTAGACATGAATATAATAAATATAGCAAAGAATTTGATTGAACAAGAACTCACAGATTACGAGAATATAATACAAAGTTTTAGTAAGGGGAAATTTATATTAATATATAGAAACATTTCTCACGCGAATAGAGCTATTATAAGTACAATTTTAAAACAGAAAGGATTCAATATATATCTGCCTAAAACATTTAATCATTCTTTGGGAATAGTAAGGGGGATACCTACGGACATTAGTATGAAAGAAATCGCAGATAATTACACATGCAACGCCGCAATTACTGAGATGGAAAGACTAAATAGATATAATCATGTAGAAAAAACTATCGAGCAATCGGAGAATATTAAGGTAACTTTTAAGTCGAAATCAATACCAGAAAGTATGAAAATTTATGGAGTTAATCAAAGAGTGGGGTGGTATATACCACAGCCTCTATTTTGTAAGAAATGTCTTAATTATGGTCATACTAAAAAATATTGTCATAGTCTTGAATATAGATGTGGAAACTGTGCACAGATTCATAAAACCGATGACGACAAGGAATGCAGCAGAGAAACAATGTGTTACCAGTGTAAAAATAAGCATAGAACGAATCATAGAATTTGCCCTAGAAAAACGAAAGAAATAGAAATTCAAAAAATAGTAGTCAAAGAGAGAAAATCTTATAGAAGAGCAAGAGAAATTTATGAAAACAATTATCCTGAGTATAATTATAAGGCAAAAGAATATCCAGCATTAAATAGAATCAAAAGAATACGCGGAGAACTAAATAAAAGGAATAACGACGAAGAAGTTATAGAAAAAAGGAATAGTAATGTAGTAGATGAAGAATCTATTTTAATAGAAGCGGATAAGAAGAAAAGATATGGAAAAATATTTGGTCTTTTTACAGATCTTTTTAATTCAATTATGCCAATAGTTAGCAAAGAAAAAATGCCAGAAGAAGTAGTATCAATCATGCACTTATTGACTATAGAAATTTACAAAGATAACCCGGATGAAAGGTTGGAGGGGTTATCCTACTTTAAATAGCTTAAATGAAAGTAGTTCAAATAAATATACATAGTATAAGCACAAATAATGAATTTTATACAGATGAACAAGTTAAATGGAGAAAAGATGTATATAAAAATTTAAAAACAAAAATTTGAAGGGGAAATCTGTATAGCAAGCGAAAGGCTATATAAAATGTTCATTCAACTGAATGGTCTCTTTTCTTCTTTCACTTCACAAATTAAGAAATGAATTTTTATGAAGAAATGAAACCGAAGTACACATGCACATGCACAAAACTAAAATAAAACATTTCATTTATATGTATGCAGCTCTCAATGGTTTATTTACATTTATTTATCACGCATTGGTAATTTGTTTTCGAACTGAAAAGCAGTAAGAAAATTAACTTTTTATATTGAAAATGACAATATTAGCTTAATAATTATAAATCAAATTTAAATATGTACTAAATAATTTATGATAACATTTTGGAATTATCATTTATTGAGTATAATATACCTATACCAACCACATAATTCAATAATAAATTCAAATTTGAATTTGTTAATAAATACGATCGAGTATCGCGCATATAAAAAGTATATTTATATGACTAGCTATGTATAGGTAGTAATGTGTAGATCATATATAGCAAATAGAGAATATGTAGACAAATTGATTTTAAATTATCGGTTTTCTCTCTTCGTCGTAGGGTTTCAAATAACTTACAATTCTATAAGGGACATGAATTGAAAAATTCTCCCAACATAGTAAAAGTTTCCAGGCGGCAGCACTAAACATTTTTAATAATACTGTTTTCTGTGGCACACAAATTTTGATCTATTTTTGATCTTTTTTTGATTAAAATTGGATTTGTTAACATTTTTTGTCTTTTTCCTTTTGAAAATGGATCAAAAAAAAAAATCCAACAAATTTTTTTGATTTTTTTTTGATCTATTTTCAAAAAAAAAGACAAAAAATGTAAACAAATCCATTTTGAATCAGAAAAAGATCAAAAATAGATCAAAATTTGAGTGCCACAGAAAACAGTTATTAAAAATGTTTAGTGCTGCCGCCTGGAAACTTTTGCGGTACTTGTTTTTAACGAAATCATGTTTGTCTGCAGGTTTACTATGGAATGTCCCTTATAGAATATTATAAGTTATTTGTAGGGTTTTTAGATATTTATTAAAATCTAAATACATAGAATGAAATAGGACATTATATTGTTTCATAAAAGATAACCGCATAAATGTGTTACATTTTTCTAAATTCGATAACAACAATTTAATAAAATAAAATAAAAAAACACGCAAATGTTGAAATGCATTATTGACTAACCAACACAACATTAGGCGAATGAACAATATTACTTTACGAAGGATCAAGAGAAACAAAGATAATTCGATATCATTGTTTTATTTGGATATGTATAATGTGGATGTTTCAACGACTGTGAATGTATAAATTTTAGATTTTTTTGTTTGTTATTTATTCTTATTGCAGATCGGGAAATAATTTTCGGCATGAACTAATTAAACTAACTTGAATAAGAAAAACTATGGATTTGGTAAATTGTAGGACGAAATTTGGCATTGCACATTATGAGATTTATATTGGAGTTTAATTTTAATAATTACAAATTGATTTAGTTGAGACAATTTGAAAACAGAAATTAAAAATGCACCTACAATTTTGATACAATATTTACTATAGCAAAATGTTCAAATATTTATCAGTATGAATTAGAAAATTATTGGATAGATTTTCTTAATTTATTCGGATATCGTATGAGTTTCACTATAATAATAATAAATTTCACTATAATATATAATAATATCAGTAGAATACTCATCGAGCGGCTGATTAGCAATATCGCCTATAATTCGTAAATATTGTCGCACGAATAACAACTCCACGCACGAAAAACTATGACATTTATCTTTACATGATCGTGTGATTATCTTTTTTAAATATGTTCGAGGTGAGCTAAAGATAATCGTTTGAATACCGTTCGTGCAACCTAGAACTTTTATAAACCTGGAGGGTAACCTGCATATACTTGCCCGTGTATCGCATATAATTCTCAAATGTTGTCGCTAGATTAACTTTAATTCGCCCCAAGTTTAAAATTGGGTGAGGTTATCAAACCAAGACGTTGGCAGTTTGGTTTCGAACTAATGAAACATTGAATTTTTTCTTTTTTTTATATTAAAAAATTCGCTCGTCTCATCAGACTGCAGTGACCAAACTACAAAAAGATTCAAAATACTTTGAACTTACATACAAAATGTCATTTCTTTAGAACGCAACACATTACGAATAGCGTATCGCATTTATTCTTTCAGGAGACATGTCGCAAATGAAAAGTAATCGCAAAAATATTGCTGGGAGGTATGGTATGTTGACGTAATCATATTTTAGTTGGTTAAAAGTTTTAAATAATAGGCGTTTTCCGAAATATCCCATGGTAACTTTTGAGTAATTTTAATTTTTTTTAATATTGATAACAAAAGATTTTCAAGTTACCCAGGCTACACAAAAAGTAAGATTACATATCATGTGGTAATATTTATATTCAGGAAAATTCAATAACTTCGTTTAACAGATACAACATTTTTCTTGTATTTTATTTAATAGTTTTTACTTTGAAAGTTTGTAATTTTCTGACACTAGACAAATTGACAGAAATACAGAAATTAAAAAATAAGTAAAACTTAATTACCATAAAGCTACTCTACCTGTTCGGAAATAGATTTGGTAATTTTTTGTCAGCAAGTTACTCAAAAGTGGGATATTTCCGAATACGGCTTATGAAATTAATTACATTAAACTTCGCCAGGTTCACATTAATATAATTCTTAAGTCTAATGAAGTTTTGAGAGTCTGAACTCTTATCAAGGCCAATTTATGGCTGTTGCTTTTATGCTGCTCAGTCGAATAAGTCTTTGTTCAACAATCAGTGATTCGCTAGGAATTTTGGGTTTATATTACTAATACAGAATCATTGTATTCGTCCTGGTATACGTGTTCTTTGCTTCATTATCTATTAATAAATGTTTTGTCCAGTAAAATGAAAATATTTTATTAGATCTTGCAGGTTATGACTTTAACTTAACGAGATTCTAGGCTACCATGGTTTAGTGAGACAGCGCAATCACTCTAGCCTAATAAGAGGAGGCGAATTATTGTTTCTGCTGCTATTCTAGAAGAATACAGAATTTCTAATAGAGCAGGATAAGAGAAACCTGGGACTAACAACTGATAGATTGATTATCTTTAACCAAAATACGGACTCGAAACATGTATTTCTGCATCTTGGTCTACATAAAGCGTTTGTTCTAAACTTAAAAACTCTTAGGTTTAAACCATTTTATGTTTTTGGATATAATTCCTATAAACTTCTCTCAAGATTAACAAAAAAGATCAGGAGGAACTACAGCCCATCGTAAAATCTTGATTGGAATGGCTAGTGTTTAGATTATACAGGTAAATCCGTAGCAGCTCCAAAGCGTCCTCATTAACCCAATATCATCGTATTGATAAAATTATACATTTCAGAATATCAAATTGAACGCACTGTTTAATAATTCACTTAATTCTATTCGGGAATGGTATATTTCAGAACATCGCCCATATTCCCAAATGTCATCGTACATACCCAATATCATCATAATCGGATAAGAATTAATTCAGTTCCATTCATGTTGTGAAAAGCATAACAATAATTTGTCATATTAAAAAACTTGTACAAAAAATAGTTAACGAGTACCAATGGCTCATTCCACAGTAGGGTAACTTCTTCTTTATCCGGTAACTTCTTCGTTTGTTTCCCCTTTACCAATAAAATCAAAAAATTGCGGCACAGATAAAACCCGTATCATAGGTAAATGGGAAAAGAAACGAAGAAAAATACGGTTTCTGTGAGACCTAATGTGGCATTAGCCAATAATAGTCCAATACATTGACCTCTACATTTTAACTTTCAGACATACATTTTTCGATTCGTAGAACGTTTTTAAAATAATTCTTGCTAAAAAATTTCTAATAAGCCAGTTTATATTTACGGAAAAACGCAAATTATCGGTGAACCTAATATTTCCTTCAAAATAAGTAATCTTATCTTCTTAGTTTTCTTTTGGATTATTCCATTTAAATAAGGTTATATGAATACAAAACAATTGACATATCTAAGTGAAACTCATACGATATCCGAATAAATTAAGAAAATCTATCCAATAATTTTCTAATTCATACTGATAAATATTTGAACATTTTGCTATAGTAAATATTGTATCAAAATTGTAGGTGCATTTTTAATTTCTGTTTTCAAATTGTCTCAACTAAAATCATTTTGTAATTATTAAAATTAAACTCCAATATAAATCTCATAATGTGCAATGCCAAATTTCGTTCTACAATTTACCAAATCCATAGTTTTTCTTATTCAAGTTAGTTTAATTAGTTCATGCCGAAAATTATTTCCCGATCTGCAATAAGAATAAATAACAAACAAAAAAATCTAAAATTTATACATTCACAGTCGTTGAAACATCCACATTATACATATCCAAATAAAACAATGATATCGAATTATCTTTGTTTCTCTTGATCCTTCGTAAAGTAATATTGTTCATTCGCCTAATGTTGTGTTGGTTAGTCAATAATGCATTTCAACATTTGCGTGTTTTTTTATTTTATTTTATTAAATTGTTGTTATCGAATTTAGAAAAATGTAACACATTTATGCGGTTATCTTTTATGAAACAATATAATGTCCTATTTCATTCTATGTATTTAGATTTTAATAAATATCTAAAAACCTTACGACGAAGAGAGAAAACCGATAATTTAAAATCAATTTGTCTACATATTCTCTATTTGCTATATATGATCTACACATTACTACCTATACATAGCTAGTCATATAAATATACTTTTTATATGCGCGATACTCGATCGTATTTATTAACAAATTCAAATTTGAATTTATTATTGAATTATGTGGTTGGTATAGGTATATTATACTCAATAAATGATAATTCCAAAATGTTATCATAAATTATTTAGTACATATTTAAATTTGATTTATAATTATTAAGCTAATATTGTCATTTTCAATATAAAAAGTTAATTTTCTTACTGCTTTTCAGTTCGAAAACAAATTACCAATGCGTGATAAATAAATGTAAATAAACCATTGAGAGCTGCATACATATAAATGAAATGTTTTACTTTAGTTTTGTGCATGTGCATGTGTACTTCGGTTTCATTTCTTCATAAAAATTCATTTCTTAATTTGTGAAGTGAAAAAAGAAAAGAGACCATTCTATTGAATGAACATTTTATATAGCCTTTCGCTTGCTATACAGATTTCCCCTTCAAATTTTTGTTTTTAAATTTTTATATACATCTTTTCTCCATTTAACTTGTTCATCTGTATAAAATTCATTATTTGTGGTATAAGTAATAAAACAGATCAGCTGCTAAAGTACCTAAATGATAATAACATTGAATTAGTAATTATAAGTGAATCATGGACAACTGATAAAAAAATGCCGATATTAAAAAATTTTAGAACAATAATGAATAATAGAGATGATGGATATGGAGGGTGTGGTTTCTTGATAAAAAATAGTATCCAAATAATTAATACTAAAATATTAGATTCGGATCCAATTGAAGCAATAGAAATCATTGTTAAAAAAGATAATATAAAATATAATATAATTTCATTTTATAACTCTACTCGAAATAAAGAAATAAAGGAGATTAGTGAAAGTTTTGAAAGGATAATTAAGCCATATGGAAGTGCAAAAAATGTTATAATAGGAGGTGATATTAACGCTAAAAGTGAATTGTGGGGAAATAAAAAAAAAGACAAATTAGGAAAGGAAATTGAAAATGTAATCACAACACATGCATTGCTAATTGCAAATGATGGATCACCAACACATGAGAATTATTTTAACTTTGAGAATACAGCAATCGATATAACATTGATATCAAGTGACTTGCAAGATAGGATAAATTGGGAATGTAATGGAGAATCTATTGGTTCGGATCATTTTATAATTAAAATAAATATAGATGAGAATAATATTAAAAGTGATGTTAATAAAAATGAATTAATTAATAAAATGAATAAAAAGAATATAATAAAGGAAATATATGAGTTTAATCCGAGGAATACACAGGATATAGAAGATTATGAAGATCAACTATCTACAATAATAAATAACAACACCTATTCATTATCAGGAATAAGGAAAATAAATAGAAATAAAAATTGGTGGAATGATGAAATTAGTATGTTATGGAAGATTAAACAGGAAGCGCAAAGAAAGTATAATATAATTAAGGATTTAAATAACGCTATAGACCTGAAAAGAGCTAAAGCTATATTAGGGAAAGCAATTAAATTGTCAAAACAAAAATCATGGAGAGAGCTTACTGAAAAAATCAAAAACAACACTGATAATAAATCAACATGGAAAATAATAAATTTAATAAATAAGAAGAATACTACACAATTTAATTTATTGCAAGATAAGAAAAATATAAATGATTTTCTAGACTTAAATTTTCCAGAATCACAACAAAAATTAATAATGCCAATTGAAAATCCAAATCTTATAATGTGTACTGATGAATTTAGTGAAGAGGAAATAATAAAAATTATTAATAATAATAAAAACTCAGCACCTGGAATTAATAAAATTACAAATGAAATACTTAAAAAATTACCTGAGATACATATTAGAACGCTGAAAGATCATCTAAATAAAATGTGGAGTAACAATCAATTTCCTAAAAAAATGAATGAAATAAAAATAGTAGCGATCAAGAAAAAGGATAAAATAGAGGACATACCAATAAATTATAGACCAATATCACTACTGTCAACTATCTCAAAGTTAGTAAATAAATTGTTAAAAATAAGAATAAATCGAACATTAAAAATAAATAACTCTCTACCGGAACATCAGTATGGATTTAGAGAAAAAAGGAGTATTATAGATTATTATGTTGAATTGATAACTAAAATAGAAAGAAATAAATTAAATAAAGATCATACAATATTAATTACGACGGACATAAAGAAGGCATTTGATAATATTAATAAAGATAAGCTAATAAAAATGTTAATAGATCTTAATATAGACCATAATATAATAAATTGGATTTATAAATATCTCACTAATAGAAAAATAATAATACAATATAATAAAAATATAATTTCAAGGTTCACTAATAAAGGAATCCCTCAAGGATGTGTGTTAAGTCCGATATTCTTTAAAATTTACACAAAATTAATACATGGAATGAACTCAAGAAATATACAGATAATACAATTCGCAGATGATATTGGTATAATAGTTACAGTGAATAAAAGTAATAATATTGAAAATATAATAAATGAAAGTTTAATTAAATTCACTGAAATATTAAAAAAATTAGAACTAGATATCTGTCCAGACAAAACTAAAATAATTAAGTTTAATTCTAACAAACATATAAATTTTAATATTAAATATGATAATTATAAAATAGATGTAGTGAATAAAATAAAAATTTTAGGAGTAATAATAGATAATAAACTGAATTGGAAAGAACATTTTAAATACATAAAAAATAAAATAACGAAAAAACTAAACATAATCAAAGCATTTGGATTCAGAAATGGTGGTATACATCCTCAAAAACTAAAAAATATGATGAAAGCGCTGATTTCCACTCAAACAACAAATGCAGAAGTTTTTATGACAATAAACAAAACCACAAATAAATTAATGCAAACAATGTTAAATTTGAGTCTAAGGTTACGAGAACTACACCTATAGCAGTTATATTAGCAGAGTCAAGAGAACTAGATTATAATAAACAAAGTGAATATAAAACAGTGAAATACATTAGTAAACAGATATCTAACAATACGGAAATAGGCAAAAAAATATTGAAAGGGAAGTCGCTTAATAAATTTAAAATTTTGATGAATAAACATAAGGAAATAGGTAATATAGGAATAATGAAGGATGAAAATGCGAAAATTTATAATATCAGAATAAATGAAAACATAGGAAATATAATAAATAAAAAAGACATGAATGAAATACAAATAAAAACAGAATTTAATATAATAAAGGATAGATACAAAAATTATAAAGTAGCTTATACAGATTGAACAAAAAAATTAAAAGTTGGAGGAATTGGAATACACATGGAGGATGTCGACATAAAAATCAAACTGGAAAATGAAACTAGTATTAAAACAATTGAAACAATTGCAATATATATGGCATTACTGCACTTGATGAGTAAGATGCATAAGAAAATAATCATATATACTGATTCGAGAAGTAGTTGTATATCAATTAAAAACAGTATTTTTGAAAATAAAATAAAATATTATGAGAATGAAATAATCAAGTTGGCAAATGAAAATAAAGATGTTGAAATAATTATACAATGGATCCCTGCACATAAGGGCATAGAAGGGAATGTAAAAGCAGATCAGTTAGCAAAGATGTCGGTGGAACCAGGACATGAGAATTTATTCTTCAATAAAATTCCATTATATGATATTCTCAAAATAACAAAAAGCACAATAATTAACGACTGGAAGCATGAATATGAGATAACAACTAGAGAAAAAGGAATATTTAATAGAATTGTAAATGGAGCATCGCCCCCGAGACAAATTTGGTTTAAGAGGAGTAATATGAACACTAAATTTATTAAAATAATAAACAGATTAAGAGCAGGTCACACATACAATAAAATATTTAGGTATAGAATGAAAATGGAAGATAATGAAATGTGCCAAATATGTAATACAAGGGAAACGGATATGCATATCATTGATAATTGTCCAAAATATAAAACAATAAAAAATAAATAAGGTGCAATAAAAAATAAAAAATTTATTGATATACTGAAAGACAATGTTATAAGCGAATTAAAAGAATTAGTAAAATTTTATATAGAAGCAAATATAGAAACAATATAATTGAATTATGTATAATAGAAATAGTAAAATATAATTATGTATTAGAAATAAGTACGAGCAAATCGATTGAATTTATCGGGCTCATAAATAATGAAATTAAATAAAAAAAAAAAAAAATAAATAAAATAAAGAGAAAGCATCTAAATCAATGGGATTACAAAAACAAGAAACCAATATAAGAACCCCACGCCATATATTATAAAGTATATATATACGCTACTAAGTGGACCAAAAAAATATTTGACTCTACCCTTATTGAATGTAAAAAAGTTCAGTGCACAATTTTTTTCACTACTACATTCTACCCTTTTCCATACAAATCAAGGTTAAAAATAACGGTCGAAATTTTTCCATAGAAAAATCGGGTTATGTCCCTTCTGTTTGTATTATATATTCTGTGCCCACGCCAACAACCAAAATTGTTTTCTTAATTTTTTCTGATTTATAACATAAAGTAAGGATAAATTTATCACAAATCACTAGTTTCTTAACACAATTTACATTTTACTTTATACAAACACTTATAGATGGTAAAATATTCTTTTTCGAATTTTTCGATGCGCATTTAGCAATATTTCACAAGACACATCATTTTATTTAAAATTGTTTATAATTTTAATTAACAAATGATGCACTACCACGCACTACTACATAAACCACTAATTATTTTATAATTTTTTTATTATTTTAATGAATTTTAATTAATAATTTTAAAACCACAAAATTAAGTCGTCAACATAGGTTGTCACTGCGCACATAAATAAACAGATGATTTGGGATTCTTATGTTGAGATATGAGTAAGCCATATGCATTTTTTATGATAACCATCCTGTTCCCATATGACTCAAAAGAAATAGCAAATATTATATTGATTTTATATGGGAACAAAAACAGTTGCTGCTCTGGTTAATGTAACTCTATTATCAGAAACGTACCGTTTCCCACGTATAACAAAATTCGACTTTTTCGTCATTTTTCGAAGTAAAAACTTATATTTACTTTCGACTTTCACATAGTTTTGCTTTCGACTTAGACTGTGGTCCAATTCATCACTTATTTTGTGTAGACTGTCTTAATTGAAAGTCTACAATAAGTCACCTCACGAGGAGACTTATTGTAGAGTTTCTAGACTTATTTTGGAGAGTTTCCACAAAAATGACATTTCATATATTTTTTGTTCGTAATAGAGTTTAGCCGTTATAATACAACAACAGTAGAAAAATAAATACTATACAAATATGATTTGTTGAGAAACATTATAAGTTCTATTTCCGTTTGATGGCATGTACTAATTCTAGTATTTTTCTAAACGTAATAAAACTAACTCTCAAATGTTCTTTTACCAAATTGGTATTCCCTCTTATAATTTTAGATATAATCCGAAAACTAAGGCTGGTTGTACAATATTTCAAACCTTGCACCAAATATGACCTAGACAATATACGAATCAAATAATAAATACTTTGAATACACACTCTTCGCATAAGACGCGTTTCCAAATACTTCAGTATTTCTACATCATGTTTGATGATTTTGGAGTCACATCATTTGACGCCGACGATTTTCCATTTTAATAAATTTTCAAATGTGTAATTTATATTTCCACAAACAATAAAAAAGACCAATACATATTAGAACTGTGAACTGTCAATTTTCAATTAATGAAATAAGTCACGATTTGAATTGGACCACCAGATTACTTATTTCAATCCGTCATTTTGAATAAGTCAAATAAGTCGACTTATTTAAAATAAGTCACGGATTGGACCGCAACCTTAGAATAAGATCCTGTAAGAAAAGTGTCGCGATTATTCGAATCTGGACGAAACTCAATAAATAAAATTGCATACATGTATGTGTGAACTGAAGACAAAAAACAATATGGCGGGAACGATTGTTGCAATCATGAAAATTGCACCTATCGGCTTTAATACTTGTTAGTTTTATGTTAGAAATTTTTAATCAAAGGATATTTTCGGAAAAATTCTAAATTAAATTAGCATAGAGTTTTCAATTTTTTTGGGAAGGAGAAAATTTTGTTTTGCGAGTGGAAAAAGAAAATTTGGTTGGACTGGGTTGAAAAATAGAAATAGACAAAGATTTAATTAATAGTGATTCGATAGATAGAATTAATAGTGATTTGATTTTATGATAAACGTTCGAAACAATAAAAAAATAAAAATATACTAAATATAAATCTGTATTCAAACAATGTATTAATTAAGAAAATATTTAAAAAAATAAAACTTAAAAGATTATTTTAAAGAGTATTAAAATAATATTAAACGATTGTAAATATCCTATTAAGATTGTGTATATAGTATAACCAATACAAGTGTTAAAATATTAACGAATAATAAATTAAAAGAAAAAAAGAGGAAATATATATTGTGTACAATAAATTTCGTAAAAAATTATATAAAATATAATTATAATAATGTAAATAAAACGTTATATAAAATCTAAACCTGCAAATATATATGTAATAAAAATTTGTGAAGCAATTTGGAAATTTTTTTGAGAGACGGAGTTTGGTTATTGGTGTAAGCAGCTTGGGTTTTTTTTTTGAAATGAGAAATTTGTAAGCAGATACATCGGTGTGCAAATATGAGGAGCTTCTGAAATTCTACGTGATCAGTATTTGGATTATAAATATTCCGGAAAGGAAAACATTGTAAATATTATATTTTTTTTTATCTTTAAATTTTAATTTAACTTACTTTTAATTTTTTTGATTAATTTGTAAATATTTTCTAATTTTTTTTTATTATTATGTTATATAAATATTAAGTAATTTATTATAGTTGAGTGAAAATTAAGGTAATAGTATTCTCAGGTATTATTGTTGCCTGCAACTAATGTTAACCCACCCATTATTAAACAACTCACCGAACAGAGCTGCCGGTGTCGCAAATTAGAAAGGCAACACGATCTTGTGCATGGACATATGTAAAAGGGTATAATTGAAAATACATATGAGGAAAAACATGGCGTCCAAATGTTGTAACGCGAAGTTTTCTATGGAAAAATTTCGACCGTTTTTTATCCTTGATTTGTATGGAAAAGGGTAGAATATAGTAGTGAAAAAAAATGTGCACTGAACTTTTTTACATTCAATAAGGGTAGAGTCAAATTTTTTTTTGTTCCACTTAGTAGCGTATATATATATATGTACTTTATAATATATGGTAATAGTGCGAAGAAGTCAGTGAATCAAAAAAAAATATTGACGAAAAAGGAATCAACAATTTCCCCGCCAAAAAATTAGTTTGTGGGTGAAGGGGAAAGAAATGAAGAAAGCATCACGCTGAAAGAATTAAAGTGTGGAACCGCGGAATGTTAGTTCCAAAAAGTAATCTACTGAGTGCGTCGCTAGCCTCGCTTTGGATTAAATAAACCATTCTTATTGGAAAATCTTGTTTGAATTGATTTATGGCCAAATGTTACATATCCCTTTTTCAACCAAGAAAAACATAAAATCGACTCAATTTTAGTCCAACCCACACAAATGTGTGAGTGCAATACCATCGTATGTAATGGCGTTGTTGAGAAAAACTTTCGCTTGATTTGAAGGAAGACCAACACAATTGTGTGTATAGATATAGTGTTTTTTCGGACGAAAATAAGTTAAAAAGGGATTCACAAATGTGTAAGTTGGTTCAAAAAACATACAAAACTAAATTTTTGACATGGTACTTTTGCCCAACCCGCACAATTGTGTTAGTAAAGAACAAAAGGGTTATGTTGTTCCATATATATAATGTTCAATCTATGAACTTATATCCAACTCAAATCTGGCCCGATTAGAGAAGGAAAATATAATACAATATTATATATGTCGCTCCTCTTTTATTTTGTTATGACTGTGTTAGTATACAAAATGATTTTTTAAATTCACAGAGTATCTCCAATAGAATTCCTTATGACTTTTTACTTACAGAAAAGTATGAAAAAAAACTGGAATTCTATTGGGTATGCTCAATGCCTTCTATAGTACTGCCTGTGACAACATTCATTTTTTGCTGATGACGACAACGTAACTCGACAACCAGATGTCAGCATAATTAAGTAAAAATAATACATTTTGCCTCCGTATTACGACGGCAATAAATTTCACAAACTTAACAAATAAAAATCTGAAATATTATACAATAAATTAATAAGTTATGAACAATTTTATTGTAATTGATTTTCTTAATTTATAAATTGATATCGATCCATATTCAAGAAGTTAAAGAGAATTTAAAGAAATGCGCCTATTTAGATAACATAATACAAAGTTCTAGTGTTCCACTACAAAAATATAAATAAAACCGTGAGAGAAGGCACTGTCACAGGCCAGAACTATAGAAGGCACTGATTATACTCAATAAATGATAATTCCAAAATGTTTTCATATATAAATTATTTAGTACATATTTGGGGGGCAAAGTCCTAGATTCATACCTCCTCGCCGGTGCTCCCTGGGTAACGCTAAATGAATCAGGCGGTGTAGTGGAGACGAGCAGACTAAATCCTGTTTATAGTCATGGACACTACATGTCAAGGCGGGCCATTGGCGCCTCAAAACCAATACCAAACCAGCGTCTGATCTCCAGGTTAGGAGCGGCTGAAGCGGGCGTCTGTTTTGTATCAAGCGGCTTGCTATATATATGTGTTTCAAGGTAGGACTGGATGCCTTAAGATTCTCACCAGTACGTGACCCACACACGTAATAAGCGGGTTGAGCGGCAGACCAACAACCTTCTCTCATAAAAACATTTAAGTTATGAACCCTAAACAAAGGCCTCGGATTACCATATCGGATTCATCACAAACTCGACCTCGGAAATTGTACACGGACAACGCTTTAAAAATGGGAACATGGAACGTGCTTAGCCTCTTAAGACCTGGAGATCTCCGGAACCTTTCGAACCAAGCAAAGAGTT
Organism: Nephrotoma appendiculata; assembly: GCA_947310385.1. Taxonomy (NCBI): domain Eukaryota; kingdom Metazoa; phylum Arthropoda; class Insecta; order Diptera; family Tipulidae; genus Nephrotoma; species Nephrotoma appendiculata. The sequence goes on from OX371226.1 coordinate 2,431,677, forward strand.
ACACATTAGACGTACTTGCATTACAAGAGCTTAGATGGTTTGGGCACAGAATATAGAATACAAACAGAGGGCACATAACCCGATTTTCCTATGAAAAAATTTCGATCGTTTTTTTTATCCTTGATTTGTATGGAAAAGGGTAGAATATAGTGGTGAAAAAAATTGTGCACTGAACTTTTTTACATTCAATAAGGGTAGAGTCAAATTTTTTTATGGTCCACTTAGTAGCGTATATATATACTTTATAATATATGGTCTGGGACTGGGATCCATGACACCACCAATGTTTACACTCTTCACTACAGCGGCCATCAGAACGGAGGAGAATTTGGAGTTGGCTTCCTCATCCATCGGCGCGTGAAGCACCATATCATCGATTTCCGCCCTATCAACATGCGGATATGCACGGTCAGACTTCGCACTAAGAAATTTAACATCACGATCGTGAATGTGCATGCACCCACCGAAGATAAATCAGATGACATCAAAGATCTCTTCTTTGTTGAGCTCGAGGAAGTCATCAACAACATACCGCACCACGACATTAAAATCATCGTGGGCGACTTTAATGCAAAAATCGGTAGGAGTGCAGAAAATACATCGCACATCGGTCCCAACAGCCTGCATCTAACTAGTAACAACAACGGCCAACGCGTCACCGACCTGGCAATAACGTACAACTTAGTTGTATCAAGTACGTTTTTCCCACATAAGAGAATCCACAAAGTAACGTGGAGATCGAATGATGGAAGAACTGAAAACCAAATCGATCACGTCATGGTGTCCAAGAGACACTCCACCAGCATATCTGACGTTAGATCCTACAGAGGTGCAGACATGGACAGCGATCACATGCTTGTCATATTTAAGTATAAGTGCAAACTGTCATCTACGTTTAACAGACAAGCACAAAAGACCGTTCGATGGAATATCGATGCTCTAAAAGACCAAGCGTCACTGAAGAGTTACCAATCAGCTGTCACTAATTATTTAGACCGGCCCCATAACAATGAAGAAGCTCCTCCTAACATCCAGGAGCAGTGGCACGCTATACAGTCAGCCATAACAACCGCGGCGCAAAACACCATCGGAAGAAGACCTCCGAGGCCCCGCAACGATTGGTTCGATGATCAATGCCGAAGGGTCGTCGAAAATAAACGAACGCTTCGTGAAAAATGGTTGGCTCGCAATACCAGAAGCACTCTAGCAGAATATCTCCGCGCTAGGAAAGCCACGATTAAATTCCTTCGACAAAAGAAGCGCGAACATATGAGATTATGCATCGAAAACATCAGCTTCCAAGCGGAAGTAGGAAACTAAAGGGACTGTTTTGCCAACGCCAGGAATCTCACTAAAGACTTCCATCCAAGAAGTATAGCCATCAAAAACGGGAATGGAGAGCTTAGAACAAACATGGCTGATGTTCTCTCAGTATGACGAAGTTACCCCCATTAGAGCAATAGCTCCGCCAGGTGAAGAGTTCTTTGTCGAATATCCCACAGTAGAGGAAATAGACGCAGCTATTAGTCGATTGAAAAACGGCAAGGCACCCGGTCTCGATGGAATCCCCGCAGAACTAATTAAACTCGGAGGCGCTACTCTTGCAACAAGTTTATACGATCTCTTCGTTTGTATTTGGGACCAAGAAGAGTTGCCGGAGAATTGGAAGACCGCACTCATATGTCCGTTGCATAAAAAAGGCGACCGTCTTAAATGTGAAAACTTTCGTGGCATAGCTCTATTGAACACTGCTTACAAAGTGTTGGCTAATGTTGTACTTGCCAGACTCATCCCTTTCGCCGAAAACATCATTGGCGACTATCAGTGTGGTTTTCGTCCCAACCGATCGACCACTGACCAGTGTTTCACCATGAGGATGATCTTGGAAAAATGTTGGGAGTACAACATAACCATACATCAGCTATATATAGACTTCAGACAGGCGTATGACAGTATAAACCGCGACAACCTATGGGCCGCGCTCATATGCCTGGGAATCCCAGAGAAACTCGTTTCTCTGTGTAAATTAACAACATCCGGATCTGTATGTAGAATCGTAATTGAAGGATCTGTGTCAGACCCCTTTGAAATAACATCTGGTGTTCGACAGGGTGATGCACTCGCGCCTTTGCTGTTCAATCTGGCGCTTGAGTACGTAGTGAGGAAAAGCAACATCGAAACCTCGCGCTGTATATTTAATAAGTCAGGCCAAATTCTTGGATATGCAGATGATATCGTGCTTCTTGGCCGAAGACCTAGCGATATCAAAGATCGCTGCGCAAGAAAACTTGGTTTGGAGGTGAACAGCAGTAAAACCAAATATTTAGTAACACCTAGGAACATCTCTACGGCAAATCTCGGAATTGGCGACCACAACTTTGATAGCGTCAAAAACTTTAAATACCTCGGGTCAGTTATAACATCGTCGAATGGTATGCAGGCAGAAATAAAAGACCGAATCGCTGCCGGACAACGAGTTTTCTATGCCAAATCAAAATTATTGCGATCGAAACATCTATCGCAGTCGTGCAAGCTCGCACTCTATAAAGCACTTATAAGACCTGTGCTGGCTTTCGGAAGCGAGAGCTGGACCATGACCACTAACGATTGTAGATTATTATCTACCTTCGAAAGGAGGGTTGCCCGTTCAATCTTTGGTCCAATTAAAGTTGCGAACAACGAATATCGGATTCGTATGAATCACGAAATAAAGCAACTCCTCGGAGGCAGCGATATTATCGGATTCATCAAATCCAATCGAGTGAGATGGCTCGGCCACGTTACAAGGTCTCCCCAACAACGGATGATAAATAAAGTGCTCCACCAACAACCAGCCGGAGTACGTCGTAGAGGAAGACCTCGACTACGCTGGCGCGACGACATCGAACAAGATCTACGAACATTAGGATGTCGAAACTGGAGGACGAGAGCGGTGGATCGAGATGGATGGAGGGCCTTAGTGCAGGCGGCGAAATCCCTTCATGGGATGTGAAGGCCAGAGAGAGAGAGTACATATTTACATATGTATTGCAGCTAAATTTGATTTATAATTATTAATTTAATATTGTCATTTTCAATATAAAACGTTGATTTTCTTACTGCTTTTCAGTTCGAAAACGAATTACCAATGGGTGATAAATAAATGTAAATAAAGCATTGAGAGCTGCATACATATAAATTAAATGTTTTATTTGGGTTTTTGTGCATGAGTACTTCGGTTTCATTTCTTCATAATAATTCATTTCTTAATTTGTGAAGTGAAAGAAGAAAAGAGACATTCAGTTGAATGAACATTGCATATAGTCTTTCGCTTGCTATACAGATTTCCCCTTCAAATTTTTGTTTATAATTTTTATATACATCTTTTCTCCATTAAACTTGTTCATCTGTATAAAATTCATTGTTTGTGCTTTAAGATAAGAAAATAAGAATATAATTGTTTTGATTTAAAATAAGAAATATTATATCAAGAAAATATGAATATGCTTAATTGAAGATTTTATGTTGCAGCTGTACTTATTCTATGATGTTGCAGCTGCATTGATTTCCGTTGATGAAATGGTAGGTCGAGGCGTAGGACGTAACTCGCGCGTATTTGTTTTCGACACCGTCGAAAATCGCTATTATGATTTTTTTTTTCGACGATATAAAACATAAAAATAGTTTATTGTTAATATAACAAACTATAACACTAATATACAAATTTAAATCATACTCACATTTTGATAAAAAAAATATAATTGATTATTAAACTCAATATTTATTGTTGGAAATTATCAAAAATATTAAATTTACATTAATTAATTTTTATCAATTAAAAATTTTATAGGTTTAAATTATTAGGTAATTTATTTTTACTAACAAACTTTTTTTATTTCTCAACACTTAACATTTTTCTTTTATGTACTCGACACCTCAAGAGCTGTCGTAAAATAGTCGACGTTATCTAAAAAAAAACGCGTCGAGTATTTCATAATACCCAAATTCGAGAACGTCGAAATAAAAACGCCGTCGAAAATTTCATAATAGACCCCCTAGGGGTCAATCTTATCCAGGTGTGTAACCTTATTCCGTATAACCTAACGCCTTAACGCAGTAGCCAAATCGATGACATACGACTATAGATCTGAGTTACGTAGAACCATCTGCACATTGAATAGCTCTCCATGCCAGCCTATAGTACTGACATGGAAAATTAGTCGGCCCATGTGATCTGCACTTCGACAGGGGGTCATAGTTGTGTTCATTTTCATCATCGATCGTAACAAGGGGGGGTTGGATGTTGCAACATCACTTTTTTTCGATACTATCGAAATTTACATCTCTTTCTTTCATCATAAATTAGATTTACCGTTTTTCCATTTTTCAATTACTTTGCTTCTATTGCGATCTCTACCAATTCGAATAAAACATTATGTCGTTCTACTCTTACTGTGTCACCTACTTATTTTAAGAGTCATACTTTATCGAAAAACAAAAAAGTGAAACGACAACCACTTTATTTTAGGAAAAAGGGATATAATTTTCGATAAATATCGAAAAAAGTGTTGCTACAACATCCCACCCCAGATGATGAAAAATTATTTTTGCATCATGCCCTATCGGGATTCGAGAGAACCCGGACCTTCATTTAGCAACGTAAGACTAATTGTAAAACGTAACAATAATTTTAAAGAAGGAAAAGTTTTATCTAAAATTTTCTATTTCATTAATAAAATACAAATACATACACGTAAAACTCACGATCAGTGTACGTTAATTTAGAAACATAACAAAAATCTCTTCGATAAAAATATCACCACAATTATTCACAAGCATTTCCAAAGTCGCCGTGCTTAAGAAATTTTGGGACAGTCGCAATATTTTGATAGACTTACAGGTCGCTTTTAGTGCATCAAATATTAAACTGAAGTGAATATCGCCCAGTTTACAATTGGTAAGATTCAATTCATGCGTAATTTTTTTATGTCCGGGTGTTGCTTGTATCCCAAGGTTTAATCTAAAGAAATTTACTAAATCGATATAGGACTTGGGATTCCGGATGGAATATGCAAAATTTAAAGTTTGAATAATCGCGGGATTTAGCAAATTAAAAATTTTTGTCACCGCGTTTGTTTGCAAATTATCATTATGGCTAATATCGAATAGGTCTAACTGATACATAGTGTTATTGAGACTGCCCGAATGCGTAAAATCCTCAATACTGCAGTTCAATAGGAACAGTTTCTTTAATTTAGTTAAGTTATTTATAAATGAAAATAAGTGCGGTAACCCAGAATCACCAAAAGGATTAAAACTTAAATTAAGTTCGGTCAAATTGATTAGTGCGGCACATTTGACGTTGAAAACGTTACTGTAATGTTTGTGAAATGGGTGTATGAACACACTCCATTATATATGAATTGAAGATAACGTCATTGGAGACGAAGAAAGAAGAAAATACCATTGTAATGGGAACTATAAAATAAAGAACACGTATAAACTAAAAGTGTGTATTTAATTAATCTATGATAATCCAACTAATCCTAATATAAACACAACAATTGGCGACGAGGATTAATAATCAAAGTGTAGTTGAGTTTGTGAGATTAGCAGATGATCTAATCAGCATTAAAATAAAGATTTGGTCATAATAATAAAATAGTTTTTTTTTGTGCCATGGCGTCCGACCAAGATGCTCAACTAATTCAATCTAATTTCAACATATTTAAACCACAAGAAGAAGAATGGAGCATTTATAAGGAAAAATTGGATTTCTTTTTCGATACGAATTTAATTAAAAACGAGGAAAGAAAGCGGAACGCATTAATCAATTATTTAGACACAGGAGTGTACAAATTGTTGAAGGATTTGTGTGCACCAAAATTGCCGAAGGACAAATCATATGAAGAGCTTTGTATAACACTCGATAAATATTTTACGCCGACGCTTATAGTTTTTAACGAAAGAAAAGAATTTTTTGGTAGCAGTTTAAAAGTCAATGAAACTGCGAACGAATATTGTGCGAGACTAAAAGGATTAGCTACAAACTGTAAATTTCAAGATCATTTGGAACATAACCTCTTAAACAAGTTTGTGACAAGTTTTGAGGGGAAAATTTTTGATCGGTTATCAGAAGAAGATCACAATTTATCTTTGGAAAAGGCGCTTGAAATTGCTATGCGAATTGAGATGAAAAATTCGAATGTAACAAGCATGAATTTTTTACGAAAAGGTACATCGTAATATAGTCAAAATTCAAAACCAGTTCATATTAATACTGGCAATCAAAGAAGTAGGAGCCCGAATGAAAAGTATTCAAGGAGAAGGTCAGCAACTCCAGGTACAAATACAAATGTGAAGTGTTGTCGCTGTGATAGGAGTAATCACACTCAGGACAAATGTATATTTATTTCATTAAAGTGTTATTCTTGTAACAAATTAGGGCATAGTTCAAGGGTGTGTCATAAATTTGACAAAAATATTTTTTATACAAATGAACAGTGTGACAAGGAGAACAGCGATGAAATAAGTATACATAACCTAACAAATTTTGATAGTAGAAATAAGATACCAGAGGAAATAGAAAATGTTTTATACAACATGCGTAGCGAAATTAATGATAGGGATAAAATAATTGCCATTAATTTAGAAATCAATAAAACAAAATTTAATGTAGAAATTGATACAGGTTCAAATTTAGGAGCAATGTCGAAGAATTTATATGAAAATTCATTTTCCAACTTTAAGTTTATTGATAAAAATTTACATCTGAAAGGGTATGATGGTCAATGCATGAACGTGTTGGGTTGCATTGAAACAAGAGTTATGTACAAAAATGAAACTAAATTATTGGTGTTTATGATCGTTGAAAACGGAGGTCCACCGATAGTAGGGCGACAATTTTTAAGAAAATTTGGTTTGGAGATTGTTGGTTTAAATCAAGTGAATTCTTTTGATTTAAATAATTTGTTGGACAGATATCAAGAATTATTTAAGAAGGGAGTAGGTAGGTTTAAATTGAATAAGATAAAATTGGAACTACAAGAAAATGCTGCTCCAATTTTTTTTAAGCCAAGGCCGGTGCCGTACTTCTTTAAGCAAAAGGTGGAGGAGGAATTAGAAAAATTAGTTGAAGAAGGTATTTTGACACCCATTGAAACGTCAGACTATGGGACTCCTTTAGTACCGATTTTGAAAGCTGATGGTTGTATTAGAATATGTGGTGATTACAAAGTTACTGTAAACAAATTTATTAAAGATTTCAACCATCCACTTCCGAGAATAGATGAAATAGTGAATATGTTGCGTGGAGGAAAAAAGTTCTCCAAGCTCGATCTTTCTTGTGCGTATAACCAACTTGAACTGGATGATGAAAGTAAAAAATACGTAACGTGGAGCACCCATAAAGGGGTATTCCAAATGAATCGATTGCCATATGGCATAAAACCAGCAAGTGGTATTTTCCAGTTTACGATGGAAAAATTACTGTTAGGGCTTGATGGTGTGGTAGCTTTTATCGACGATTTAGTTGTAACAGGAGCTAATAAAGAAGAGCATTTGTCTAATTTAGAACGAGTTTTTAAACGTTTAAATGATGCAGGATTAAGGCTAAATAAATCAAAATGTGAATTTTTTAAAGATAGCATAGATTACCTTGGGTATAGGGTAAATGATCAAGGTTTGTGTAAAACAAACAACAGAATAGATGCAGCATTTTGTGGTCTAGTTAATTATTATGGAAAATTTATTAAGAATTTGGCTGCAATAATGAATCCGTTATTCAATTTGTTAAAGAAGTCAGAAAAATTTGAATGGACTGCTGAATGTCAAAAGGCAGTTGATATAATCAAAAAAGAAATTGTTTCGGATATAATATTAGTTCATTTTGATCCAAGGGTACCTATAGTTCTAACGTGTGATGCGTCACAAAAAGGTATAGGTGCAGTACTATCTCATAAATTTTCCGAGAAAGTAGAAAAACCCATAGCATTTATATCACGAACGTTGACAGATGCTGAGAAAAATTATAGTGTTTTAGATAAAGAAGCCTTAGCAATCTATTATGCCGTTAAAAAACTTTTCCAGTATTTAATAGGCACTGAATTTATATTAAGAACCGATCATAAGCCATTACTGGCCTTGTTTGGTGAAAATAAGGGTTTGCCTCAAATTGCAGCCAGTAGGCTGCAACGCTGGGCACATTTCCTATCGGGTTTCAAATATAAAATTGAATATGTCAAAAGTAGTGAAAACAACGCTGATGCTTTATCCCGATTACCGATTGAAAATACTGAATTTGATAAAGATCATAGTGATGAAGACTCAACAAGTTACTTAAATTTTATGGATAAAGGGCGAGATATAGTTTTAAATTACAAAACCATTAAAAAAGAAACGGAAAGGGATACAATTTTATCTAAAGTAATAGATGGAGTAAAATTTGGAAATTTAGGCAAATTATGTGACGAAGATATTAAACCCTATATAAGAGTTAAAGATGAATTAACTGTTGAGCAAGATATCCTGTTAAGAGGATGTAGAGTAGTAATACCCAACAGGTTGCGAGAATGTATATTGAAGGAACTGCACATTTCACATTTTGGTATAGTGAAAACAAAATCGGTAGCTAGATCGTATGTATGGTGGCCAAAAATAGACGATGACATTAAACAAATGATTAGGAATTGTCGATCATGTTTGATTGTTCAGCCGGATCCACCGAAGGCGGCACTTATTCCTTGGGAAAGTCCTGGAAAACCTTGGAGTAGAATCCATGCCGACTTTGCAGGCCCGTTTTGTGGCCATATGTTTCTAATAATGATAGATGCGTATACCAAGTGGATAGAAATTTTTAAAATAAGTTCAGCTACGTCAGAAGTTACGAAATCTAAATTCGGAGAAATGTTTAGTAGATTTGGGTTACCAGATATTCTAGTAACAGATAATGGTAGTCAATTTTGTTCACTAGATATGGCAGAATTTTTGAGACTTAATGGTATTAAACATGTTTTGACTCCTCCGGGACACCCAGCAACTAATGGAAGTGCTGAGAATATGGTGAAGACGTTTAAAAATACTATAAAAGCTGTGGTAGATGAGTATACGAAAAATAAACGAAATTATAGTTTAGAGTTAGCTCTAAGTAGATTTTTATTTAGTTATAGAACGACAAAACATTGTATAACTAATGAAACACCTGCAAAATTAATGTTTGGCAGAGAGCTTAAGACAGTTTTCAATCTTTTAAGACCACCATGTCAGAAAGAAATAGTTCTGAATGCACAACAGAATCAAGTTCGTAACTATAAAGGGAAACGTATGAAACAATATCTTGTGGGGGAGAGTGTGGTTATCAGAGACTATTCAGACCCTAATCATAAGAAATGGGTTGATGCAATTATAATTAAAGTTTTGGGTAACTGTACTTATTTATGTAAATTAGAGAATAATTATAAAATAAAAAGGCATATAAATCAAATAAGAAATTCTGTTGATCATTATTGTTCGGAACAAAACGAAGTTGAATTACAAAACAATAATGATAATGAGAATTTAAATGACCAAGTTGTAAAAAAAGTAAGATTTGATTTAAATAGTAGAACAATTGTTAAAAGAGATATAAATAATCCCACTCAAATGAGCAAAAATGTAAATGTTAACCACAAAAATAGTAGTATTGAATTAAGTAGTCCTTTGACAATTCAAAGTAACGACAATATTCAAGATACTAATGTGGATATTATTAATATAAGAACAAAAAGATGTATAAAAAAACCAGAACGTCTTGATTTGTAAAATTATGTTCTAAGTGTAAGAAGAAATGTAAATTTCGTTGTTGAAATTAAATAGTAATTATGTATTATTTTATTTTATATTTTTTTTGTTTTTGTTAGAAATAATTAATGATGTATTAAACTTAGCGGGAGGATGTAATGTTTGTGAAATGGGTGTATGAACACACTCCATTATATATGAATTGAAGATAACGTCATTGGAGACGAAGAAAGAAGAAAATACCATTTATACTGTTTATATTGGAAGTTGAACCTAGGTTTAACCTGGGTTGAACCCTTAGAGGAAAATACTGCAGAGCGGCAACTATTTTTTTCCCATATAAAAATCAATATAATATTTGCTATCTCTTTTGAGTCACGTGGGAACAGGATGGTTATATAAAAAAGCATGTGGCTTACTCATATCTCAAAATGAAAAACCCCAAATCAGATGTTTGTTTTTATGCGCAATGACAACGTATGTTGACGACTTAATTTTGTGGTTATAAAATTATTAATTAAAATTCACTAAAATAATAAAAAAATTATAAAATAATTAGTAGTTTATGTAATAGTGCGTGCTAGTGCATCATTTGATAATTAAAATTATAAACAATTTTAAATAAAATGAAGTGTCTTGTGAAATATTGCTAAATGCGCATCGAAAAATTCGAAAAAGAATATTTTACCATCTATAAGTGTTTGTATAAAGTAAAATGTAAATTGTGCTAAGAAACAAGTGATTTGTGATAAATTTATCCTTACTTTATGTTATAAATCAGAAAAAATTAAGAAAACAATTTTGGTTGTTGGCGTGGGGTTTTAAGATTGGTTTCTTGTTTTTGTAATCCCATTGATATAGATGCTTTCTCTTTTACCCTCCGAATTTGACTCACTTGACAGCTGCAAACATTCACTCTTCAGTATTTACCTTTATGGTTGAACCTTCAACATAAACACCAAAAGTTAACTTGGAGTTAACTCGACTCAATCCAAAAAATTTCTTAGGTCGAGTTAACTCTGGTTAATATAAACGCCCAGAGTCGAGTCGAAAAACAACAACAAAAAATAATCAGTATAGTAAAACAATAAAAATGGCGATTTTTCATATTTTTCTTGTACGAGCGCGTCTGTGCCTAAATTCGGCAGCATATTTTTGTGATTTTTGGAATTTCTTATTTTTAAAGAAAAAGTTAGAATGATTTTTCGAAAGGAAAAAATTTGAATGATTTTGACATTTGTAACCTGGGGTGGGTGTTGTAACATCACTTTTTTCGATTCTATCGAAATTTACATCTCTTTCGACACGAATAAAATTTAAGGTTTTTTCATTTATCAATTGCATTGTTTCTATTGCGATCTCTATTTATTCGAATGAAACATTATGTCTCTTTACTCTTATTCCGTCACCTACGTTTTTTATGAGTGATACTTTATCGAAAAACAAAAAAGAGACAAATTAACAATTTATTCTAGTAGTGTGCGATCGCAAAATTGAAAAGCGAAATAGCAAGCAATTTTATTTTAGGAAAAAGAGATATAATGTTCGATAAATATCGAAAAAAGTGATGTTACAACGTGCCACCCCTGGTTTCGACTCAACCTCAAGATAACTCTCCAATATAAACACTAGAAGTTAACTTCAAGGTTAACCTAAAGATAACTACAAGTTGACTCGACCTGGGTTCAACCTCCAACATAAACAGTATCATTGTAATGGGAACTATTAAATAAAGAACACGTATAAACTATAAGTGTGTATTTAATTAATCTATGATAATCCAAATAATCCTAATATAAACACAACAGTTACAAAGATATTTTAACCCATTCGCCTTTATATTATTACCAGATAAATCGAGTTTATATAGTCGATCGAATGTCGGAAGAATTTCGGATAATAATCTAACCCCGTCATCACAAATACAATTTTGTGAAAGATCTAGCTCGAAAATGTCAGTTTCGTTCCGTAGCGCATTAAAAATAGGTTGAATTTCGTGTAATTCCAATTTTTGATCGGACAAACTGACTACGTTCAACGTACAATTTGTGAATAAATTACCCAAATGCGCATCGTATGCGCAATTCATTTGAGCACAAGCATCCCGGTAGCGCTCATTTAGAGGTGGTTTGACCCAGTTATTTACTATGGACGATACAATATCGCCAATGGCGCAGATATCAATAATGAGGGTTAGTGGATCGGTATGTTGAAGAAATGCACCGTCAGATGTGGTAAGTTGCAGCTTTGGCCGTATATTATAGATTCTGAAATTAAATAAAACAAATATTCAATTTGGTATGAAAACAAAATCGTTTAATCATACTTATAGTATCGTGCCGAAGCATCTTCCGCCAACCATCCAACGGTTAAATCGTCCAATTTTATCGTATCCACTGGAACCAAAAATAACTTACCGTTCACTTTAATTTTAATCGATAGCGTGATTTTCGTATGCGTGCTATCAATTCGGTGTAGCATTTGTGATCGTAAAATTTCGACCGGTCGATATGTCGAATCAATTTGGACTGATTGCAATGAATCACATGTGGAATTATTTTGGCTATCAGACGATGACGAATCGTGCCTCTCTCGTGTAAATTCCGTTTGAGACAAAAAAGAACTTTGGTACGGTGATTTTTTTTGCGTCAATCTATTCCGACCGATTATTTGATTCAGGCCTGCCTCTCTTAGGAGATTTTTGCCGTTTTTTGTTAGGCATATCGTCATCTAACCAATCATCGTGAATTTTGCTAGAGGCATTTTTGTGGCTGCGTAGATTTTTCATAACTTGTTGATATTCCAATTTGGCTTGTTTCGCTGCCCTATTCGATGTACATGGATCCTGGGTGGAAAACAAGTTTTCATTCACAAACTGTGGACTGTCATCGTCCTCTTCATCGGAGTAAAACAATTTGGTATTTGTTATATCAAAATCTGACATATTGCGTTTATAGGATGGTTTCGGTGTCGATCTTGTTTGGATTGCAGAGGAAGTGCTAGCGATAGGACCTACATCACTTGTTCGACTAGAACAGGGTGATGCAGATATTTTAGATGGAGTTATTGTGATTTTATTTAATTTACTAAGCCGATTATGAATGTTATAATAATGAGGTTCCGTATCCGGGTTTAAGGTGGCGAATTTATGCCACCGCTCTAAACTATCTAAAGGAGTATCCCCCGAATCAGTACGTAAATTAGGATTAGCACCATGATCAAGCAACAATTCCACAATGCCTAAATGTCCATTAAAACATGCGTCGTGCAGAGGTGTAATGCCATCGCAGTGCATGCCACCTTTATCATTAATTTGTGCTTTCTCACCTTTTTCGAGCAATAGTTTAACTATATTCGTATATCCATTATTACATACTTCATGAATGGGTAACCATCCAGCATGATCTCTTGTCATAACTGGATGGCCTTGCTCTAGCAGACGGGTTACCAGGATCTCACTGCCAGAAATACATGCTTGATGTAGTTGTGTTTCCCCTTTCGCATTTTTCCTAACAATCAAAGCGGGCCGTTTCCGTTGTCGAATAGTTTTATCAGGAGTATCTTCATCACTACAATTCGCCAACAAATCGTCTATACAAATTTCTTCACCAATGTCTGGTGTGTTTGGTTCGGTGGTTTCACTCTCGGTATCGGAATGATCATCGTTTACATTAATTCCAGAAAGGCTGCATTCAGCTAAGAGTATTTTAGATTTGTAATCTAGGCCCGCTGCTATATAATATCGATTTAAATTGTATACGCAGATAATTTCAAACTTTTTATCCTTAAGCTTTTGTGACTCTTCACGAGCCCGTTGATAAATATTTTCGATTGTCGCTTCATCCTTTTTAAGAAGTTCGTATACCTCAGCTATACTGATCAATGTGGTGAAAGATTCTTTTGGTATATTTCTCACCAATTCATATTCCTTCCATAAAAAATTCAACGCATTACCATATTCGGACATATCTTTATAGGTAGTCGATAGGCTGACATAAATCGGAATCAGTTCCGAGTCGGGGCATTTACATTTCTCAGCACATTCCAACATTTTTTGGTAGTAGATGATAGCGTTTGCGTAATGTTTCAATTTACAACATCCATCGCCCATTTTTTCAAAAAGTGCCTTGCGTCCAGCATAATCATCTTGCGGTTTTAGATATAACTCGTCTGCAGCATTACAGAGAGCAGCAACGATTTTTAAATTATTGTCTGCTTCTTCACGATCATTTACATCGGACGGTTTTAATTTATAGCATTTGATTAAATCTTTCTTGGCGCTCTGGTAATCGCCTGCCTTAATTAACACTGCCGACATTAGAAGTAATGTTTCGCATGTTTTCTGCGTTTTATCATCTAAATGGCCGGCAATATCGATAGCTAGACGAAAAAATTTAAGCGATTTGGCATTATCATTTAGCTTGGTGAAAAACATGGAACCTTTGGTGATGTAGCATCGAAATAGGAGTTCATATATATCGAGTGCCTGGCCCAATTTAATCGCTTCCTTAATATATCGAATGGAATCGACGTAATTACCCATTGTTTGGTGTACGATTCCCAAATTTAAATATAATCTGCCCTGCATATCGAATAGTTCCACCTTGTTTACGGTACCTTTAAGTGTTTCGCATAATTTTAAACTTTTGTTAAAATATTGTTCTGCCGATTTGAGTAGTTTAGAGCTTTCCTGCAACTCACTACTAACCGATTGGCCATGCAATAAATAAATTCGCCCTAAAGTTGCGTAAGCCCGTTGTTGTTCTAAAGTATTTTTCTTGTCGATGGAAACCTCTAAAAATTCAAAAATATTTTGTAATACGATTTAATGGAATCGCACAAACATAATATATACTTAAATACAGATTAACATTATCTAGGGCTTTGTTGTATTTACCCAGGAGCATGTACATCTCTCCCATCATACGATGGGCCTTAGCATGTGCAAGAACCTTCTTAAGTTTCTTATATGCAGTTGCTTCATTTTTATATTCATCCAGAGCTTGTTCCGGGATTCCTATATTGGCATAATAATCACCTAAATCATTACAAGCGGAGGCATAATTTTGAATATTACCAGAAGAGAATGCATTTTGCTTTTTCTTCAACAATTCTGAAATAAGTCGAAATGAAATATTATTCTACGTTTGATGCGAATATAAATTAATTTATTTACGATTCTTCTCCATTATGGAAATATTTTACCCGATTACGGTTGGTAAATTTTATTTAATTCCGGAATTCATTTGAGTTGTTTTCGTTTCCGAAACAATTTTTATTTTTTGAACTTTTGAAATGACATGCAGATGTAACGGGAAAATTTAATAAGGACTGTCAACATTTTTTGCTATTTACCCTCCAAACATTGCATACAGAAAACGTTCAGTTTTGTGAAGATTTGCTTATACGTATATCCCTTTTCCTGTAATTGTGTGGGTAGGTAAATAATCATGTCTAAAAATTATTTCTGTTTGTGTTTTGAACCATCTTACACATTTGTGTATTCCTATTTTCGTCCGCAAAAACACTAAACTGTACACACAATTGTGTTGGTTGTACCAAATTTTAAATAGTATCCCAAGTTATTTAATATATGGTTGTACTTCAAATCAAGCGAAATTTTTTTATCAAAAACGCCAACATACTATGTTTTTTTACTTACACATTTGTGTGGTTTGAACTTAAATTTTGAAAGTATATTTTTTTTTGGTAGAAAAAGAGATATGTTGGGAACATTGCGTATCAGAAACAAAGAATTTAAATTAAATATAGAATGAATGACAGCAGCTGTCAAACGAGTCAAATTCGGAGGGTTAAAGAGAAAGCATCTAAATCAATGGGATTACAAAAACAAGAAACCAATATAAGAACCCCACGCCAACAACCAAAATTGTTTTCTTAATTTTTTCTGATTTATAACATAAAGTAAGGATAAATTTATCACAAATCACTAGTTTCTTAACACAATTTACATTTTACTTTATACAAACACTTATAGATGGTAAAATATTCTTTTTCGAATTTTTCGATGCGCATTTAGCAACATTTCACAAGACATCATTTTATTTAAAACTGTTTATAATTTTAATTATCAAATGATGCACTACCACGCACTACTACATAAACCACTACTTATTTTATAATTTTTTTATTATTTTAATGAATTTTAATTAATAATTTTAAAACCACAAAATTAAGTCGTCAACATAGGTTGTCACTGCGCACATAAATAAACAGATGATTTGGGGTTCTTATGTTGAGATAAGAGTAAGCCATATGCATTTTTTATGATAACCATCCTGTTCCCATATGACTCAAAAGAAATAGCAAATATTATATTGATTTTATATGGGAACAAAAACAGTTGCTGCTCTGGTTAATGTAACTCTATTATCAGAAACGTACCGTTTCCCACGTATAACAAAATTCGACTTTTTCGTCATTTTTCGAAGTAAAAACTTATATTTACTTTCGACTTTCACATAGTTTTGCTTTCGACTTAGACTGTGGTCCAATCATCACTTATTTTGTGTAGACTGTCTTAATTGAAAGTCTACAATAAGTCACCTCACGAGGAGACTTATTGTAGAGTTTCTAGACTTATTTTGGAGAGTTTCCACAAAAATGACATTTCATATATTTTTTGTTCGTAATAGAGTTTAGCCGTTATAATACAACAACAGTAGAAAAATAAATACTATACAAATATGATTTGTTGAGAAACATTATAAGTTCTATTTCCGTTTGATGGCATGTACTAATTCTGGTATTTTTCTAATCGTATTAAACTAACTCTCAAATGTTCTTTTACCAAATTGGTATTCCCTCTTATAATTTTAGATATAATCCGAAAACTAAGGCTGGTTGTATAATATTTCAAACACTACACCAAATATGACCTAGACAATATACGAATCAAATAATAAATACTTTGAATACACACTCTTCGCATAAGACGCGTTTCCAAATACTTCAGTATTTCTACATCATGTTTGATGATTTTGGAGTAACATCATTTGACGCCGACGATTTTCCATTTTAATAAATTTTCAAATGTGTAATTTATATTTCCACAAACAATAAAAAAGACCAACACATATTAGAACTGTGAACTGTCAATTTTCAATTAATGAAATAAGTCACGATTTGAATTGGACCACCAGATTACTTATTTCAATCCGCCATTTTGAATAAGTCAAATAAGTCGACTTATTTAAAATAAGTCACGGATTGGACCGCAACCTTAGAATAAGATCCTGTAAGAAAAGTGTCGCGATTATTCGAATCTGGACGAAACTCAATAAATAAAATTGCATACATGTATGTGTGAACTGAAGACAAAAAACAATATGGCGGGAACGATCTTGTGCATGGACATATGTAAAAGGGTATAATTGAAAATACATATGAGGAAAAAGATGGCGTCCAAATGTTGTAACCCGAAGTTTTCTATGGAAAAATTTCGACCGTTTTTTA
Source organism: Nephrotoma appendiculata (assembly GCA_947310385.1). Taxonomy (NCBI): domain Eukaryota; kingdom Metazoa; phylum Arthropoda; class Insecta; order Diptera; family Tipulidae; genus Nephrotoma; species Nephrotoma appendiculata. The sequence continues at coordinate 2,448,909 of OX371226.1, forward strand.
TCCTTGATTTGTATGGAAAAGGGTAGAATATAGTAGTGAAAAAATTTGTAGACTGAACTTTTTTACATTCAATAAGGGTAGAGTTAAATTTTTTTTTGTTCCACTTAGTAGCGTATATATATATATGTACTTTATAATATATGGTAATAGTGCGAAGAAGTCAGTGAATCAAAAAAAATATTGACGAAAAAGGAATCAACAATTTCCCCGCCAAAAAATTAGTTTGTGGGTGAAGGGGAAAGAAATGAAGAAAGCATCACGCTGAAAGAATTAAAGTGTGGAACCGCGGAATGTTAGTTCCAAAAAGTAATCTACTGAATGCGTCGCTAGCCTCGCTTTGGATTAAATAAACCATTCTTATTGGAAAATCTTGTTTTAATTGATTTATGGCTAAATGTTACATATCCCTTTTTCAACCAAGAAAAACATAAAATCGACTCAATTTTAGTCCAACCCACACAAATGTGTGAGTACAATACCATCGTATGTAATGGCGTTGTTGAGAAAAACTTTCGCTTGATTTGAAGGAAGACCAACACAATTGTGTGTATAGATATAGTGTTTTTTCGGACGAAAATAAGTTAAAAAGGAATTCACAAATGTGTAAGTTGGTTCAAAAAACATACAAAACTAAATTTTTGACATGGTACTTTTGCCCAACCCGCACAATTGTGTTAGTAAAAAACAAAAGGGTTATGTTGTTCCATATATATAATGTTCAATCTATGAAATTATATCCAACTCAAATCTGACCGATTAGAGAAGGAAAATATAATACAATATTATATTTGTCGCTCCTCTTTTATTTTGTTATGACTGTGTTAGTATACAAAATGATTTTTTAAATTCACAGAGCATCTCCAATAGAACTACCTATGACTTTTTACTTAAATACTTAAATAAATCCAGTGTAAATCCCATTTGAGACAAAAAAAGAACTTTGGTACGTTGATTTTTTTTGCGTCAATCGATTCCGACCGATGATATCTTTGTGTTCGAAGGGGTCCTGAGACCGATCCGACTTATTTGATTCAGGCCTGCTTCTCTTAGGAGATTTTTTCCGTTTTTTGTTTGGCATATCGTCATCTGCCTAACAAAAAAAAAAAAAAAAAAAAAAAAAAAAAAAAAAAAAAAAAAAAACGTCAAAAATCTCCTAAGAGAGGCAGGCCTGAATCGAATAAGTCGGATCGGTCTCAGGACCCCTTCGAACACAAAGATATCATCGGTCGGAATCGATTTTTTTTTTTTTTTTTGTTAGGCATATCGTCATCTGGGGGCAAAGTCCTAGATTCATACCTCTTCGCCGGTGCTCCCTGTGTAACGCTAAATGAATCAGGCGGTGTAGTGGAGACGAGCAGACTAAATCCTGTTTATAGTCATGGACACTACATGTCAAGGCGGGCCATTGGCGCCTCAAAACCAATACCAAACCAGCGTCTGATCTCCAGGTTAGGAGCGGCTGAAGCGGGCGTCTGTCTTGTATCAAGCGGCTCGCTATATAAATGTGTTTCAAGGTAGGACTGGATGCCTTAAGATTCTCACCAGTACGTGACCCACACACGTAATAAGCGGGTTGAGCGGCAGGCCAACAACCTTCTCTCATAAAAACATTTAAGTTATGAACCCTTATCAAAAGCCTCGGATTACCATATCGGATTCATCACAAACTCGACCTCGGAAATTGTACACGGACAACGCTTTAAAAATGGGAACATGGAACGTGCTTAACCTCTCAAGACCTGGAGATCTCCGGAACCTTTCGAACCAAGCAAAGAGTTACACATTAGACGTACTTGCATTACAAGAGCTTAGATGGTCTGGGAGTGGGATCCATGACACCACCAATGGTTACACTCTTCACTACAGCGGCCATCAGAACGGAGGAGAATTTGGAGTTGGCTTCCTCATCCATCGGCGCGTGAAGCACCATATCATCGATTTCCGTCCTATCAATATGCGGATATGCACGGTCAGACTTCGCACTAAGAAATTTAACATCACGATCGTTAATGTGCATGCACCCACCGAAGATAAATCAGATGACATCAAAGATCTCTTCTTTGTCGAGCTCGAGGAAGTCATCAACAACATACCGCACCACGATATTAAAATCATCGTGGGCGACTTTAATGCAAAAATCGGTAGGAGTGCAGAAAATACATCGCACATCGGTCCCAACAGCCTGCATCTAACTAGTAACAACAACGGCCAACGCGTCACCGACCTGGCAATAACGTACAACTTAGTTGTATCAAGTACGTTTTTCCCACATAAGAGAATCCACAAAGTAACGTGGAGATCGAATGATGGAAGAACTGAAAACCAAATCGATCACGTCATGGTGTCCAAGAGACACTCCACCAGCATATCTGATGTTAGATCCTACAGAGGTGCAGACATGGACAGCGATCACATGCTTGTCATATTTATGTATAAGTGCAAACTGACATCTACGCTTAACAGACAAGCACAAAAGACCGTTCGATGGAATATCGATGCTCTAAAAGACCAAGCGTCACTGCAGAGTTACCAATCAGCTGTCACTAATTATTTAGACCGGCCCCATAACAATGAAGAAGCTCCTCCTAACATCCAGGAGCAGTGGCACGCTATACAGTCAGCCATAACAACCGCGGCGCAAAATACCATCGGAAGAAGACCTCCGAGGCCCCGCAACGATTGGTTCGATGATCAATGCCGAAGGGTCGTCGAAAATAAACGAACGCTTCGTGAAAAATGGTTGGCTCGCAACACCAGAAGCACTCTAGCAGAATATCTCCGCGCTAGGAAAGCCACGACTAAATTCCTTCGACAAAAGAAGCGCGAACATATGAGATTATGCATCGAAAACATCAGCTTCCAAGCGGAACTAGGAAACTCAAGGGACTGTTTTGCTAACGCCAGGAATCTCACTAAAGATTTCCACCCAAGAAGTACAGCCATCAAAGACGGGAATGGAGAGCTGAGAACAAACGTGGCTGATGTTCTCTCAGTATGGCAAACTTACTTTCAAAATCTGCTAAATCGGAATGACGAAGTTACCCGCATTAGAGCAATAGCTCCGCCAGGTGAAGAGGTCTTTGTCGAATATCCCACAGTAGAGGAAGTAGACGCAGCTATTAGTCGATTGAAAAACGGCAAGGCACCCGGTCTCGATGGAATCCCCGCAGAACTAATTAAACTCGGAGGCGCTACTCTTGCAACAAGTTTATACGATCTCTTCGTTTGTATTTGGGACCAAGAAGAGTTGCCGGAGAATTGGAAGACCGCACTCATATGTCCGTAGCATAAAAAAGGCGACCGTCTTAAATGTGAAAACTTTCGTGGCATAGCTCTATTGAACACTGCTTACAAAGTGTTGGCTAATGTTGTACTTGCCAGATTCATCCCTTTCGCCGAAAACATCATTGGCGACTATCAGTGTGGTTTTCGTCCCAACCGATCAACCATTGACCAGTGTTTCACCATGAGGATGATCTTGGAAAAATGTTGGGAGTACAACATAACCATACATCAGCTATATATAGACTTCAGACAGGCGTATGACAGTATAAACCGCGACAACCTATGGGCCGCGCTCATATGCCTGGGAATCCCAGAGAAACTCGTTTCTCTGTGTAAATTAACAACATCCGGGTCTGTATGTAGAATCGTAATTGAAGGATCTGTGTCAGACCCCTTTGAAATAACATCTGGTGGTCGACAGGGCGATGCACTCCCGCCTTTGCTGTTCAATCTGGCGCTTGAGTACGTAGTGAGGAAAAGCAACATCGAAACCTCGCGCTGTATATTTAATAAGTCAGGCCAAATTCTTGGATATGCAGATGATATCGTGCTTCTTGGCCGAAGACCTAGCGATATCAAAGACACTTTCATACCGCTCGATCGCTGCGCAAGAAGACTTGGTTTGGAGTTGAACAGCAGTAAAACCAAATATTTAGTAACACCTAGGAACATCTCTACGGCAAATCTCGGAATTGGCGACCACAACTTTGATAGCGTCGAAAACTTTAAATACCTCGGGTCAGTTATAACATCGTCGAGTGATATGCAGGCAGAAATAAAAGCCCGAATCGCAGCCGGACAACGAGTTTTCTACGCCAAATCAAAATTATTGCGATCGAAATATCTATCGCAGTCGTGCAAGCTCGCACTTTATAAAGCACTTATAAGACCTGTGCTGGTTTTCGGAAGCGAGAGCTGGACCATGACCACTAACGATTGTAGATAATTATCTACCTTCGAAAGGAAGGTTGTCCGTTCAATCTATGGTCCAATTAAAGTTGCGAACAACGAATATCGGATTCGTATGAATCACGAAATAAAGCAACACCTCGGAGGCAGCGATATTATCGGATTCATCAAATCCAATCGAGTGAGATGGCTCGGCCACGTTACAAGGTCTCCCCAACAACGGATGATAAATAAAGTGTTCCACCAACAACCAGCCGGAGTACGTCGTAGAGGAAGACCCCGACTACGCTGGCGCGACGACATCGAACAAGATCTACGAACATTAGGATGTCGAAACTGGAGGACGAGAGCGGTGGATCGAGATGGATGGAGGGCCTTAGTGCAGGCGGCGAAATCCCTTCATGGGATGTGAAGGCCAGAGAGAGAGAGAGAGAGATATCGTCATCTAACCAATCATCGTGAATTTTGCTAGAGGCATTTTTGTGGCTGCGTAAATTTTTCATAACTTGTTGATATTCCAATTTGGCTTGTTTCGCTGCCCTATTCGATGTACATGGATCCTGGATGGAAAACAAGTTTTCATTCACAAACTGTGGACTGTCATAGTCATCTTCATCGGAGTAAAACAATTTGGTATTTGTTGGATCAAAATCTGACATATTACGTTTATAGGATGGTTTCGGTGTCGATCTTGTTTGGATTGCAGAGGAAGTGCTAGCGATAGGACCTACATCACTTGTTCGACTAGAACAGGGTGATGCAGATATTTTAGATGGAGTTATTGTGATTTTATTTAATTTACTAAGCCGATTATGAATGTTATAATAATGAGGTTCCGTATCCGGGTTTAAGGTGGCGAATTTATGCCACCGCTCTAAACTATCTAAAGGAGTATCCCCCGAATCAGTACGTAAATTAGGATTAGCACCATGATCAAGCAACAATTCCACAATGTCTAAATGTCCATTAAAACATGCGTCATGCAGAGGTGTAATGCCATCGCAGTGCATGCCACCTTTATCATTAATTTGTGCTTTCTCACCTTTTTCGAGCAATAGTTTAACTATATTCGTATATCCATTATTACATACTTCATGAATGGGTAACCATCCAGCATGATCTCTTGTCATAACTGGATGGCCTTGCTCTAGCAGATGGGCTACCAGGATCTCACTGCCAGAAATACATGCTTGATGTAGTTGTGTTTCCCCTTTCGCATTTCTCCTAACAATCAAAGCGGGCCGTTTTCGTTGTCGAATAGTTTTATCAGGAGTATCTTCATCACTACAATTCGCCAACAAATCGTTTTTACAAATTTCTTCACCAATGTCTGGTGTGTTTGGTTCGGTGGTTTCACTCTCGGTATCGGAATGATCATAGTTTACATTAATTCCAGAAAGGCTGCATTCAGCTAAGAGTATTTTAGATTTGTAATCTAGGCCCGCGGCTATATAATATCGATTTAAATTGTATACGCAGATAATTTCAAACTTTTTATCCTTAAGCTTTTGTGACTCTTCACGAGCCCGTTGATAAATATTTTCGATTGTCGCTTCATCCTTTTTAAGAAGTTCGTATAGCTCAGCTATACTGATCAATGTGGTGAAAGATTCTTTTGGTATATTTCTCACCAATTCATATTCATTGCATAAAAAATTCAACGCATTATCATATTCGGACATATCTTTATAGGTAGCCGATAGGCTGACATAAATCGGAATCAGTTCCAAGTCGGGGCATTTACATTTCTCAGCACATTCCAACATTTTTTGGTAGTAGATGATAGCGTTTGCGTAATGTTTCAATTTACAACATCCATCGCCCATTTTTTCAAAAAGTGCCTTGCGTCCAGCATAATCATCTTGCGGTTTTAGATATAACTCGTCTTCAGCATTACAGAGAGCAGCAACGATTTTTAAATTATTGTCTGCTTCTTCACGATCATTTACATCGGACGGTTTTAATTTATAGCATTTGATTAAATCTTTCTTGGCGCTCTGGTAATCGCCTGCCTTAATTAACACTGCCGACATTAGAAGTAATGTTTCGCATGTTTTCTGCGTTTTATCATCTAAATGGCCGGCAATATCGATAGCTAGACGAAAAAATTTAAGCGATTTGGCATTATCATTTAGCTTGGTGAAAAACATGGAACCTTTGGTGATGTAGCATCGAAATAGGAGTTCATATATATCGAGTGCCTGGCCCAATTTAATCGCTTCCTTAATATATCGAATGGAATCGACGTAATTACCCATTGTTTGGTGTACGATTCCCAAATTTAAATATAATCTGCCCTGCATATCGAATAGTTCCACCTTCTTTACGGTACCTTTAAGTGTTTTGCATAATTTTAAACTTTTGTTAAAATATTGTTCTGCCGATTTGAGTAGTTTAGAGCTTTCCTGCAACTCACTACTAACCGATTGGCCATGCAATAAATAAATTCGCTCTAAAGTTGCGTAAGCCCGTTGTTGTTCTAAAGTATTTTTCTTGTCCATGGAAACCTCTAAAAATTCAAAAATATTTTGTAATACGATTTAATGGAATCGCACAAACATAATATATACTTAAATACAGATTAACATTATCTAGTGTTTTGTTGTGTTCACCCAGGAGCATGTACATCTCTCACATCATATGATGGGCCTTAGCATGTGCAAGAACCTTCTTAAGTTTCTTATATGCAGTTGCTTCATTTTTATATTCATCCAGAGCTTGTTCCGGGATTCCTATATTGGCATAATAATCACCTAAATCATTACAAGCGGAGGCATAATTTTGAATATTACCAGAAGAGAATGCATTTTGCTTTTTCTTCAATTCTGAAATAAGTCGAAATGAAATATTATTCTACGTTTGATGCGAATATAAATTAATTTATTTACGATTCTTCTCCATTATGGAAATATTTTACCCGATTACGGTTGGTAAATTTTATTTAATTCCGGAATTCATTTGAGTTGTTTTCGTTTCCGAAACAATTAGTGAGTTCATTCGGAATTACAACAAAAAGTTACCCGGGTTTTTTGTAAATGAACACGAAAAAGTTTACCCGACTTTTGTAGTAGTATTGGTGAAAAGCAAGACAAAAAATTGTTTATTGTAAAAATGTCAGACATTTCAACTTGTTACCATCGGTATAATTATTATAAAGCAAAATACATACTATTAAAATTTTCAATAGTGTCTTCCATATTTCAATTTTAATAATTTATTTATAACTCAATACCAATAATTTTTAATTAATAATATGTATAAGAAATTATATAATTTCGCACATGAAAGAAATGTTGAGTTTGCTAAATCACAAATCGAATGAATGAGTGATAAATTGATGAAAAGTTTTGAAGGTGCCCGTAACAATCCGTTTCAATTTCGGCATTTGCAGTTGTGTCACAATTTGGCGGATTTAAGTAAAGTTCCGAGCCCAAAGGTCGTGTTAGCTCCGATATTGAAAGTGGATACGCACGTGATTTGTTTGTACAATGAGCTTCAAATTCTAACAACAGCATTATTCTAACGAATCGTCCTCGCCTGGGACTTTTGCTCGCGATTTAATAGAAAACGGTTTGAATGGGCGTAAAAGTATTACACGAACAATATGCGATAGTATAAATATAAATTAAAATATGTATTTTATTTTTCATAAAATAAAGACAAAAGTGGAAAAAAAAATTTGATTTAATTCAGTCTTGTCCGATCTAGCCAATCCAATTATTTATTACTCTACCCTTCACTCTTCAGTTTATTGTGGTAAGCGATTACAATTGGCACCGTGCATCGGTGTGATCATTTTACGGTGGTTATCTAAATTCATTTGTACCAGCTGGTCGCCTATATTTGCACCTTTCGAATCCATTAGTAGTGCGTCCAAATCGCTTAAATTATTGCTGTAATATTCATTCAAAAGTTAAATGGAGATAATTTAGTGATTTAAACAAACGATCTACTCACATGACTACAGCCGTCAAACGCTTATTTAAAATTAGTCTTCAAGCACATCTAATTTACGTTTATGATTATCTTGTTTTACTGTAATATTAGCGATGTGGCACATAATCGCTTGAAATGGTAAGTGATCGCATCGGCTGTCCCATTTCCGAATTTTATTCAATGTAATAAATCCGCAACTACACAACATTTTAATACACAAGATATTTTGAAAATACGTCGCACAAAATTACAAATTGTTCTCACAATTTTAATACATCTATTAAATATTAAAATTAATTCGAAATTAAATTGTTACAAATGGCGCGGAGTCTTGTTTTGATGTTTATATTTTGACGTTTACTTTTGTGTATACGTATACAAAATACGTATATGTATGCGTAAAAATCTGACAAAAAATCGCGATTTTTTAAAGTTAACCCGGGTAACTAATCCGGGTAAGTTTTTTTTTGTAAATGAACGTGTTATGTCAAAATGTTACCCTGACAGCTCAACCCGTGTAAGTTTTTTTACCCTGACAGCTAAACCCGGGTAAGTTTTTTTTGCCTGACGTTTCGAATGAACTCACTAAATTTTTATTTTTTGAACTTTTGAAATGACATGCAGATGTAACGGGACCCTGTTCACGATATTTACATTGTTACAATATTGTAGCAACTGTCATTGTAGAAATGACGTAATAGTTAACTATGAGATTGTCCCAAGTGTCAAAACATTGTTAAAAACATAACCACAGAATTAAGATAAAAGAATTTATTGTTAAAACTGAGATTGCAGTAAAATTTGTTAGATTTGCGTAGACAAAATAAATTATGAACTTTCTGACAATGCAATGTTTTATTGTGGTACGAATGAGTTAATTGTGAATTTTCAATATAAGTTTCAAACGGAGAAGCAATTCTGGGGCAGATTCTATTAATTATTATTTTGAATTACAATATTTTTAAAAAATTAGTAATATTTAATTAAATTAATCTCGAGGGAATCGAAACTGGAGACTAACTTTAAATATTGTTTTTCAGACATTACCCACCAGTCGTTTAGCTCATTTAGCACCTGTCTTATCATCTGACAAACCATATGCACAGGAATATGTTCTTGCATTAGCCGTACTCCCAGCCGATGCAGACGACAAGACTAAGGCATGTCGTTCGTTTGCCCAAGAGGTTATAAACAAGACATTAAACTTAAATGTTGAGTTTAAAATTGCTGCTTTGGTCTACGCTACGCTATCCGATCTTGCCACTAATGTCGATGGTGGCAAAGCACTTATTACAGATGGCATAATCCGTGCTGAGACGACGTGACCGCAAACTCACCAAACCGGTAAGACCGAGCGGCCTTTATAAAATACAAGACTAGAATAAAAATTGTATTTATAGATTGAAGAATATCAAGCAGCCGAGGCAGCTGCCAAAAAATCTCGTGTCGCAGTTTAATACTGTGACAACACAGAAGATGATGCGGCATTCGTTCAAGATACTATTAGACTTCTTAAGATTCCTAACGATCTATTGTGCACGTTTTATGATTTTGTAAAGTTCGATTTGCCTAGAGGACAATTTTTCCATTTTTTTTTTCCATAAAGTACGAATCGTAACTAAAAAATAAACCAATAGTACGAACTAATCATAGTATTATGGAGCATCAAAATAATCAGTGTATCCGTAACACACAAATTTATTTAAAATAAATACCTATATTAAAAATTGAATTTTGTTCTTTATTTTTCAAACCTACACAATCATCATGTTGCTTCTGATACCTACACAATTAAAAATGACATTTGTAGAGGCAGTCTCGAGTTGGGTTGAGAATGACGTTTGTAACAATGTAGAGTTCGTGAACGAAAAAGGCACGTGTTCATTGTTACAATGTAGTTTCATGAACGGTGTTGAGCTGTCATTGTTAACAATATTGTAACAATGTAAATATCGTGAACAGGCTCCGGGGAAATTTAACAAGGACTGTCAAAATTTTTTGCTATTTACCCTCCAAACATTGCATACAGAAAACGTTCAGTTTTGTGAAGATTTGCTTATACGTATATCCCTTTTCCTGTAATTGTGTGGGTAAGGTAAATAATCATGTCTAAAAATTATTTCTGTTTGTGTTTTGAACCATCTTACACATTTGTGTGTTCCTATTTTCGTCCGCAAAAACACTAAAACTGTACACACAATTGTGTTGGTTGTACCAAATATTAAATAGTATCCCAAGTTATTTAATATATGGTTGTACCACAGATAAGAATTAAAAAGATGTGGATCTTTCCTACAACCGCGATGTATATGAAACAAAAATTATTAAATTCCATACCCTGTTATAATAGGGGTTTTGGAATTTATGTTAGCCGAGATCAGATAGTTTAGCTATTTAATATATTACTCTCTTTCATACCAAAGTAAAATTTCATAAACAAATATTTTATATGTTAAATGTTCGTTTGTGTACGACACAAACGAAAAAAAAACGTATGCTACCCGTTTATGATTATCGATCCTTTGAAAGTATCTGTTTCTTTTACGTACATATTTATATTAAATATAAATATGTACGTAAGAGAAAGAGTATTATGTATATAATTACATACTTGTATATAAAATATTTTGTGAGTTTCTATACACGATCGAATATTCGTTTTCGTTTAGATTTATCAAAATTAAATACTCGAAGATGACAAGAAAAGGAAAAGGATCGCTTATTTGTATATTTGTATGTAGCGTGTGTGCGGCTAAAATTGAATATATATATTATGTTGTTGGTGTGCAAAATGAAATGTAAGTAAAAATTTGAGAAAAAATATTTGGAGGTTTATGCGATACAAAAATAACGTTAAAATTATCAATCGAAAGGAAAAGTTTTCTAATGGTCGCAGTGAATAAACATGTATTATACAGATAGATATTTGTGTTTACTTTACATTATGCTATCTATACTGATTTTACCAAATTAATTACATACTTTTTCTACGTGTACTATACGGATGATTGTGATTTGAATTTAAGAATATTAAAATAACAAAACTCGTAATTATTTTATTTGGATAAAATGAATGAAATCAGGTCACACTGGAAAGATTGCATTGGGGAATGTATATATGTATTTAGATTTGTTTCTAAAAAATGATCAAGCATATACAATTGTTTATTAACATTTTTCCTTATTTCATATTATCTGAAGCATGGTAGTAATAAATTTGTTTTGACTAGCTTTTGCACATCTTTCAAGATGTTGAAAATTACAGCTCGGTATTGATTTTAACCAAATTTTTCGTAAACTTACATAATACTTCGATGTGGTGTATAGAATTATGGTACAGGGTATACATGCAGTTTCATTTTTGAACTGCTAACCCTTGTTGTGATCAATCGATTCATGAGTTTACATTACTAGTGCACTGCCATTTTCCAGCCACCAACCACCCTTTACCATGAAGACCACCCCACATTTCTGAAGCATAAACGACCACTTCTTTGAAAATTTCAAAAACAGATATCTCAATATCGGATAATAAAGAAGATCGATTTGGCCTCACCATAGAACCATAGAAGCGCAATTCGACTTTTGACATGTAACTTTTGACCATGAAAACCAATTTATTTATTATTATTCAATTTATTTAGCCACCCCACTATATTTATTTATTTCCATGCTTAACCGAACGTCTAATAATTTTTGGCTGGCGGATTTTTAGATAAGCCTGACAATTTTCGAAAGTGCGCTCTAAATTATTAACAAAGTAATTAAACTATGAATAGGAATATGTTTTACCAAATCTTATCAAAAAACCAAAATTTCAGCGATTTCTAAGCATAATCACTAGTAGATATGAACGGGTGATACTTAAACCTATCTAAATTGGCATGGACCTTTTCAATAAAAAGCGTTTAGCCCGTAAAGGGATTTTCTAGATATTGTAAATTATTCATATATGTAGTATTGCGAATGGGATTGCTCAAGCATGTTATACCAATTAACATAAATCTCCGAGACGGTTGAGCATAATCATGGGTATGTATGAATAAAGGATACTCATCCCTATAAAAATTTATATGTATTGTTCTAATAAAAATGGTTGTACTCGTCTTTCGATTTCCTAAATATCGTATATTATTCATACATTATTGCGAGTGAAATTGTTCACACGTCATACAAATTAACATAAATCTCAGTGACGTTTGGGCATAAGTCCTAGTATGTATATGGATAGAGGACACCCAGGCCTCTCTAAATTGGTACGATTTAGCATGATTTAGTGGAATATATGAAAAAGATTGGAGTCGTTTGGGGTTTTCTAGATCTTTTTTATTATTCATATAATATTACGAATGGAATTGATATACCACCTAACTTAAACTTAAGATATGTATAGGCATGTCCACTAATAAGTATCGATAGAGAACACTTAGGCCTATCTAAATTGGTATGTGCTATTCCAATTGAAATGGTTAGGCTCGTCTGAGGATTTTATATATGCATATCGAATATTCTTCATATTATAATGTTGTGAATGGAATTGCTCACACGTCACAAAAATTACAAACACACAGTCCAAACTTAATTTTTATGCATTATTATTCCAATAAAATGTGATGTGTTCTATTCGCAATATTATTATATAATATATATATACATATATTATAAATAATAAACGATAACTAGAAAATCCTAAGTCAAGTTTATCGATTTTTGTTAGAATAACTTTAATAACACATACACACTAATTCAAATAGACCTAAGTATTCTCTGTTCATATATAGACTAGTGATTATGCTCAGACTTATCTGAAATTTATGTGAATTGCTATGATTTATGAGCAATCCCATTCGCAATCTTATAAGAATACTATACCATATCTAGAAAATCCTGCGACATGTTCAACCATTTTTATTGGAATAACACATGCCAATTTAGAGAGGTCCGAGTGTACCTATTAATGTTATTTTGTTTGACGTGTGGTGAGCAATTCCATTCACAATATTATATATGAATAATATAAAATATCTAGAACGTCCTTACCGACCAAACGGCACAGTGTGTTAAACTTTTTGATCGGTGATCAAAATGAAAACAACTATGACCTCCTGTGGGAGTTCAGAACTTATAGGACGACCCAACTTCATTATCAGTACTATAGGTTGGAGCTATGCAATGCACAGATTGTTCTATGCAAATCGGACATATAGCTATACGTCCGAGATTTAGCTACTGCGTAAGGTAAGAAAATTAAAGAAATACCGAGAAAGAGTTGGTAGTGCTTCGGCCCCAGAACAGATTGCAAAGATAATAAACAAACATATAAAACAAGCCCAAAAGTTTTTTATTGGAATAGTACATACAATTTAGATAGACCTGAGTATCTTGTATCCACACATACTAGTGCTTATACTCAGCCATCTTTGGAAATGAACATAAATGGTTATTTTGATTTAGTTTGTGAATGAAAGACCGTTGTGAAGTTTTTGGACACTTTTAAATTTTTGAACACTTTTAAATTAACGCGAGAGTCCAAAAAAATTTTTAATACATAATTTTTATTTTAGACAGATATTTGCACACGTGTACATTTTTAAAAAATGTAAATAGAAAAAAAAAATTTGTTTATAAAAAAGATCAAATTTTTGTATTTCATATACTTATTAAACTTTTCAGAAATTAGTTTAACCACCAGGAAAATGGTATATGCACTTTATGTATGAAAGGATGTCGTTGTAGCTTTTGGTAAATTACACATATCTTAGAGATTGGCTCCCATAGTTGCTGTATAGGTTTGAAAGGGTATTATAGAATTTAAATCACCTAATGCCATTTCGAATTAGCCATAGGTGCACTTTTCAAAACGACATTTTAAAAAATGCACAAGATAGAATGAAATATTTTAATCGATTATGAACCTAGAATTATGTTTTCATTAATTTCTGGAATATGATCAACATATTCCAGAAATTAATGAAAAGATTTAGAATAAAATTGATGACATGAAATTGATTATGACAAATTTCTTCTACATGTTTTATATAAAAACTTTAGTATGTATGTTATAAGAAAGGAAAATACCTTCATTGGAATTACAAATTATTTGAAGATTTAGTGTGCATGTAATATTCTGTTTCACCTAAATTTTTATATACAGCTTCGAAGTTCTAGTTTGGTACTACAATTGCATGAACGTAACAGATTATTGCATATTGGAATACATCTCATGCAAGTATTTTCTGAATTTATCTGGTTTATCGAAAAATTCGATTCAAAGATATTAGTTTCAAGATATGTAGTGTTATTTACGTACGCCGCCACTACAATTATTTTTTGAGGGCTTTTCCTTCATTTAGGGTCCTGCCCTAGATCAGCTAAATAGTACATATTAAGAAATCATAACAATTTTATGTTTATCGGATCATGTGAACCGCGAAAGAGTTGGGAGTGCTTAGGTCCCAGGACAGATTGCATAGAATAAAAACACAACATATCATAATTAGAGGGGTGAATATGTTGCCGCCAATACCAGACTTTCTTTTACCACGTATGTATACATAGATCTCGAATACACCCCACTTGCTTTCTAAAGCGAAAAATTAAAATTACTTGTCTTTTGGTAAAACTGTTTTGCACAATCAGAAATCATAATTCCTGCTTAAATTTCAGAAAACCAACAAAATCAACCCTTGTTGAAAATTTAATCTTTATATTTATTTATTGCTTTTATCTTTAAATCTATAACTTTTCAACATCAGTGCAGAAATTGCAAAAGTTCTTGTGGAAGCTGCCACTTCTGGTACATAGATTTCCACTAAATTTCGCAAGAAACTCGCAATTAATAGAAAAATGTTATAAAGTATGAAGATTTATTCAGAATAGTCAATCCGACTGGGCTATATACATAGATGTCGAACTTTGGTGAAATAAAGTTTTATTTTATAAAAACTCATTATTTCTGGTAAAAATATCGGTCCAAAACTATCACATATTAAATTAAATGTAATTGAAAGGAAATTTACACTCTTTTTGTTTTTAATCGTTATTTTGTAAATGTTACATGAAGGATCTTTTAATTCGCTCTATTTTTAAATGTAAATAAGACATGTTATGTGAGATATACAGTATACACTCAAATTTTTCTTTTGTTTGAAAGAATATTTTATGGTGGCATGTATTCGGGAAGTCTAATTTTTAATGAATCGCATAAACCTGCCTGAATTTGCTGGATGGCGCTCGTTATGGTTACTTTGACGGCATAAATTGTTTACGATTTACTCGCATAGACCTGCGATTGCAGATAGCCTCAACGAAAGAAGTCGAAGGGTGTTAAATCGCATGATCTCGATGGGCAGTTCACGTCGCCGCTGCTCGAGATAACCATATTCTCTAATCGCTCGTATAGACTCTCCATCGTGACGTGTGCTGTGAGGCTTATAGCGCCGTTCTGTTGGAACCAAATGTTGTCGGTTTCCATATCATCCAGATGGTGGCCGCTATAACCTTCCATGGTTTCATCCCGATCAGTCAATTCATCTGGGCTGTAGAGAAGCTAGTCTGGACAGAACCGCATACGCACATGTAATCAGAGATTTTTTAAAATATCACATAATTTTGACTGCGGCGATATAGCGAATATTAAATCTGCAAAACTCGCAAGATCAATATTTTTCATGGTTACGTTACTTTATTTCAATACGTAAAATAAATTAAAATGATCTGAACAAATTTTGTTTCAAATATAATTTACAATATTTTGGTTTTTAATGGTTCTTTACTGAATGTTATATAATATGTATACTTTTCAAAATACAGCTGTCACTTCTTGTGGACGATTTCAGCCTAAAATCACTGTGATCTATTAATTTATAGTAAAGTCCTAAGAATGAAGATTCGTCTCAATCAAGGCTGCATTTTTGTTAATAAACAGTTTTTTGTCAAAATTATAATTTTCATTGGAAAACTGATTTTGGCCGTAAATAATGCGAATTTAATTTAGAATCATTTAGGTCATAATTGTTTTTCTCATTAATAATACACTTTTCAAAATATTTGCAATAAACAAAAAGGCCCCTATGCCACTTCTGGACTTTCGACTAAAAATTACTGGGATCCCAAAATTTATGAGAAAAGCTTAAGTATCGAGTTTTATCCAATAATTTGAAAGAGTTTCATAATCACCACCGATGTATAATCGAATTTGAAAAAAATCGGTTTAGAAATGGTTAGTTAGTTAGTTTCAATGCCACAACTTCAAAAAAATTTAATTTTAGAATTCAATTTCCGCAGGTCATAGCAAATTTCATTTAATCTCGTTAAGCAATATTTAAGTTTCTGTTTAATTTGGAATCGTATTCCAGAACTTAAAAAATACAAGAAAGTCAAACTTAATTTTTTTTAAAAATATTAAAACTTCAAGATTTATTTAATTTGCCCATATTTCAATTCATACTTAAATCGTTAAAAAATTGGCTACCTGCATTTTTGATATTATTAATGTACACATCATCTTATAAATTGTATTTTATGCTAATTATCATTTATATATACAGGGTGTCCCTAAAGTACGTGATACGAATGGTACCGTTAGATTGCTTGATCAAAACGAAGATTGGCTAAAGCCCCCACACCCCCCCCCCCCCCCCCCCCCCCCGCTATCAAGTTATACTTACGTTTAAAGAGGCACACAGCACCTTGTATTAAAGCAACTTCAATATTTTGAGAAATAACCATTTTTATTTTCAAGTATTAATTTCTTTAAAAAGCTGATAACATTCTCTTTTAAATAAGGTATAAAATTATTAATATTTAGTTAAAAGTGTTTCAAATTTAAACAAAACTTTTAGAATTCTATTTTTTAAAGACATTTTCTGTATCATTTAACTGTTAATATTACTCTACGTCAGCAAATATTTTTTGATGACAACATAGATCTGACTCTTAGTTTTCAGAAAAGCTAATTATTAGTCGATCGTTATATTTGCTATTTTATGTTCCCTAAAAAATTAAAAGTTCACAATAAAAATTTTGTATTTTCTTTATTAGACACTGTGCAAAATAAAAAACGCAACAGTAAAATTTTTAGAAAAATACCCAATTTTCAAACGCTTGTATTTTGGTGAAATGTCGGTTTAATTTTATTTTTTACTTTTAAAATGTGGGAAATTTAGTCTACTTTCCGAAGCTGGGGTCTGTTTTTTATTATTTTTGTTTTTTTTATGACTTTATTTGAGTCATTCAAAAATGTTTTTAACGAGAAAAAAAATCCCAAACTTTAAGACTGCCAACGAACTTTACTGATGTTTTACTAATCCAAATAAGCGATTTTGTAGAGAATTTGGAAACCTTGAATGAGAATATTGAAATAGATGTACGACAAATTGCTGTTGAGTTATTGCAGTTTTATAAAACTATTGTTTTCCACAAAATGTGGTTTTATTTTGATATAACAATTTTTCGTGGAGTGCTTAGTTTACAAGATAAAACTTAAGATAAGATTACGATGTTTGTCCCGTTTTTCGCTAAGACTCTAAGATATGCAATCAAGGATGAAACAGCTGGAAGTCATAAAATACGTTTGGGGTAACATCTATTTTATGATGTTCCACACTTATTTAAGTTAATCCGGTATATTTTAGTTGTAGCCAATACAATAACAACAGATGAGACAGGACGTTTGAAGGTTATAAAAGAGTTGTTTTAAATGGAACGTTTCACATGATTTTCTATTTATGATGTGGGTGAGTTTGCTAATTTGTTTCAAAAATGCGTTTTGTTCGCAGGTTTCCATCTATTATATTAATCATCATTGCTTTAACATAAATAGAAATAAAAAAAAAAAAATTTAAGGCCATTTTTGAGATGTAGATAAACTGTAGATAAACATATGACAAAAAATCAAAATTTGTGCTCAGCTAGAGTAAGCTGCAATAAATAAATACATATTGATTTTGAAAACAACTTTAAAAATAATTAAGGAGAAGAAAAGCATGCAAGACATAGTAGGCATACAAAGACATGCATGAAACACATGACGCATTAAAACAAATAGTCGTAACTTTTTTTGTCTGGTCACCACTGTCCACCCTCGAATAACAAGGCAAGCGCTCTACTTACCCTGCTATCGAGGGCGCTAATGTTGCTCCCTGAGAATACAGTAAACAGGGACAAATAAAATGCGTTTATTCTTTTTTTGCTTAATTTATCACGGGGCCATCGATTCAGCATCCAAATTGGTTGCTTTTAACCGGTATCTGAAGTTTGAATTTTTGTCATGTGTTTATCATCAGTAATCATAACGTGATTACTAAAACCATTGGGCAGTCAGTTGAATATCAAAATAACCATTTATGTTCATTTCCAAAGATGGCTGAGTATAAGCACTAGTATGTGTGGATACAAGATACTCAGGTCTATCTAAATTGTATGTACTATTCCAATAAAAAACTTTTGGGCTTGTTTTATATGTTTGTTTACTATCTTTGCAATCTGTTCTGGGGCCGAAGCACTACCAACTCTTTCTCGGTATTTCTTTAATTTTCTTACCTTACGCAGTAGCTAAATCTCGGACGTATAGCTATATGTCCGATTTGCATAGAACAATCTGTGCATTGCATAGCTCCAACCTATAGTACTGATAATGAAGTTGGGTCGTCCTATAAGTTCTGAACTCCCACAGGAGGTCATAGTTGTTTTCATTTTGATCACCGATCAAAAAGTTTAACACACTGTGCCGTTTGTTCGGTAAGGACGTTCTAGATATTTTATATTATTCATATATGTATAATATTGTGAATGGAATTGCTCACCACACGTCAAACAAAATAACATTAATAGGTACACTCGGACCTCTCTAAATTGGCATGTGTTATTCCAATAAAAATGGTTGAACATGTCGCAGGATTTTCTAGATATGGTATAGTATTCTTATAAGATTGCGAATGGGATTGCTCATAAATCATAGCAATTCACATAAATTTCAGATAAGTCTGAGCATAATCACTAGTCTATATATGAACAGAGAATACTTAGGTCTATTTGAATTAGTGTGTATGTGTTATTAAAGTTATTCTAACAAAAATCGATAAACTTGACTTAGGATTTTCTAGTTATCGTTTATTATTTATAATATATGTATATATATATTATATAATAATATTGCGAATAGAACACATCACATTTTATTGGAATAATAATGCATAAAAATTAAGTTTGGACTGTGTGTTTGTAATTTTTGTGACGTGTGAGCAATTCCATTCACAACATTATAATATGAAGAATATTCGATATGCATATATAAAATCCTCAGACGAGCCTAACCATTTCAATTGGAATAGCACATACCAATTTAGATAGGCCTAAGTGTTCTCTATCGATACTTATTAGTGGACATGCCTATACATATCTTAAGTTTAAGTTAGGTGGTATATCAATTCCATTCGTAATATTATATGAATAATAAAAAAGATCTAGAAAACCCCAAACGACTCCAATCTTTTTCATATATTCCACTAAATCATGCTAAATCGTACCAATTTAGAGAGGCCTGGGTGTCCTCTATCCATATACATACTAGGACTTATGCCCAAACGTCACTGAGATTTATGTTAATTTGTATGACGTGTGAACAATTTCACTCGCAATAATGTATGAATAATATACGATATTTAGGAAATCGAAAGACGAGTACAACCATTTTTATTGGAACAATACATATAAATTTTTATAGGGATGAGTATCCTTTATTCATACATACCCATGATTATGCTCAACCGTCTCGGAGATTTATGTTAATTGGTATAACATGCTTGAGCAATCCCATTCGCAATACTACATATATGAATAATTTACAATATCTAGAAAATCCCTTTACGGGCTAAACGCTTTTTATTGAAAAGGTCCATGCCAATTTAGATAGGTTTAAGTATCACCCGTTCATATCTACTAGTGATTATGCTTAGAAATCGCTGAAATTTTGGTTTTTTGATAAGATTTGGTAAAACATATTCCTATTCATAGTTTAATTACTTTGTTAATAATTTAGAGCGCACTTTCGAAAATTGTCAGGCTTATCTAAAAATCCGCCAGCCAAAAATTATTAGACGTTCGGTTAAGCATGGAAATAAATAAATATAGTGGGGTGGCTAAATAAATTGAATAATAATAAATAAATTGGTTTTCATGGTCAAAAGTTACATGTCAAAAGTCGAATTGCGCTTCTATGGTTCTATGGTGAGGCCAAATCGATCTTCTTTATTATCCGATATTGAGATATCTGTTTTTGAAATTTTCAAAGAAGTGGTCGTTTATGCTTCAGAAATGTGGGGTGGTCTTCATGGTAAAGGGTGGTTGGTGGCTGGAAAATGGCAGTGCACTAGTAATGTAAACTCATGAATCGATTGATCACAACAAGGGTTAGCAGTTCAAAAATGAAACTGCATGTATACCCTGTACCATAATTCTATACACCACATCGAAGTATTATGTAAGTTTACGAAAAATTTGGTTAAAATCAATACCGAGCTGTAATTTTCAACATCTTGAAAGATGTGCAAAAGCTAGTCAAAACAAATTTATTACTACCATGCTTCAGATAATATGAAATAAGGAAAAATGTTAATAAACAATTGTATATGCTTGATCATTTTTTAGAAACAAATCTAAATACATATATACATTCCCCAATGCAATCTTTCCAGTGTGACCTGATTTCATTCATTTTATCCAAATAAAATAATTACGAGTTTTGTTATTTTAATATTCTTAAATTCAAATCACAATCATCCGTATAGTACACGTAGAAAAAGTATGTAATTAATTTGGTAAAATCAGTATAGATAGCATAATGTAAAGTAAACACAAATA
Organism: Nephrotoma appendiculata; assembly: GCA_947310385.1. Taxonomy (NCBI): domain Eukaryota; kingdom Metazoa; phylum Arthropoda; class Insecta; order Diptera; family Tipulidae; genus Nephrotoma; species Nephrotoma appendiculata. The sequence continues at coordinate 2,469,900 of OX371226.1, forward strand.
TCTATATGTATAATACATGTTTATTCACTGCGACCATTAGAAAACTTTTCCTTTCGATTGATAATTTTAACGTTATTTTTGTATCGCATAAACCTCCAAATATTTTTTCTCAAATTTTTACTTACATTTCATTTTGCACACCAACAACATAATATATATATTCAATTTTAGCCGCACACACGCTACATACAAATATACAAATAAGCGATCCTTTTCCTTTTCTTGTCATCTTCGAGTATTTAATTTTGATAAATCTAAACGAAAACGAATATTCGATCGTGTATACAAACTCACAAAATATTTTATATACAAGTATGTAATTATATACATAATACTCTTTCTCTTACGTACATATTTATATTTAATATAAATATGTACGTAAAAGAAACAGATACTTTCAAAGGATCGATAATCATAAACGGGTAGCATACGTTTTTTTTTCGTTTGTGTCGTACACAAACGAACATTTAACATATAAAATATTTGTTTATGAAATTTTACTTTGGTATGAAAGAGAGTAATATATTAAATAGCTAAACTATCTGATCTCGGCTAACATAAATTCCAAAACCCCTATTATAACAGGGTATGGAATTTAATAATTTTTGTTTCATATACATCGCGGTTGTAGGAAAGATCCACATCTGTTTTTGTTATCTGTGGTTGTACTTCAAATCAAGCGAAATTTTTTATCAAAAACGCCAACATACTATGTTTTTTTACTTACACATTTGTGTGGTTTGAACTTAAATTTTGAAAGTATATTTTTTTTTGGTAGAAAAAGAGATATGTTGGGAACATTGCGTATCAGAAACAAAGAATTTAAATTAAATATAGAATGAATGACAGCAGCTGTCAAATGAGTCAAATTCGGAGGGTTAAAGAGAAAGCATCTAAATCAATGGGATTACAAAAACAAGAAACCAATATAAGAACCCCACGCCAACAACCAAAATTGTTTTCTTAATTTTTTCTGATTTATAACATAAAGTAAGGATAAATTTATCACAAATCACTAGTTTCTTAACACAATTTACATTTTACTTTATACAAACACTTATAGATGGTAAAATATTCTTTTTCGAATTTTTCGATGCGCATTTGCAACATTTCACAAGACATCATTTTATTTAAAATTGTTTATAATTTTAATTTTTAAATTTAAAAAAAAAAATAGCAAATATTATATTGATTTTATATGGGAACAAAAACAGTTGCTGCTCTGGTTAATGTAACTCTATTATCAGAAACGTACCGTTTCCCAAGTATAACAAAATTCGACTTTTTCGTCATTTTTCGAAGTAAAAACTTACGAGTATATTTACTTTCGACTTTCACATAGTTTTGCTTTCGACTTAGACTGTGGTCCAATTCATCACTTATTTTGTGTAGACTGTCTTTATTGAAAGTCTACAATAAGTCACCTCACGAGGAGACTTATTGTAGAGTTTCAAGACTTATTTTGGAGAGTTTCCACAAAAAAGGACATTTCATATATTTTTTGTTCGTAATAGAGTTTAGCCGTTATAAAACAACAACAGTAGAAAAATAAATACTATACAAATATGATTTGTTGAGAAACATTATAAGTTCTATTTCTGTTTGATGGCATGTACTAATTCTAGTATTTTTCTAATCGTAATAAAACTAACTCTCAAATGTTCTTTTACCAAATTGGTATTCCCTCTTATAATTTTAGATATAATCCGAAAACTAAGGCTGGTTGTACAATATTTCAAACCCTACACCAAATATGACCTAGACAATATACGAATCAAATAATAAATACTTTGAATACACACTCTTCGCATAAGACGCGTTTCCAAATACTTCAGTATTTCTACATCATGTTTGATGATTTTGGAGTAACATCATTTGACGCCGACGATTTTCCATTTTAATAAATTTTCAAATGTGTAATTTATATTTCCACAAACAATAAAAAAGACCAATACATATTAGAACTGTGAACTGTCAATTTTCAATTAATGAAATAAGTCACGATTTGAATTGGACCACCAGATTACTTATTTCAAGCCGCCATTTTGAATAAGTCAAATAAGTCGACTTATTTAAAATAAGTCACGGATTGGACCGCAACCTTAGAATAAGATCCTGTAAGAAAAGTGTCGCGATTATTCGAATCTGGACGAAACTCAATAAATAAAATTGCATACATATATGTGTGAACTGAAGACAAAAAACAATATGGCGGAACGATCTTGTGCATGGACATATGTAAAAGGGTATAATTGAAAATACATATGAGGAAAAAGATGGCGTCCAAATGTTGTAAAGCAAAACGAAAAATTTAGGTTTAGAACAATGAATATTTTATTAAACTTATGGTATAAGAAATATATACATATATACACATCTAAATTATATTATAATTAATTTTTTAATTATTTTTTATTATTAAACAATGATTTGATATTAATCTTTGATATATTGAAATAATATTAAAAGTTGATTTTCCATATAGCTCATATCAAGTTTATAATTTCGCATTTGTTTTCCACTTAATAATTTAAAACTGGACTAGAAATTAATTAATTTATACAAACAATTTTTGAATAGAATAAAAATATGTTTTGTTGTAATATTATTTAAATTAACGCATATCTTTAATTTTTTTTAAGAAAATCACTTTTATAAAATTACCAAACGCATGTCGTGAACAAGTAAAATAAATACCAATACCACTACATAATAGGCCATTTTTCTATATAAAAAAATTCCATGAGCTTGTATAGGTAAATCCAAACAAAAACGCGGGTGCCATACGAGTAATTAAAAAATTACATGGGACAAAAAAATCTTCATTTGTCCCAATAAATCTGCTTTATTATCTACAAACATCATTTATCTGAAAGATCAGGATAAATATTGATATTTTGAGAAACATTTCCAATAAAAATATTTCCCTATTGAGTAACTTTTCAATTAGCAACTTACTGATAAAAGTAACAACACAATTTTTCAATGACACGTGCGCGTATAAGATTTTTAATTTCTCTTGGCTCTCTTGTATTATTTGTTTTGGTTTTGTTTCACGACATACAGTACCGAAGAAAATAATGAACTTAATTTCACACATTTTATTTGTGTAATGAATTTTAGATTAAAGGGTATAAAATTTTATTTATATTCGTTTGTGTTTTGTATATTAGTTTTGTAACCTGCTATGTAGTGTAAAACATAGAATGATTTTACCACAGTACACATAATACACAAAATTATGATGTGTGATATTTTACCTTCTCTAGTTTCAATATCGGTATCGTAATTTTAATTCTTTACTGTAAATTTTACACAAGCCCACCAAAAAAATTCAATTGTCGATCAAATTGGATTTTTTTTTTAGTTATTATGTACAGCCAACTAAATCACGCATTTGGGCTTATCATTAGTATTGATTGATTAAAATGTATTTTGGTTTATTACACCACATTACTTAAAAATCAAGTTTTATTTGAACAAAAATAAAAACAAAATATTTTGTTGTCATAATCAAGGACGTACATCCATAGCGTTCAACATATTTTGGTTTACTAAAAAAAGTAAAAAAGCATGTAAGAGCGGCGTTAAAAAATCTCGTGTATTTTTTTTTTTATTTTATTTGTTGTTACGGTGTAAAAATAAGTTGCTAGTTTAATTGAAATATTAATGAATGAAAAGTTTTCTGAAAACAATTTTTTTTTTTAAATAATTCAATAACAAAATATCATTATTTATTTCTTGCAATGTATTATTCAATTTAACTTGAACGATACAAATTATTTATTACAAATAATGAAATTGTTTTTTTGTAGCCATGTAATTTTTTTTCGTTTTGTGTGGAATTGGTATTTCTTTTCTGATTTATATGTATATACCAACAAGATTTTAACAAGAAATGACCTGTTATTGTATTGGTATTATAAATACGATATGTAGCTTTATTTTGAGTTTCGACTTGTTATACTTGGGTTAAGAGGACTTGCTTATACAAACTAAAGTCTTCGGAAACGTAACGTTTTTGTGCAATAGAAACGTAACGATTATGTAACCTTTATCACAACCCAAGTATAACAAAATGGGCCTCGCCACACTTTAATTCTTTCAGCGTGATTCTCTGATTTCAAAAAAATTAATCGACGTTCACATTTGATTTCTTTGCGCATTTGTATTGGTATCAAAAAATTCTTTCGGATTGTTTTGTTTGCTTATATGTACATATTAAAATAAAAATAAAAATAATTAATTTAAAACTGTAATATTTAATTAATATATTTTATTTTAAATTATATATTAAATTAAATATAAATTATATATTAAATTAATCATTTTTATTTCTATTTTTTGTTATAAGCAAACAAAACAATCCGAACGATTTTTTGGTACACCCTTTTTTTTTACTATAGCTTTTCTTTTTTTATGTATGTGCGTAAAATTATGTTTTTTGATTTATTCGTAAAGTAAAAAACATTTATTATTTGCTGCGAAAATGGCTTCCTTGGTTGAAAATATACATTTTGTGCACGCGAAGCATACATTAAACTAAAATTAATCCAAAAACGACAAATAAACAAGATGTCCTTAAAATACTTATTACGTAATAGTGCGAAGAAATCAGTGAATCAAAAAAAAAATATTGACGGAAAAAGAATTAACAATTTCCCCGCCAAAAAATTAGTTTGTGGATGAAGGGGAAAGAAACGAAAGAAAGAATCACGCTGAAAAAATTAAGGTCGAGGCACATAGTTTTCGTTCCGTTCCGACCTTTAAGTTGAATATGTCAAAATGTATGGAAAACCGAAAACATGTTCACATTGTTAAGTTCAAGGCGGAACGGAACTGAAACAGTTGATCAAATTTCAATAAAAACTTAAACAATAACCTCAAAATATTTATTTTGGCGTTTATTGTTATCGTTTTTTTCTCAATGTGTAAATCTTCACTCATTATTAAATCATTTGATATGATATTATAAATAATTGATTGAATTGAAACAATATTGTGAGAAATAAAGAAATCGATTTATCAAATTACATAAAAACAACTGAAAACGAAACGAAAGCTATGTGCGTGAGAATTTAAAAAAAATTATTGTAAACGAAACGAATCGGAACGGAACGAAAACTATGTGCCTCGACCTTTAAAGTGTAGAACCGCGGAATGGAATTCATTTTGACAGTGCCAACTTTCGTTACATTTTTTTGATATTTCATGGAAGACCTCTTCCGGCACAAAAACGATACCCAAGTATCACTAGTTCCAACTTATTTACTTTTATGGAATAATTGTTGGAACTAAGTTCCACGATCAAGTTCCATTTTATTACAAGTTTTACTATGAACTGTGGAACAAAAACCCGTAACTAACGTACTGGATATTATGCGAGTTCCATGTCTTCCATGAAATATCTCAAAAATGAAACGAAAGTTGGAACTGTCCAAATGAGTTCCATTTTGTTATACTTGGGTATGCGTCAAAAACGCACCAAGAACGGCGAGTTTACGTATTTTTTTTTACAAGATACTAACACACTCAAATTTTATAATTACTGCGTTTTCTATGATATATCATTCTCTCCTTTTCACATAAATTCTTAACGTTTTACAGTTATAAACCAGTCAACAATTTTTTCATTTAGTCGTGTAACAGTTTAATTTCCGTAATTTTATTAATTTATTATGTATAAGGCAGAATTCTAAGACCTTAATAATGAAATATTCGTTTATATAATGTATATAAGTTTATATTGAAATTATGGTAAATTCAAATTTTGTGATAACGAGAAGTTCTTTAAGTACAACAGTTTATGAAGATAATCTGTGATTTTATTTAACTGTTTGCTTTAGTTTAAAATATTATTGTTGTTATTGAGGGAGAAGTTAAATTCCTTGCATAAGTTATTAGTGCAAATAAACGACTGATTTAGAATTAAATTTGATTATTAAACTCACACAGGAGTTTGTACAATGAACGAACTGATTAACCTTTTTAATTTTATAATCGTTTTTATAAATGTTATGTTATTTCAATCATTACAATAAACTACAAAATAAAAAATATTATTTGTTTTATTTATTTAATAATATATGAATATTTATTTAAATGCTAAAAGTAACAGCACTCAAAATTTGTCCGTAAACGTAGCGCTTAAAATACTTAAAAACGTTACATTTATACGGAGCCGTAAACCTTACGTTTTCGTGACATCAAATACGACCAACTAATACATACAAAACACTGCGTAAATTTGTTTCACTTCTCTTGTGACAAAAGTGCGTTATACGTACCGTAATCGTAGCGTTAAAACGTACCGTTTACGACATTTTTAGTGTAACAAAAATCGCGTAAACGTTACGTTTATGATGCGGCTGGCTGGGAGGGACATGGAGCTCGCATAACCCTGTAAACAAGGTGTAACGTTTACGTACTATAAGTGAAAGAACTTGTTCATAGCTTTCCTCGTTACCACCCAGCACACGTGTTTTGAGTAACACATGCAAGACACATCAAAGACAAGTGATAGTAACAAGCCTCAGACGGTCAAAAGACAACTACATGTATTTGGGACGAGGAGTCCTCAAAGACATGTCTGGTGTATTTTGTGAGGAGCACGTCAGATGTTTGTTATTGGTGACATGTCTGGTAGTGATGACACACAACAGGTTAATGGGTTGTTATCTACAACATGTTTGGTGGTTATTATAGGTAACACGTAAGGCAATTTTTATGGATAACAATTATGTTGATTGTTAATGACAACAAATCTGATGCAACTTGTTAAATGTTTGTTTTAATGGCATGTCTGCTAGTTGTGCCAGATTACAGTATTGGTGGTTGTTATGAGTAATCTGTTTTTCGGTTATTATTGGTGATACTTATAGTTAATATTACGGATAACATGTCTGGTGGTTGTTAATGGTAACAAGTCTTATGGCTGTTATATACAACATGTCTGGTGGTTTTTATTAATATTGTGTTCGGTAGTTGCCACTGGTAACAGTTCTGTTTAGTGTTGCCAACAACATTGGTTATTATTCCGTAACTAATATAATTTTTTTGTCTTCTATATTAATTGTAAAAAACACGTTATTTTAATATATTTGTATATTATTATTATATATTTGTTTTATGTTTATAAAGCATTATATAAACATAATTTATGAAAAATAATTATTATATTATTCAAATTAATAGTAAAACCTAAATAAGTTCATCTTTTTGGCTTTTTAACTTATGTTTATATGTATATATATTTATATATATATATATATATATATATATATATATATATATATATATATATATATATATATATATATAAATATATATATATATATATATATATATATATATATATATATATATATATATATATATATATACACACTTTTAAATACACACTTTTAGTTTATACGTGTTCTTTATTTAATAGTTCCAATTACAATGGTATTTTCTTCTTTCTTCGTCTCCAATGACGTTATCTTCAATTCATATATAATGGAGTGTGTTCATACACCCATTTCACAAACATTACATCCTCCCGCTAAGTTTAATACATCATTAATTATTTCTAACAAAAACAAAAAAAATATAAAATAAAATAATACATAATTACTATTTAATTTCAACAACGAAATTTACATTTCTTCTTACACTTAGAACATAATTTTACAAATCAAGACGTTCTGGTTTTTTTATACATCTTTTTGTTCTTATATTAATAATATCCACATTAGTATCTTGAATATTGTCGTTACTTTGAATTGTCAAAGGACTACTTAATTCAATACTACTATTTTTGTGGTTAACATTTACATTTTTGCTCATTTGAGTGGGATTATTTATATCTCTTTTAACAATTGTTCTACTATTTAAATCAAATCTTACTTTTTTTACAACTTGGTCATGTAACGGAATGTTATTCTATTCCGTTATCAATCCATTCCCAATAATCTTTACGTTTATCAGAGTAATTTCACCATGACCTTGAAGATACCATCTTCACAAAAATTCATTAACCACTATGTCATGCTGGAATTATCTACTCTTCTTTATGTTTGTTGTTGCATCCATATACATGAAAATGGTATAAGATGCAATACAACAAACATATTGTAAAATTATCTCTTATTTACGTTATCAGGTTGCAATTTTGTGTCGCTCAAGATTTTTATAATGTAGTTATTATAAATACAAATGAGTAAACATAAATACTAGACTTGTAATTAGATAATGTATATATATGTTTTGTGTTGTGCATACGAAGAAAGCAAACGTGGAAATTTTAAAACGTTGCAATTTTCGTGGCACATATAATATAATTCCCACAAGTGTACAGAAATTTGATTTATGTCACGTTGTTTTGATGTGTGGTGTTTATACAGAAATTTTGCTGATTTCGGCTAAATTAGATTAACTGGTTGAGAGAGATGTACATTTTCATTACTAAATTTTCCTCCTCCTTTCTCTCGCAGTCAGTTGAATTTTGTATAAATACTGCGCAACATTTTTGGTTCGGGGGGAATTCAGTTTTGGAAGGCAACTTGATTATTCACAGAGCTCAAGCCGTGATAATTAAGTATTGCACATTTTGTTTAGTTTATTTTAGTTTGTCCTTTTTTTGTTGTTTTTTTTTCACTTTTTATAAGTAAATAAATTAACTATTTAATTAATTAATTAAATAAATTTTTAAAAGTAACATTAAAAATAAATTATTATTTTATTTCACTTCGCTGTTTTATAAAAAAAGGGGAAAAGGGGAGCGAAACCGTCTTGGTAAGTATGGTTAAAAATACAACCTACTAATTAATCGGGCCCATTTGGTAAAGGGTCCACCAGCTGCTTCATTAGAAGCGGAAATCTCGCAAGTGCGTCAGCACGCGGGTTTCCTTCTGCTGGTAACACTTTACCAAATTCATAACTTATTAACCATAGGGCCTTAAGCCCAAAATAAATAGTTCAGTTTTGTTATGAGTAACATAGGGTAGATATGTTACCCTAAGTTAACCATTTCCACCACCACGGTGGACCTGCTTGATGTGAGGCATGAATCCCACAAACCCGGTCATTTCCCAATCCCCTAATTTTTTTTGTTAACCCCCCTGTTGACGGTATAATTCATGCCGTCTCATCTTCTTTTCATAACATATGCGGTACTCTAGGCCGTGATCTGTGTACCCAAAACCCACGCCGTTCCCTCCACCGGCTTGAGCTACGGGAACCAACGCCGCATAGGGTACGAGGCAGGTGACGGCAAATTCTATGTGATAGGGGTACTTCTACGCAAGTAGCGGTGCCTTCATTACAAAGTGGCGCCCAAGCTCGGGGCCATTAACTGGCCCAAGTTATTGGTATAGATTGCCAACAAATTTTCTGGAATCATTATTGAATCCCAAATTTAATTGAAAATTTATTCACAAAGTTAAATGTTAAAATAATTTTAGTTATGAGCTTCGCAATTTCAAGTGGAGTTCTATACAATCAATTCAAATTAAGTACTCTGTGATTTAATATAAAAAGTGGAAGAGCTCTTTCGGTGTGAGTGTGGCAGCGGTCATGCCTTAGAGGCATGCCTGACCAGATACGATGGTGGGTCACACACACACTGAAAAGGTTTTATAATTGTTGAGTTGCTGTGCTGGATCCTCGTCTCATTAGTTCATTTGTGGCATTGTCCCAACTCGCACTCCGGGGGATGAACTAATATTCGTGGTAGCATCTGGAATTTGATGAGCCATTTTTGCAATGTCTAATTACAGTATACTTATTTTATCTACTCATCAGATTGTACGGTTTTCGGCACCGTGTACAATCAACTGTTTGGCTTTATTCTGCCTGCAAGGGAGAGTGACACGTTTCCCTGAAGTAATGAGCATATCTCTTTCTTGCCAAGCGATGATCTTGGGTGGTATAAAGGGCTGCTCATTCTCAGGTTAACAAGCGTGCCAGTCCGTATCCTGGCAAGTAAAGTCAAACTGTCAACCTTCTAATTTTCCTCAGTTATACGCTTATGGCTATCGGTAAGAAATTACCACGAGCCGTAAGATAAATTGGTTTTAAAAATATGGATTTCTAAGTCAGTGTATAGTTAAGTTATTGCGTAAATTTCATTTCGTTGTTTTACATAAAATTTTCATCCTCCGGGATGGGGTTGCCAGTCCTCTCATTGTTAGTTTTAGGCGCGTTCAGGATATAATGTGTTTAGCTGTCCAATCCGGTTTTCTATCAGTGAACGGATATTGATGTGGTTTCGGACATAAGCTAAATACTATTATACCACACACTGCAGGAATCTTTGGCAATAACCGGCGTGTTGTTGTCCCTAATTGAATGTACAATTCGACCTGCCACTCACACGGTCATGCTCATCCAAGGGGATTTAGAATGATGACTGTGAAATACGAGGGCAAGAGGATTGTCTCTGCCAATTAGGTAAACTAATGAGGTACCAAATGACTTCACCGAGGCAATGTGTCTCACTTGCGCGTAAGTCGGAGTTACGAATGCCATTGCCGGTATGGGTTGGCATTTGGGGTCTCATCCAAATTAATTACATTTCCCTTTTGCCCATGCTAGTTTGACCCAGGTTGGTGAGGTTTATGCTTCACAGTGGGGAAACCGTGGTTGTTTTTGTTCCATTTAAATTTTACAAATTTTAAATTAATGTTTTTATTTAGTTTAGGTTATTTTTTTTTTAGATTAGGTTCATTTAGGTTAGCAAACTTAATTTTAAATAATGATTTATCCGAGTCATTTAAGTAGAGATGAATTGGCGGTAGAGTGTGAGTTAAGAGGAATTCTCGTGGAAGATCGTCAACAAACGATAATCGCTCTTGAAGAAGCTTTCAAACGAGAGCGGGGAAGCTTTCTCTATGTCCCACGGGTTACACATATCGCAGCTCAAGAATGTCCACTTCAAGAGGCAATTACGTGTTTTGCGAAGTTGGAGGAGGTTCGAAAATTACTCAGAACATGGATATTTGGTTGTTTAACTGTAGACGAACTGAAACCAGTCTTCTACACCAAGCTATTTCACATCCGGGGTCGCATCGATCGAAGTCCTGATTCTGAAATTTTTGACGATGCCATCGGCGAGATGAATCGAAGCTGGTATAAATTAAGAGATATCGGGTGGTCCTTAATAGAACAAGATATTACACTGCGAGAGGCTGATAATCAATTAATCAAATTAGTGGTATTGACTTATGAAACCAAAATTCTCCTCGGGATTAGTGATGATGTGCATCAGCAGATGAGTATGTCGACGCCATCAAATAGTGCGTTAACTGATTCTGCATCATGCGTGTATTATGCAAATGAGCGCACGCAGCGACAACACCACAGACTATTGCGGAAGCTGCATAGTAAGCAATGCTTGCCGAGTAAATCAGTAGTGCTATCACCGCCGGCACCACCTATATCTCATTCACCCGAGGTATCTAGTTCGGTTAAAATATCATCAAAAAGAGCCTTACCAAATAGCATGAATAGGACGCAGGTTACAGTCGATAATCAGGTAGTACAAACTGTAGGTAGTACTAACATAACATTAAATAGCTCGCAATCAATCCGCATCTTAGAAGAAGATGAAAATCTTTCGGGAGATGTAACTAATCAAATTGTTGAACAGCAGATGGTACACCGATTACCTGAGGAAATAGTATCTCAAGACTCTGAATATGTGTCGTTGTCTACATCACAGCAAGAAATTGGCAATGACACAAAATTAGATGATAGTTATACACCCTAAAAGACGATCAAGAACAGGAAGAAAAGGCGTGTAGATAACCATCTTAATACGCTATCTCCAAAAAATAAATCATTAAGTCTAGCATTTTTATCAACTAATAGGATTTAAAAATTTAAACTGATGAGGTTATCTATCAAATTAAGAAATACAGTGAAAACCAGAGTCTCTAAAAACAGAAAAAGTTCGCCTCGCAGAAAGGGGAAAAGGTGTAAAACACGCAGACCATTGCTATATAGAGACCACAAGAAGAAATCTAGAATCGTACGAACATCGAGGCGATTCATAATCCAATGTTTTGACACCAACAAAATGCATTGTAAGACCGAATTTCGTCATGGGGAGTTTGCGAGATTAACTCTTACAAACGTGTACAAAGAGAGTTTTACCAGGAAGTCCCTAGCCAAAATTTTCCATCGAAATTGGAAACGCCGCCGTATACAGCGAGGACGCGTACATCATCCACTTTCCCATTAGACCCTCTGTGTATAATCGGGCATTTACACAGGTGATGTAATGGGAAAGTGAAGGCTGGTATATCGTGCGCGAAATTATGAATATACCAGCACCGTTAGTTAAGGTAAAGGTTAGGGAAAGGATGAGGTTGACCCAATCACATTCCATGCACATGGTTCAGCAAAGTGAGATTGGGTTAGCGCCATTCAACAGCACAAGGGTCTTATTCTTGTTATCTCATTTCTAGAAATGGGAAAGTGAAGGCTGGTAAAGCGCGCGCATTCATTAATTTACCAGCAACATTAGTTAGTTAAGGCAATAGTTATTAGGAAGGTATAACGTTAGGTAAATAAAGGATGAGGTTAGCTCAACCCCGTTCAGAAAATTTAGTAAAATGGGATTGAGGTAGCGCCATCAACACTAATAAATAGTGGTAGGTTAAGTTAAGGTTTATAAAATATTCAAGTTTAAAATGTTATAGGTAGAAGTTTCTAACTTGAAACGAATGTTCAAACTAAATTAGTCTAAGTCATTATGGTTAGTACAAAAATGTTAAAGATAATGTGGTGTAGAGTAGCACAGGATAGTTAAGAGGTACAATATCAGCAGAAACAACGAAATGATTTTTCAATGATCGACACGTGTGGGAACAGATTCGTTCGTTATATTTTGCAGGAAGCCGAAGCCGTTTAACACCGTCAGCACTTGCCTTCATAGTACTGTCATTTGGTTGTCCTCCAATCTCCATCTGGAATAAAGGAAATAACATACCAGCTTGGATCTTTGTGTAAATTATCAAGATCATTATCACCATGTCTAATTGCCATCGGACCATGAGATGAACCAGCTTGGTAATCTAGTGTTCCATCACAAAGTAAAGAAAAACCCATGTAGCAGCATAGAACTACATTCAATAAATTACACCAAATCCATAAACATTCAGGTGGTATCAGTCGTATAGTCGTATTCGCCAAATAGCAAAAACATCATAGATCGCTATCCATAAAGTTGGCCCAACAGCGAGAAGACTTTGTTTAAAGAAACGGAAGTCGCGGATATCACAAAACCACAATTAAATCCGGAGGTACAAATGGATACACCAGCTTAATTGAAAGCTTGGGTAATACTCGAACGGCAGGGATGGATAATACTTGGAGATCGTAGTCTTACCAAACAGGCGGTAGCGAGAAACAAAACAAACCGGACCATTTAAAAAACGCGGGTCGACTATCTGACGAGCAATATTTCACTGTGAAGCACATAACAGTAGCAGCAGCTGAATCAATAAAGCCGAAGGAATTAAGGAAGGCGTACCGCACATCTAGTATACACACGATTGCCAAGCAGCAGATTAGTAGTAACAAAAATATCGACGTTTCTGTTCTTTACTCTGTGTTTGGCATATTCAATCCAGGCGGCCTCCAGGACCATTACAATACCATACTATAGAGCCCAATTATCTTTAATCATTTTTGTTTATTTTGTTCAGTTTTTGTAAATTTTACTGTATAGATTAATTGAAATTACCATCAAAAATCTTTTATAAGTGCAATAGTTTTATTTTACAATTACAGCAGATGGTTTTCTCAAAATTCTGGATTATTTAAAATATCTAGCATACACAAATAGCTCACTAAATTTATATATACATAATTTAAATTCATTTGGCTGTTAAAAACATTTGGCTTAGTCTAAGTTATTTAAGAAAAGTTATTAATGTAAATAAGTATTTTAATGAATAATATTTAGTCTTAATAAGTAAGGTTGCCCGGCTTTGAGACTAACTCAGGGTGTGGGGGTTCCCCACGTTGAGCAACCAAGATCTGACGACCGTAATCCATCGTCCTTATTGAATAGAGCATGAGATCTCTTTTCATCTCAGGGTTTGGGTTTTCCCCACGCTGTAACGGAATGTTATTCTATTCCGTTATCAATCCATTCCCAATAATCTTTACGTTTATCAGAGTAATTTCACCATGACCTTGAAGATACCATCTTCACAAAAATTCATTAACCACTATGTCATGCTGGAATTATCTACTCTTCTTTATGTTTGTTGTTGCATCCATATACATGAAAATGGTATAAGATGCAATACAACAAACATAAAATTATCTCTTATTTACGTTATCAGGTTGCAATTTTGTGTCGCTCAAGATTTTTATAATGTAGTTATCTATATAAATAAAACAAAGTCGTGTTAGTTACAACATTTATAACTGAAGAACGGCTGGACCGATTTTTATGATTTTTGTTTTGTTGGATTTGACTCCGTTCCGAATAGCATAATAACTATTAAAACATCGGAAAAATTCACCAACAAAAAAGTTATCAAGAAAATTCATTTTCTCATATATTTAGTACATTTTGTTTTTTTTTATTTTGTTCGTCTCAATACAGTGGTGATTTAGGAAAAAAGAAAAGTCGGAAAAACTCAAAAGGGAAGCCCCAAAAATCTAATAAAAAAAACCTTTTTTTATATGAATTTTGTAGGTGTAGTTTGTATGTGACGAGTGGTGCAGTGGTTAAAGCTTCGGCGCTTGGACTGCAAGGTACTGGATACGAATCCGACTGGAGGCTGCATGCACATTTACTATTTTATTTTTTATCCAATTTTTTTTTTTTTATTTCATCTACTTTTTTTTTTTTTTTTTTTTTTTTTTTTTTTTTTTTTTATTTGACACTAGCTCCAAAATTTGGTGCCATTTGGTCCAATTTTTACAATTTTTAATACTTTAAAATTTTCCAAATTTTATATTAATTTTTATTTATTCTTTTATTCACCTTTCACACATCGATCCCCTTTCATACTTCTATTTGATTCATTCTTATAAAATTATACACATTCTTATATACGTTCATTCCCATTCGTAATACCTCAGTCAAGTATCTTGCTCTCAAGAGAACATCGAATATTTGTCTGTTCTGATTGAATGCAGAACATTTCAGAATCAAATGTTCGATGTCCTCCACAACCAAACAACTTTCACATAATTCATTCTCAATCAAATTGCGTTTCTTCAGACATTCTTTCCAATTACCATGATTCAATCTTACGCGCTCCATCGTTCGTATCATTCTAGTATCTCCTTTGAGCACCTTAAAGAAAGGTTGTCTCAAAGGAGAACTAACCAACTCAAAGTACTTCTTGCCTTTCACCTGACATTTTTCAACAAACTCTCTCTCCCATTTTCTCCACAGATTCACCTGAAACATGCGAAGTACATCTCTTGCATCCATGAATTCATATTCGTTTACATCATCAACCAAACAACCCAGTTTCGCAAGCATATCGGCTCTTTCATTACCTTCAATTTGTAGGTGTGACGGTATCCATTGAAGAATCACCTCACACCCACAAGATTGAAGGTACTCATACAACATTTCCACATACACATTACCATGAGTCCCACCCTTACTAATTAATTCTAACCCACTCCGGGAGTCGGAAAATAACACTACTCCCCTCCTCCCTTGTGTCACTGCCAACTTGATCCCTTCCATAATTCCAATCAACTCTGCATTCATTATACAGATACTGTCATTCACTCTTATCATTTTCTCTTTCCTCATTGACGGAATAAAAATTCCTACACCTACTCGATCACCACTCACACTAGCATCTGTATAAACTTCCACATATGCAAAATAATTTGTACGCATTTTTAAAAACTCACTCTTAACCGATAACTCATTCATCATCGCTTTTGTTGTATCACCAAACTTCAAACGCACAATTAGATTGCTCGGAGGGACTTTCGGATTTACGGGCCGAATCTTGGAGAATACATTCATATTCTCCAACATCACCCTTGACCTTTGTGTTCTTTGGTAATCCGTCCCTCTTTGCAACCTCTCTTTCATTTCATTCACCAATTTATTGTCCTTAGTCAACATCCGCACAGTCTCGCGCACGGTGATCCACTCCCTCTTATAGTTGAGAGGTGAGTCACCCAATTCAGACCACAGAGTGTGTATTGGGGTTGAATTAATCGCCCCCAATACCACTCTGGCACAAGCATTCTCGACAGTCATCAACTTTTTAAACCCGACTTTGGACCCATCACCATAAACACTCATTCCATACGCAATTTTGGATGACACTAGCGCCTTTCGCAACATATCCGTCACACTAGGTTGGGCTCCCCATTTCGGTTTGCTCACCCTTTTAATCACATTCAATCTGTTCTTGCAATTATCGGCTAATTTATCCATATGCACTCTAAAATTCAATCGCTTATCAATCCAGATTCCCAAATACCTAGTCAAATTTACACACTCTATTCTCTCATTATATACTTGCACATCTACCATACGATTTGTTCGAAAAGTCATACTACAACATTTTCTCGAGTTTACACACAAATTCAATTCGGTCAAACATTCTGTTACCTGATTCACACATTCTTGAGCATGATTCAAGGCCTCCTCGATGGTCTTCCCCTTGCCCATCAGGACAAAGTCATCTGCAAATTGCAATATGGCTTTGTCCGGGGAGTTAAACCTATGTACCGCGCTCGTGTATAGATTGAAGAGAGTCGGTGAGATTTTACCGCCTTGGGGTAGGCCTATATCCACCGCTCCCTCCAACCTATACCCTCTACCACACAACACTAATTTTCTGTCATTCATGAACTCATACACCCATTTGCAAATTTTCCAAGGAATCCCCAGCTCCATAAGGACCTGAAAAAGCTTCCCCGGAACCACGTAATCATATGCCCTTTCAATATCCAAAAATACCGCCACAACATACTTCTTTTCCTTTCTTACTTCCCATACAAACTTTTCTACACATTCATTAGCTGAGTGGTTACGACGGAACCCAAAGGTGGTTTCCGGCAACAAATTACCCTCAATCACAAATTTATCCAAACGACCTTTCATCATACCATTCACAATTTTGACAAATACATTCAACATACATATTCCCCTGTAATTTGTTGCCAGATTATGGTCCCGATCTCTTTTTGGAATAGGTACCACCCTGCTTTCCTTCCATTTTTCCGGTATTTGAATACTCATCCATACTTGATTGAGAATTCGAAGCAAAGCCACCTTGCCTTCGAAATCCAATCTCTCTATCATTTTATAGCTCACTCTGTTAGTTCCGGGGGTAGTAGATTTGGAAGTTTCTAAAACCCCACGGAACTCATCCCATTCAAACTCCTTACACATGTCATTTATACATTCTCTTTCATTATCAGGTAACAAAACTTCATTCCTATCGCTCAAATTGTTTCTAACATCCATCATCATTTGTAAAAAGACACCTCCTTTCTCTCTGTCATCTAGCACTGCATTTCTGACTTTCGCTCTATGACCTCTCACTCTATTAAATTTATCCCATAAATCCTTAGTTGTGGTCCTATGTGTCATTTTTGACACATAGTCCCGCCAACTTTTCCTCTTCGCTCTACGGATAGCCTTTTTCAATCTTGCATTCATCCTTCCATAATTTATTCTACATTCTTGACATATACACCTATTGAACTCTCTCAGTGCTATCCGTTTCCTTTCATACCAATACTGGATTTCGTTATTCCACCAACCTTTCACAGTACATTCATTCCCTCTCACATGTATAGTGCACATTTCATTTATTCTCTCTATTTCATCCTCAAGTTGGGTAACCTCAATTGCTTCATTCATTATGAGAATCTCATTCATACGTTCGATCCATTTCTTACCATTCATAATGACCTTACGGTCTATGTCAACATTCACACCACCTAAACACATCATGATCAAATAATGATCGCTACCCAAATTCTCATCCGTAACATTCCAAGTGACTTGGGCCGACAGCCCGCTAGACATTAACGTCAAATCTATTGCACTGGCTGTCGATCCCACAGACGGCATCCTAGTTGACCCACCATCATTCAGGATTACGAGATCGGACTCAAGAATGAGGCGAGTCAACAAGGTGCCCCAAGCATCATTTCTTTCACACCCCCATACTCTCGAATGCGCATTCATATCACCCCCCAAAATTACGTCACTTTTTCCTTCCACCCAATCAAACAAAATTTGAAAATCTCTCAGGTTTTTTTCTCTATCTCTCACTGACTCAATTGGAGTTGCATATACACTCACAAATAACAACTCTCTGTCCAGATTCCGAGTTTTGGCAGCGATGACTTCGATGCGCTCGAAAGTCGGTGTGTCGCACACGACAAGGCTAATTTTGTTCTGTGCCAATATCGCCACACCACCGAAGCCATCGGCCCTCGGTCTGGACAGTAAATTATACCCACTTACACGAAACGTCTTACCCTCACGCTCCCAAGTTTCACACAAAAGCATCACATTCACATCATTTTTGGCCAGATAAGTCCGCAGCATATCGCCATTGGCATACATGCTGCGAATGTTTATCTGACCAATTGTCATACATTCATTGGATCTTATCATACGCTCTGCCATTCAAAGAAAAGAAGAAGGGTAAAAAAACCTTCTTCCCTCAACATTCATCATCACTCATATCTATATTTGGTTGAAAAATTCCTAACTCATTAGGGTTGAGATAGGTGTACCTCCTGAACTTCAATGCTTCAATGTTTTTTGCTGCTGATGCTCCGAACTCGATTTTTGTTGTACCAAGTCCAGGCTTCTGTGTTGTCATTGTTTCTTTGGTTAATTCTGTTTTTGTTTTCTCGTTGTTTAAAGGTTTTGATTTGTTGTTATTGATCTCATTATTGTTACTATTATTGTAGTTGTTGTTGTTATTGTTGTTGTTATTGTTGTTGTTGTTATTGTTGCTATTATTGTTGTTATTATTGTTGATATTACTATTGTTCTTGCTATTACTATTATTATTATTACTGTTATTATTACTTTTATTCTTTTCAGTATTATTATTATTATTGTTGTTTTTATTATTGTGGCTGCTGATATTATTTTTATTTGTATTGTTATTAATGTTGTCCTCGTTTTGCGCGTTTCCTGTATTTTGTTGTAGTACTTTACTGTATGTTTCATTTGGTTGCGTTGCCTTCGATGCTCCCGTGGTATTTGCATTTTCGCGATAATAAATTTCCTTTGCTCTGAAGTATGTTATCCGATCCATGGTTTTTATCTTTATAATTTGTTTCTCCATCTCGAATATAGGACACTTTTTATCATAGGCAGTGTGACTATTTCCACAATTGGCACATTTTACGGGTTCACAATTCTCATTGTCATGTCCATCCGGAATATTTTTCGCGCATTTAGGGCATGTAGTTACTCGGAAGCACTTATTTTTCGTGTGCCCGTACCGCTGACAGTTGTGGCACCTCATCGGGTTAGGTAAATACAGCCTTACGTTTAATCTCAAAAACCCTGCTTTTATATAATCTGGTAAGTTTATAGTATTAAATGTCATTATATGTAACGGGGTATCTTTAAGCTCTCCATTTATTTTCCTTTTGATTCTTTCTACTTTTATGACTTTCTGTTCTTTTAATTCTTTCTCTATCTCCTCGGTGTTAACATGCATCAAATCAAAGCTGTATATAACTCCTTTGCTACTATTCAGATACTTATGCTCTTCGACTTGAATGGGCATTTCCGCTAATTTTGTTGCTTTCATTAAAGCTGTGTATCCCTCCTCTTTAGTAGTCAGAACAAGAAGATCTCCACTTCGTAGTCGCTGCGTTTCTTTTATGTGTTCTGTTATCATTTGTAGACCTTTCTGAATAAGGAAAGGCGAAATTCCTCTGAAGCTTTGCTCACTGTTCGTTTTTTTAATAACTAGATATCTCTGGTTCATCGTACATTCTTCGAAAAAAAGTCTCCTTTTTTTATTGTTAATTTCCCCCAATTGCAGAGGATCAGTGTATGCCCTCATATTCATGAGGGGCTTAAACCGATTTTTACTTTTAAACGACATCCTGCCCGAAGGCAGTTGCCGGATTGAAGTTAAAAAAAAAAACTGTGTATCGGTGCTGGGACACCCTGTCGATATCCAAACAATTTGACGTATACGCGCCAAAAACCAAAATGTTTTTATTTGTTGTTGTAATACACAACAAAATCACCTTATCACTATTTATTACCCCTATTTACCACTTTTATTACTATTTTATACTAAAACCAATTACCACTTAAACGATTTAACTAACCAACACCAAACTATTACTTAAATTAAGAATACTATCGCAAAAGGAAATTTTATTTATTATCGCTGTCAAAATTGGTTTGTTCACAATGAATTCGCAATTCGGACTGTAGATAGATAGATAAGTAGATGAAATGATTTCATCTACTTATCTATCTATATAAATAAAACAAAGTCGTGTTAGTTACACCATTTATAACTCAAGAACGGCTGGACCGATTTTTATGATTTTTGTTTTGTTGGATTTGACTCCGTTCCGAATAGCATAATAACTATTAAAACATCGGAAAAATTCACCAACAAAAAAGTTATCAAGAAAATTCATTTTCTCATATATTTAGTACATTTTGTTTTTTTTTATTTTGTTCGTCTCAATACAGTGGTGATTTAGGAAAAAAGAAAAGTCGGAAAAACTCAAAAGGGAAGCCCCAAAAATCTAATAAAAAAAACCTTTTTTTATATGAATTTTGTAGGTGTAGTTTGTATGTGACGAGTGGTGCAGTGGTTAAAGCTTCGGCGCTTGGACTGCAAGGTACTGGATACGAATCCGACTGGAGGCTGCATGCACATTTACTATTTTATTTTTTATCCAATTTTTTTTTTTTATTTCATCTACTTATCTATCTATATAAATAAAACAAAGTCGTGTTAGTTACACCATTTATAACTCAAGAACGGCTGGACCGATTTTTATGATTTTTGTTTTGTTGGATTTGACTCCGTTCCGAATAGCATAATAACTATTAAAACATCGGAAAAATTCACCAACAAAAAAGTTATCAAGAAAATTCATTTTCTCATATATTTAGTACATTTTGTTTTTTTTTATTTTGTTCGTCTCAATACAGTGGTGATTTAGGAAAAAAGAAAAGTCGGAAAAACTCAAAAGGGAAGCCCCAAAAATCTAATAAAAAAAACCTTTTTTTATATGAATTTTGTAGGTGTAGTTTGTATGTGACGAGTGGTGCAGTGGTTAAAGCTTCGGCGCTTGGACTGCAAGGTACTGGATACGAATCCGACTGGAGGCAGCATGCACATTTACTATTTTATTTTTTATCCAATTTTTTTTTTTATTTCATCTACTTATCTTCTTCTATATAAATAAAACAAAGTCGTGTTAGTTACACCATTTATAACTCAAGAACGGCTGGACCGATTTTTATGATTTTTGTTTTGTTGGATTTGACTCCGTTCCGAATAGCATAATAACTATTAAAACATCGGAAAAATTCACCAAAAAAAAAGTTATCAAGAAAATTCATTTTCTCATATATTTAGTACATTTTGTTTTTTTTTATTTTGTTCGTCTCAATACAGTGGTGATTTAGGAAAAAAGAAAAGTCAGAAAAACTCAAAAGGGAAGCCCCAAAAATCTAATAAAAAAATCTTTTTTTTTTATGAATTTTGTAGTTGTAGTTTGTATGTGACGAGTGGTGCAGTGGTTAAAGCTTCGGCGCTTGGACTGCAAGGTACTGGATACGAATCCGACTGGAGGCAGCATGCACATTTACCATTTTATTTTTTATCCAATTTTTTTTATTTCATCTACTTATCTATATAATTCTTGATGGAAATGTAGGATTATTTTTCTTCGATGCACCCAGTGGAACTGGGAAAACATTCCTCATATTATTGATTTTGACCACTGTTCGTGCGAGATCCAATATTGCTGTAGCAGTTGCTCAGCGTTGAAATTGTCGTTAGATCTTCAATCGGCTGAAAACCCGACTTGCAACATTGCGAAACATTCAGCAATGGCGAAAGTTTTGGTAGCAAGTAAAATCATCATCGATTATGAATGTACAATGGCGCACAAATGCGCATTTGAAGCATTCAATCGAACTATGAAAGATCTACGCAATGACTCAAGATGTTTTGGAGGCGCAATGATTTAACTGTCCGGCAATTTCCGTCAAAAAATACCAGTGATTCCAAGATTGACCGCTGTCGATGAAATAAACGCTTGCCTCAAATCATCGACTCTGCGTGGCGCTATGTGATGAAACTTCAGCTGGGGACAAACATGCGAGTTGCATTGTTAAACCAGAGACAACTTAACAGAGATATTTCATTCTATGTAAACGTAAAAATTTAAACTGCGAGTTCATTACGTATACGCAGTTTAACGAAAAATGACAGATACAACGATGACATTGGAATTGTCAGAAATATATTTTGTTTTCATTTTTTAGCTCGAACGAAAATTTAATTTGATTGTCTGTGGTTAAACGATCCATCTGCCGAAGATTTCTCCAAGCAATTGCTGACTATCGGTAATGGCCGTGTTCCGGTCGACGAATCGAACAGATTGATTTCGTTTCCTCAGAACTTTTGAATTTTGTTTCAATGAAGGACGAGCTCATCAACAAAGTGTTCCCGAACAATATTACTAACCACAAAAATCACAATTGGGTGAGTGAACGAGTAATTCTTGCGGCAAAGAACAAAAATGGGGGTCACTTAAATTTCACAATTCAAAATCTAATCGTCGGTCCACTTCATTCCTTCAAATCTATCGACTGTGTGACAAACAAAGACGAATCGACCAACTGTCCAACTGAATTTTTAAACTCATTGGATCTGGCTGGCTTGCCACCACGCAATTTACAACTGAAAGTTGGTGTGTTGCCGGTAATCATCATGCTACGAAACCTGAATCAACCAAAACTATATAACGGAACACGTTTTATTTTGAGAAATCTCAAGGAAAGTTCAAAGGTGAGGAAGTTCTCATTCCGAGAATTCTGATGATCCCAACCGATATGCCATTCGAGTTTAAACGAATTCCATTTCCGATTGGTCTTACATTCGCCATGACGATCACCAAATCACAAGGCCCATCCTTGAGTGTTTGTGGCCTGAATCTAGAAAATGAATGTTTCTCTCACGGCCAATTGTACATAGCATGTTCACATGTCGGTAAACCATGCGCTTTGTTCGTTCTCGCACCTGACAATAAAACAAAAAATGTCGTATATCACAAGATGTTTTACTGAAGGGAATCGACCCTATTGCAACCTACTCAAGAAATAGTTTAAAAGGAAGTAGTGCAACAATGCTACGCGAATCATTTCGAATCAATTCAATAAAACGAAAGCCTTGCTGCCACGTGAATTACATTCATTTCAATTTAATTAAAATATATTTCATTTTGATTGAATTTAATTAATTTGGAGTATTCATTTTATCCGCCCTGGAGGTCTCGGGTTCAATTCCCGGTAGTGACAAGGAAAAAATTGCACGGCTGGTTTAGGATCAATGAAGTAATCACTCATTAGTCATTATCCGAAATGAAAATATGATTATTAAACCTCATTTAAGGCGGCCAAATCTCTTGATGGGATATAGTGCCAGAGAGAGAGAGAGAGAGAGAGAGAGAAATTCATTTAATCTTAATAAAAAAACTCAATTTAATTAAGCTATAATAACTATAAACAACATTTATTGATTTTGAGGCGGTACGAAGTTCGCCGGGTCAGCTAGTTATAAATACAAATGAGTAAACATAAATACTAGACTTGTAATTAGATAATGTATATATATGTTTTGTGTTGTGCATACGAAGAAAGCAAACGTGGAAATTTTAAAACGTTGCAATTTTCGTGGCACATATAATATAATTCCCACAAATGTACAGAAATTTGATTTATGTCACGTTGTTTTGATGTGTGGTGTTTATACAGAAATTTTGCTGATTTCGGCTAAATTAGATTAACTGGTTGAGAGAGATGTATATTTTCATTACTAAATTTTCCCCCTCCTTTCTCTCGCAGTCAGTTGAATTTTGTATAAATACTGCGCAACATTTTTGGTTTGGGGGGAATTCAGTTTTGGAAGGCAACTTGATTATTCACAGAGCTCAAGCCGTGATAATTAAGTATTGCACATTTTGTTTAGTTTATTTTAGTTTGTCCTTTTTTTGTTGTTTTTTTTTCACTTTTTATAAGTAAATAAATTAACTATTTAATTAATTAATTAAATAAATTTTTAAAAGTAACATTAAAAATAAATTATTATTTTATTTCACTTCGCTGTTTTATAAAAAAAGGGGAAAAGGGGAGCGAAACCGTCTTGGTAAGAATGGTTAAAAATACAACCTACTAATTAATCGGGCCCATTTGGTAAAGGGTCCACCAGCTGCTTCATTAGAAGCGGAAATCTCGCAAGTGCGTCAGCACGCGGGTTTCCTTCTGCTGGTAACACTTTACCAAATTCATAACTTATTAACCATAGGGCCTTAAGCCCAAAATAAATAGTTCAGTTTTGTTATGAGTAACATAGGGTAGATATGTTACCCTAAGTTAACCATTTCCACAACCACGGTGGACCTGCTTGATGTGAGGCATGAATCCCACAAACCCGGTCATTTCTCAATCCCCTAATTTTTTTTGTTAACCCCCCTGTTGACGGTATAATTCATGCCGTCTCATCTTCTTTTCATAACATATGCGGTACTCTAGGCCGTGATCTGTGTACCCAAAACCCACGCCGTTCCCTCCACCGGCTTGAGCTACGGGAACCAACGCCGCATAGGGTACGAGGCAGGTGACGGCAAATTCTATGTGATAGGGGTACTTCTACGCAAGTAGCGGTGCCTTCATTACAGTCATTTAAATTCTCATTATCATTATTGTTTTGTAATTCAACTTCGTTTTGATTCGAACAATATTGATCAACAGAATTTCTTATTTGATTTATATGCCTTTTCATTTTATTATTATTCTCTAATTTACATAAATAAGTACAGTTACCCAAAACTTTAATTATAATTGCATCAACCCATTTCTTATGATTAGGGTCTGAATAGTCTCTGATAACCACACTCTCCCCCACAAGATATTGTTTCATACGTTTCCCTTTATAGTTACGAACTTGATTCTGTTGTGCATTCAGAACTATTTCTTTCTGACATGGTGGTCTTAAAAGATTGAAAACTGTCTTAAGCTCTCTGCCAAACATTAATTTTGCAGGTGTTTCATTAGTTATACAATGTTTTGTCGTTCTATAACTAAATAAAAATCTACTTAGAGCTAACTCTAAACTATAATTTCGTTTATTTTTCGTATACTCATCTACCACAGCTTTTATAGTATTTTTAAACGTCTTCACCATATTCTCAGCACTTCCATTAGTTGCTGGGTGTCCCGGAGGAGTCAAAACATGTTTAATACCATTAAGTCTCAAAAATTCTGCCATATCTAGTGAACAAAATTGACTACCATTATCTGTTACTAGAATATCTGGTACTCCAAATCTACTAAACATTTCTCTCAATTTATATTTCGTAACTTCTGACGTAGCTGAACTTATTTTAAAAATTTCTATCCACTTGGTATACGCATCTATCATTATTAGAAACATATGGCCACAAAACGGGCCTGCAAAGTCGGCATGGATTCTACTCCAAGGTTTTCCAGGACTTTCCCAAGGAATAAGTGCCGCCTTCGGTGGATCTGGCTGAACAATCAAACATGATCGACAATTCCTAATCATTTGTTTAATGTCATCGTCTATTTTTGGCCACCATACATACGATGGCTCTAGCTACCGATTTTGTTTTCACTATACCAAAATGTGAAATGTGCAGTTCCTTCAATATACATTCTCGCAACCTGTTGGGTATTACTACTCTACATCCTCTTAACAGGATATCTTGCTCAACAGTTAATTCATCTTTAACTCTTATATAGGGTTTAATATTTTCGTCACATAATTTGCCTAAATTTCCAAATTTTACTCCATCTATTACTTTAGATAAAATTGTATCCCGTTCCGTTTCTTTTTTAATGGTTTTGTAATTTAAAACTATATCTCGCCCTTTATCCATAAAATTTAAGTAACTTGTTGAGTCTTCATCACTATGATCTTTATCAAATTCAGTTATTTTGTTTTGGAATTTTTTGACATTTGTTGAAGTTTATAGACAATAGAGAAAAAAATCGTTTAAAATTTTTTGATGAGTTCGGAAAACGTTTTAGATTTTTGTGCGTTCGTTCACGTGTAAAATTATACCATTCAGAGAAAAAATCGTTTCTAGGAACGGGTAAATAGAAAATTGATAATTTTTCAATCAAAATTATTAAATAATTCCAAATTTATTATTTTAGCTACTAACTTGAGATATTTTACATATTATCTCATTGATTTGATTCAAAAATATGCTCTAATTAATTCGTAAATGCGAAATCTGTTTTTAGATGTCGTCCGTAGAAATGTGTATGTGGCATCGCCTTTAAAGCGTTGCCACATACACATCTAATAACAGACGATTCGTGCGTAAATTTATTTTGCCTCGCCACATACCAAAAAAAAATACAGACGATTTTTACAACAACAATTCTTTATATTTTGTTTTGAGCTGAATGTTTATACCGCCATTTCTATCCAAAGTGTATATATTTATATAAGTGTATATATTTATATTAATATATATTTTGTTTTGGAATTTTTTGACATTTGTTGAAGTTCACAGACAACAGAGAAAAAAATCGTTTAAGGCGATGCCACATACACATTTCTACGGACGACATCTAAAAACAGATTTCGCATTTACGAATTAATTGGAGCATATTTTTGACTCAAATCAATGAGATAATATGTAAAATATCTCAAATTAGTAGCTAAAATAATAAATTTGGAATTATTTAATAATTTTAATTGAAAAATTATCAATTTTCTATTTACCCGTTCCTAGAAACGATTTTTTCTCTGAATGGTATAATTTTACACGTGAACGAACGCACAAAAATCTAAAACGATTTCCGAACTCATCAAAAAATTTTAAACGATTTTTTTCTCTGTTGTCTGTGAACTTCAACAAATGTCAAAAAATTCCAAAACAAAATATATATTAATATAAATATATACACTTATATAAATATATACACTTTGGATAGAAATGGCGGTATAAACATTCAGCTCAAAACAAAATATAAAGAATTGTTGTTGTAAAAATCGTCTGTATTTTTTTTTGGTATGTGGCGAGGCAAAATAAATTTACGCACGAATCGTCTGTTATTAGATGTGTATGTGGCAACGCTTTTACAATTTTTTGATGAGTTCGGAAATCGTTTTAGATTTTTGTGCGTTCGTTCACGTGTAAAATTATACCATTCAGAGAAAAAATCGTTTCTAGGAACGGGTAAATAGAAAATTGATAATTTATCAATTAAAATTATTAAATAATTCCAAATTTATTATTTTAGCTACTAACTTGAGATATTTTACATATTATCTCATTGATTTGAGTCAAAAATATGCTCTAATTAATTCGTAAATGCGAAATCTGTTTTTAGATGTGATCCGTAGAAATGTGTATGTGGCATCGCCTTTACAATGGTATTTTCTTCTTTCTTCGTCTCCAATGACGTTATCTTCAATTCATATATAATGGAGTGTGTTCATACACCCATTTCACAAACATTACAATATATATATATATATATATATATATATATATATATATATATATATATATATATATATATATATATATATATATATATATATATATATATATATATATATATATATATATATATTGCTTAAATTTATGAAAAATAATTATCACATTATCCAAGTTAATATTAAAAACTAAATAAATTCATTTTATTGACTTTTTAACTTATGTTTATATTGCTTAAATTTACGGAAAATAATATAAACATAAGTTAAAAAGCCAATAAAATGAGTTTATTTAGTTTTTACTATTAAATAGTTAATAGTAAAAACTAAATAAATTCATTTTATTGGCTTTTTAACTTATGTTTATATTATTTAAATTTATAAAAAATCTTTATCACATTCTTTTCTGGCCCGGCTTTTTCGTCGATTAGCGCGATTATGCGCATCGTAGATTTGCTTTTTAATGGATTTCTCATAATCCTTATATAAGTTAAATTGTTTCCACGAATATATTATGTACAAAATTTAAAAAATAATAATTTAAAAAATATTCAGTAAATCGTTTAAAATTATTTCTTACCAAACAAATTTTTTTTCAAATAAAGTCATATCTTTTACTGATATTTTGCCTTGCACTCCATCCCAATTGTATCCGTTTAGTAAGTCGTCAGTAAAAAATTTACTAAGACCAGTTGTGCAATGTTGCCCTTCCACTGGAGCATATTTTGATAAATATTTGGTCTGAAAATAATAAATGACAATGATTTTATTATTTAATTTAGTGATTTTTAGAAAAATCGGAATGTTCCGCCGACTATATTAGAATTTTTCTTAAACGAAAATAATAGAAATAATTAATTGAAAAATTTCCCCTGTGTAGAAACAGAAAGATTATCGCGATTTATCAAAATCGAGTTTTTAAAACGACGTAATCCTTGTAAAATCATTTTCAAAGTTTTCTAAAAATAAATTTTTTCACAATAAAAATAAAATATAGAACGTTTCTTTGAATTTTGAAAAAAAAAATTGTTTGGCCATAAACCTTTGAAAATTCGGCATACCATATAATCAAAATATCGGCATAACATAAAAAAATGTAATTGTTGGCCTATAATTAAGCCTTTCAAATTAATCAAAAAAAGAGTAATTAAGAAGACTAATATAATATCTAAAATATACATATAAATATTCTTTACCAAGTTCGTAGAAAATGGCTCATCTTCCGAAATCCGTGAATTGAGTTTTTCTAATTCTTCCTTTGATTTAATTGGAATTTCAATTTCAAAATCTGTTTTTGGCTCCATTAAATTTAACAATTTGGTTACGTCCATTTTAATTGATTTTAATTGTCTGCTAATATAGCTCAATTCAGGTGTTACTAAAAAAAAATTTAAAAATATATTCTTTAATTTTGTTAATATCTTTGTTCTCGCTGATGTAATTTTATTAGTTTATTTTGAATTTTCTCGCATTATCAGCTCTAATTAAAAAACGTTAAATTTTTATTTTTAATTGATTTTTATATTTTGTTTTAAATTAAGAAACAGCAAGAAAATTGATCTGATCAATTTTCTTGCTGTTTCTTAATTTTTTAGATTGGTTAGATCGACTTTTTAGATTTGCAAAAAAAAAATCCGATTTCTCGGGTAAACTTTAGTTTAGCTAACTTCAGGTAATTCAAAATGATAATTCGATTTGTTTTCTTATCAGTCGTGGTGGTGGAAACGGAAAAAGTATAATTACTATATTGATGAAAGAAATTAATTAATTAATGAAATAATTATTTCCTATCGAAAAATCGGAAATGCTATTTCTTATTTCACATCGTTCAGATTGATCTGACTAAAAATTTCCAAATCTGCTCGATGAATGGACTAAAATAAGAAAGACAGCAACACATTCATAGAATCCCAATGTAAGACAAATCACAAAACATTCAAAATCTTCAATGAATTTATGCAATTTATTAGAATTTTGTGAGTGGTTTTTGTTTATAAAATGTTAATAAATGCATTCTAATTTTAATTGATAAATATTTTTATATTTTAATTAAAATCAATTTAATGTTAGATTTTAATGAAAAACATATTAGCATATATGTATATATTTTTTAGGATATAGTGACATGCTGTCGGTAATCACACACCACATTGAATATTTTTAATGTATGTAACGCTGAGTAAGTTATACTATAGGAGACTAAAATAAACTTACTATGGAGGCGCTTAGCATGTCCAGAAAATTGTTTGGCTGGCTGGAAAACATTTTTAGATGAAGCAGATTGTTCCACTGGTCGTTTCATCACACTGGACGTTTCAGCTACTGGAGTGGATTGTCCCATTTGTTCACTAACTATACATAGTTTAGTTGACTGGTTTTTACTTATTGGAGTGAATTGACCCATTTGGTCAAGCAGTTGCTGAGTACTGAGTTCCGACTCAATATAAATCGGTGGTGATACTGGTTTGTCGTATATAATAATCTCGGAATCTGAAACAAATTTTCAAGGTATAGAAAATTAAACTAGTGCTGAGCTTCTTATATAAAGACATTGTATACTAACCGTAGTACGTAGATGCCTGCGATTGCGGAAGTTGTACTTGGGACGGCTTTTGCGAACCTCCATTTTTGTGTACTTTGGTCAGTTTCATTTTTTTTAAATTAAGTGTGGAAAAATAATCTAAACGTTTTTTATTTTTATTTAGATTTATATTAATAACCGATGAATCTAAAAAATATAAATATGTATAAGTAAATACATAAATTTAAGTAAAGGTATATAAGAAACAAAGGTATATATAATATAATTTCAAAAGAATAATTTATTAAATTCTTACCATTTTCATCGGACGATGACATTTTTTAACTTTAATACCTTAAATTGAGACATATTAGTAGTAAATGTATGATTTTTATTTATTGATAGTTTAGAAAAAAATAAAAAAATATTATAAAATTATTATTATTAATTATTATAAACATTTAAAATATTTAGATGGATTGCTAGCAGCATCAAATGGAATTATTATCGTGAATAATGGGAATTAAAAGATGTGTTTTCATGTATGTTCAAAGGTAAACGGCAATATTTTGACATAATTTTTGACACAGAGAATACCTCATTGTATAGTTCTAAGTCTCTAACGATTATTATACCAAGTTCGATTGAATTTATCGGGTTTTCAAAATATGAGGAAAAGTTAATAAACCTTCTACCTCGTACTAAGAGTTTGTCATTCCCAGTCTCAAATGCTTCAATAAAGAATGGAAATTCTTCTCGATCAATACGTATTGAGCAAAAACTATCTTTGAAATTGTTCTTAAAAGTAAATGAATCATATTTATATGATTTGTACCTGTTACAATCTTCAAATTTTTCAATGACATCCAACTTGTTATCTTCAACAAAATTATTAAAATTTTCCCGCTCGTTTACTCTATTAAATAACTGTCTTAAAATATTTTGGGGTTTTTTAATGGTTTTCTTAAGTTCTTGTAAATAGTTTTCATATATATACCCGGAAAATAAATCTAATGGACCGTACAATTTCACATATCCAGGTAAGTGTAAAACACTGTGAACATTGTAGTTTACATGCTTCAATCCATAAATTTGGAGGTATAACTTCACAAATTCATTTAAAATGATTTGGGCATTGTCAATATTTTATTCAAAAGACGACCTATCTGATAACAAACGAAGACTTACAAGTAATAATAAAAAATGATAAAAAATATTAGGATCTACAAAGTCTTTTAGAAGTGGAAGAAACCCGTATAAAATAAAAAATCAGAATTCTGTAGCTTTCCATCTTGGGATTTCATTAAAATCCCTGGGTTTTCGGGAAAATTCCAAAGGTATATATCTAGCGTAAGAGATGTATAAATCGGACATTAATTTTTTGGTTTCTGGCTTAATTTTATTTAGCAAAAGGATCAACAGTTTTTTCGCAACTCCTAAATCGACCAAATGCATCGGATCAAGTGGAAATCTTGATTCCAGCTTTTTCTAATATATTTGGCTCCCCTTTATGATGATCTGGATCTATTCTATTAGTGATAGAGTTATCTGTTCTTAAATTTCCCGAAACTATATTATAAATAGGGCTGTTTGCAATACGAAAGCCTGTTCGATCACATTCGTGACATCCTTTGAAAGCATTATGCTATTTTACAGATTTGCAAAATGATTTAGCCGGTGCATCACATGTAAAAGCACGTAAAATAAATTTCTTTGTAATAGAATTTTTTATAGTTAAAATACCGTCCTTTTGTAATATTAAAAGTTCGTTAATAAATTCTTCAAAGAAACTATTTACACAACTACGATGACCTTCGCCAACCCAAACACCGACAATAAAAGGAGGGCGATTGCGAAATTGAGCGAAAGAACCAAGAATTGGCCACAGGGTCATTCGAGAACTTTTATATAGAGGCAAACCATCTATATTAAAGTCACAAACAATTTCACTTAAGTTGGATAAAAATTTTAAATCATACCGATTAATACATTTCTGAATACCGAAATGCACGTACTCTCCTTTTGCGACCTTCCTTGGTGTTTAACCCTTGGACCTGGTTGGCGGCTACGAGGATGTTTGGTGGATTCGCTGTGACCGAAAGTAGCCTCTTTGTAACTCCAATACCGACAGTCCAAATTATTGCTCGTGTAAATTTGTAGCTGATTATTCGCTATCGCATTCGCAAATAGTTGTTGGTTGATATCAATTAAATAAATTGGGCGCAGGAATCGTGTCCAGTTGATGAACGTTGTAGCGGTATAATAAAACAGTATCTCCTGGTTACGTATATTCGTGATAAGCCTTTTCACAGTAGTATTTGTCTCGCCAAATCGTTGGAGTAAATCACAATTTACAGTAAAACTAATAATTAATTTTCTTAATTTTTTTTTATCACCGTATTTTATTAATAATTTATTAGTCGTACTACGTCCAGATTTTTACAATGAATAATTTTGATAATATGTTTTCACAAGGACAGAATTGTACGCAATGACCAAAAAACTAATTTTACTAAAGAAATTATATAAATTTTAAATAAAGTGCCATCTCCCGAAAAATATTCAAATACATTAATAATGAGAATAAAAAATAAAGATAAGTGCCATCTCAACTCGATTAGCGTAACTATAATAAACATCGTTTATAAATATTGTTACGGTGACACCTAGAATAGAATAGAATAAGCTAATTTCATTAATTATTCAATTGCATTTATAAATTATACTCAACATTTAGGCGTATTTCTATACTAACATATTTGCTGCGCATTTAGGATTATTCTAGAAACAAATATTTTGGTATATAAAGGCGCGCGTTGACGTGTATTGCTGAGTATTATTTTAAACGTGATACAGTGAAGGTTAAATAGAAAGATTATTAAAGTGATTATTAAAGCGATTATTAAAGTGATAATTAAAAAGTGTGTTATAATTGTAATAATTAATTGTGAATTTCGTGTTGTATAATAAATTGTGTTGTGTAAATAAATTGTGTGAGTTAAAATTTGAAGCAGTGTATTTATTCACAATCCAGTGATTCGAACCTTGGTTGACAAGGCAAAATCGTAACAATTGGTGACAGCGGTGGGATTGTGAATAATAAGAAAAATGATTCTCTACGAATTAAAGCTTGCGCAATTAAAGGAGCAACTGAAGCAGCGAGGTTTGGCTAGTGAAGGCACAAAAGCTAGTTTGGTGGAGCGACTACGTGAGGCCATGGAGAAGGACGGTTTAAATCCAGATGTGTATGATTTCGAGGAGGACAACACGGATGAGATCAGTATGGATAAGAAAGAAAAGGACGTACAAACGGTGGTCGAAACAACACAAAACCCATCTGGAAGTTTTGATTTATCGCAGTTGATGGCAGCTATGAATCAAATGATGGGACAACAGTTGGGTGGAATTAAACAATCGATGGAGCAACAAGGGGCGGACATTAAACATCAAATGAAACAACAGATGTTACAAGTGGAGCAACAAGGGGCGGACATTAAACAATCGAACCACGAAATAAAACAGCAGATGTTACAAATAGAAGATGGCCAAAAGAAAATGGACGAGAGGTTTCTGGAGTTATCTTCTACACTACACGGTAAAGTGGAAAAAGTGCAAACAGAAGTACAAGAAATACACGCAGAAATTCAAAATGTCAAAGGGACGGTTCAACAAAAATTTGAATCGGTTAAACAAGATTTTCAAACGGAAGTTAAACGTCTCGAGAAGGAGCTCCAAGATGTCAAGGCGAATGGAACGACACAGCAAGTGATTCAGACGGTTAATGCAGTTAAGATAAAACCACCAACATTTGATGGAACAACATCCTTCAGTATTTTTAAGTTCCAATTCGAAACGGCCATTAAGCAAAATCAGTGGACTGAAGAACAATGTGTTGCAGCGTTAATTGTGGCTCTTAAAGGCGAAGCGGCGGAAACACTACAAATCATTCCCGAGCAGGAACGGAACGTTTACATGGGAATTATGAAGGCGTTAGATCGAAAATACGGAAGTGACCACAAACGAGAAATCTATCGCATGGAATTGAAGGGTCGATACCAAAGAGCAGGAGAATCGCTACAGGAATTTTCATCGGCAATTGAGCGGCTCGCGCATTTAGTACATTCAAATATGTCGGCCGATTACATGGAGCGAATTAAAATGGATGCATTCATTGACGGTATTCGAGATCCTGAGACGCGCAGAGCGGTGATGTTGTCACCTAAGGCAACTTTTACGGAAACCATCGCATATGCGTTAACAAACGAAACTGTTCAGGCCATCGTCAAACCAGCAATGGAAATTCGCCGAGTGGAGATTGATTCCAGAATGGAAACCGAGCGGGCTACACCAAGGTTCAGATATGGAAGTAGCAGGATTAAATGCTGGGTATGTAATAGAATGGGTCACATCTCACGGGACTGTTGGAAGATTAAGAAGAAACGAGCAAGGTCGCCATCTCCTATGAAGCGCAGATCAAACGAGGAGCAGATAGAATCCAGGAAGGAGGGTCGGATGACATTGGAGTCGTTAAAAAGAGACAGCTTGAAGGAGCAAAAGCTGACTCCCACAACCGATTGCCCCATAACGTCCATCCAAGTTTCGAGAGTAGAAAGAGGCGGTGACAGCTTGACAGATGAAGCCAATATTGAACATCGAAAGGAAAGCGCACATGGAAATGCCGACACGTTATTAAGAAGACCATGTCCCGCGGAATTCAAGAATTGTGGGCATGTGGAGGTCAAGGAAAACATCGTCGATATTCGACTCATGCAAGCGTTACCTGAGGAGCAATGGACTGATGAAATGATCAAGAAGGAGCAATTACGGGATGCTGACCTGTCATTCATCATGGAACATAAGGCAAAGGAACACCGGCCCACATGGAGTGAGATAGCTGACAACACTCCCGTTGTAAAAGCTTATTGGGCTCAATGGGATAGCCTCCATCTAGAAAATGGATGTTTAAAACGAAAGTGGGAAAGCACGGATGGTAAAGTAAAACAATTGTTGGTAGTGGTGCCAAAAGATCGGATAGCGGAAATCCTCAAGGAGTATCACGGAGGAGCAAGTGGAGGTCACCTAGGGATTAATAAAACATTAGCCAAAATTCGCCAACGTTTCTACTGGTCCGGATGTAGACAGTCAGTAGTAGAATGGTGTCGAAGATGTGACCAATGTGCGGCAGTGAAGGGACCAGCACGAAAAAGCCGTGGAACCATGAAACAATATAATGTCGGGGCACCATTTGAGAGAATTGCAATGGACGTGGCGGGGCCATTTCCGACCACCGAGAGCGGAAATAAATATGTGCTAGTAATAATGGATTATTTCAGCAAGTGGCCGGAAGTGTACCCCATACCCAATCAGGAGACAACAACAATAGCTGATGCCGTGGTTAACAATTGGATTAGCAGATTTGGTGTACCTATGGAAATTCACACGGATCAAGGAAGAAATTTCGAATCGGTGGTATTTCAGGAGATATGTCAGATGCTTGGAATCAATAAAACAAGAACGACGCCTTTACACCCACAATCGGACGGTATGGTGGAAAGATTCAATGGTACATTGGAGGAATATCTAGCAAAAGCTGTGGAAAGGAACCAACGCAACTGGGATCGACATATATCAATGTTCCTGATGGCCTACCGATCAGCGGTACATGACACAACAGGAGTGACACCAGCTAAAACCATATTTGGGAACAATCTGCGATTACCAGGAGATTTAAAATTTGGGGCTGTTCCATCAGCAGCTCTATGCGGACAGGATTACGTCGACCGAATGAAAGAGGAACTTAATGAAATACATCAATTTGTACGGGAGAAAATTCGAATATCAAGTGATCGAATGAAAGCTCGATATGACATACGAGCAAATAATCAAGGCTTCGAGGAAGGGCAATTGGTATGGCTTCACAACCCGCAACGGCACAAGGGATTATCACCGAAGTTGCAACCCACATGGGAAGGACCTTACACTGTCATTAAAAAGTGGAACGACGTGGTTTATCGCATACAGAAAGGACGGAAAGGTAAACCAAAGGTGGTGCATTTAGAACGTTTGGCGCTCTACAGAGGAGGTGATCTGGATCCTGTTCGGGACGAACAGGCTTAGGTGGGGGGTAGTGTTACGGTGACACCTAGAATAGAATAGAATAAGCTAATTTCATTAATTATTCAATTGCATTTATAATTTATACTCAACATTTAGGCGTATTTCTATACTAACATATTTGCTGCGCATTTAGGATTATTCTAGAAACAAATATTTTGGTATATAAAGGCGCGCGTTGACGTGTATTGCTGAGTATTATTTTAAACGTGATACAGTGAAGGTTAAATAGAAAGATTATTAAAGTGATTATTAAAGCGATTATTAAAGTGATAATTAAAAAGTGTGTTATAATTGTAATAATTAATTGTGAATTTCGTGTTGTATAATAAATTGTGTTGTGTAAATAAATTGTGTGAGTTAAAATTTGAAGCAGTGTATTTATTCACAATCCAGTGATTCGAACCTTGGTTGACAAGGCAAAATCGTAACAATATTTAGTACTTTGTCTATGTTTTGTTCTAAATTACTTTTCCTCTTACTGCACTGGATGAAAGATATGTCAAAACAAAAAAAATATAAACAAATACTACAGAATTCAGAATTTGTAGGTAAGTAATTATATAATACAAATTTTTAACATATATAATAAACTAAATTTCCCTTTTATTTTGCAGGTAAATTAAAGTGTGTATTCTTCACAACCATGACGTACGATGATGATGATTTGCTTGCACAACATTAGATAAGTGTTTGTTGTTGTCTTTTGTTTTCTCCCGATTCTTTGTGTTTGTTTTCTTTTTATTTTCAGGAACATCTTCGAAGGTCATGAACATACTCCCCGCCGTTGACGTTGGCTACGTCAACAAACAGGCAGCTTACACAGTTTCACTATTGGACGTTGAAGAGTTGAATGTGCGGTTTTCAGTGTCACCACACGAACCAAATTATCACCTCCTGGATGTACTTCTATCACCCTGCCTAATGGCCAATTACACACAGGCGTATTATCTTCCCTTATGAGTACAATATCATTAATTTTGATATCTTTCTCAGCATGTTGCCATTTTTGTCGCTGCTGCAGAGTGTTAAGATAATCTACGGAGTACTTTTTCCAAAACGTTTGAATTCTGGCTTGAATTCGCTGCCATCTCGATAAGGATGAATCCTTTTGTGTTATCTCTAATTCTGGAATTGAACCCGTTGATGTGCCAATCAAGAAATGTGCCGGAGTAAGCACCTCGTAATCATCACCGTGGGATGTCGTATACAGCGGTCGTGAATTTAATACGTTCTCAATCTGACATAATAACGTTGCCATTTCTTCGAACGTCAGATTAATATTATTGGTTGACTTCATCAGATGTGTCTTCACGGATTTCACCGCGGATTCCCATAATCCGCCAAAATGAGGCGAAGATGGTGGGATCATGTGCCAATCTACATTATTGCTACTTAGGAATTCTGAAATTAAACGATTATTAGAAATTTGTTGCATAATTTGGTAAGCTTCTTTCAGAATTCTCCTT
Organism: Nephrotoma appendiculata; assembly: GCA_947310385.1. Classification (NCBI taxonomy): domain Eukaryota; kingdom Metazoa; phylum Arthropoda; class Insecta; order Diptera; family Tipulidae; genus Nephrotoma; species Nephrotoma appendiculata. The sequence continues at coordinate 2,507,714 of OX371226.1, forward strand.
GCCCCTACGAAGTTCGACCCGTTATCGGAATATATTTTCTTTGGAACACCTCTTCTCGATACGAAACGTTTAAGTGCCGCTAAAAATCCTTCACTTGTTAGATCGCTCACAGGTTCAATATGGATCGCCTTCACAGATAAACAGACAAAGACACATAAATAACCTTTGTTCGTTATTGAACCTCTGCCTTTCTTTGATGCAAAATAAAGCGGTCCTGCAAAATCAATTCCGCAGTTTGTAAATGGATGCGTTGGAGTTACTCGTTCTGCGGGTAGGTTTCCCATTAGCTGCCGACTCGTTTTGTGTGCATATTTTACACAAATGATGCATTTCCTCAACATCGAACGTATTTTGTTTCGCCCATTGATCACCCAATATCTTTGTCTAATTAAACTGTTTGTTAATGTGGGCCCAGCGTGTAAATTTTTGTTGTGCACCTCCCATATCAATCTCTCGGTATATACATGTTCGGCGGGTATGATGACCGGGTGTTTGCTGTCGTAATCACAATCGGCGTTGAAAAGCCGACCACCAACTCGAAGAACACCTGTGGCATCAATAAAAGGTGCTAAAGCTTGTATTTTGGAATTAGCTTTCGTCGTCTTGTATTTTCGTAAGCTTGCGATATCTTCACTAAATTTCTCTTGTTGCACCCATCTAATGCATTGAATCCTTGTTGCTTCGACCTCTTCGGAATTCAGTTCATCTGTGGCTCTTTCTGATCGATTTTTGCATTTTAAATTCGCGATATAACGCTTCACGTAACAAATGATTCGAAATATTTTCATCAAATTTGATTTCCTCGCGAATAAATTGCTCAAGCAGTTATTCTCTGTGGTGATAAGCAATGCATGCCTCGAATGTTTGCTTGATTCCTTTTCTATTGCAGATTCGATTAGTTTCGCGTTTAAATTAGTCGTCTTTGGCCACAAAAATTCTGGCGATCTCAACCATTCTGGACCTTCCCACCATTGCTTCAACTGCGTCAACTTTAGCGGTGATACTCCTCTAGTACCATGATCGGCGGGATTTTCTGCCGATTTTACATATGACCAGTGTTGCCTAGGAAATTGTTCTAAGATTTGACTGGTTCGATTGGCGATGAAAGTTTTCCATTTGGCAGGGTAAGTCGAAAGCCAAGCGAGCACGATAGTTGAATCTGTCCAAGCGTAATATTTCGCAGTCGATTTGTTGATTTTTTTGACAGCAGACATCAGTTTTGCCAGCAGATGTGCAGCGCACAATTCTAATCTGGGCAGAGAAATCTTTTTTACAGGTGCCACCTTTGTCTTGGACGTCAATAGGTTGATAATTATTTCTCCATTTTCGTTTATAGTTCTACTATAAATGACCGCGCAGTATGCTGTTTCACTGGCACCCGCAAAACCGTGTATCTGAGAACCATTGGAAAACCACCTCTTGGAACCATTTAAATTCCTCCCTCACTCGCTTGTATTCAGTTATATGATTGTCGTGAAGTATGTCGTCCCAATCAATTTTCAGGAGCCAAGTCCTTTGGAATAAGATTTTTAATAAGATAATGGAGGGAGATAAGAAACCCAGAGGATCAAAGACTCTCGAGGCTTCCGATAACAGTTTCCTTTTCGTAATGGGACCTTCATTCTCTGGGTGAACTTTGAACGTGAATATATCGTCAGACGGACGCCAGAGTAGCCCCAGGACGACGACTGTCGAATTAATCTCGTCGTATAATTTGGCAGTATCTCCCTCACTGGGTTCATCACATAGATCCAAAGAGTTTGATCTCCATTTCCTTAACGCGAACCCTCCGCTTCGTAAAATCGCCGTGATTTTTCTTTTGATTTCTGTCGCGTCTTTCACATTTTCGGCACCAGACAGAAAATCATCCACATAGAAATCACTTAGAATGTGTCGTGCCATAACTTTGTCCCCAAAATCGTAAGCTAGTTTTTGGAGAGTACGGATTGCCAGATAGGCGGAACAGGCTAATCCGAACGTTACTCTAGTTAACTTGAAATGTCGTATTTGTTGGCTTGGATTTTCGCGTAATAACAATCGCTGATAGTTTGTGTCTTCAGGCGAGACAACCACCTGCCTATACATCTTTTCGATGTCGGCGGTTAGCGCTATACGGTTATTTCGGAATCGCATCAACGTAACCCAAAGAGGTGGTTGGATACTTGGTCCAACCATGAGTATATCATTTAATGAAATTCCTTTTGTTGTCTTGGCAGACCCATCGAAAACCACTCGCATTTTTGTGGTCTCACTTGACTCCTTTTCGACAGCATGATGAGGCAAGTAAAAGATCTCTTCTTCTCGTGAGTTTCGTTGATTTTGAGGAATTTCTACCATGTGTCCGGACTCTATATATTCTCTCATTTGCTCTATATATCTTTTCCTCCTAGGTTCGTCGTTCCATAGTTTCCGCTCTAGGGCGAGGAATCTTCTCGTTGCGCCTAACAATGAATTACCTAATTCAGCCGAAGATGTCCGAAAAGGAAGTTTGACGATGTATCGCCCGTCTTCTCGTCTTTTAACCGTTTTGTTGTAAAACGCTTCGCACTCCTGATCTTCTGGCGTAAGTTCAGATGTCTGTGGAACGTCCTCCATTTCCCAAAATTGTCGCAAGGTTTTATCAATGTCTATATCGTATTGAATGGTTGATATCATGTGCGTTGTGGAATCCGAAATGTTTAGCGAATTAGGCTGACTAGACACCACCCATCCGAATATCGTATTCTGTAAGATTGTTGACCCTAGCCGCTTTCGTCCTTCGTCAAGAATCGCAAAGAATTTGTCGGCGCCAATCAATATGTCGATGGGAGCTGGCTGCTTGAAGTCTGGATCTGCCAACTGGATGTTGTCTTCTTGTTCAATCTCTTCGCTGTTAATGTGGTAGACTGGCATTCTCTGTGGAAGTTTATTCAAAATCAAAGCGCTCACCTCTATGCATACTTCTGGATTATGTATCGAGCCCATCGTTAATGTACTTCTTCCTCTTGCTTTGATTGCAGTTGCCGTTATGCCCTTTACATTCACGTTGGCGCTATTTCTCATCAAGCGTAATCTTTGAACGCAATCTTCGGATATAAATTAAGATTGCGACCCACAATCCAATAACGCTCGACATTTGTGTGATCTTCCGTATTGATCCTTTATTATGACACTCGCAGTTGGAAGAATCGCTTGCCCTTGTTCTGAATTTGATGATTGCATCAAGATGTTGAAATTCTTCGACTCAGTCTGCTCTACTTTTGTATCGTTAATTTCCGTATGTAGCGTCACATGATGTCGCCTGCAACATTTTCCGCAGTTTACTCTCGATCTACACACGATAGCTTGATGACTCGCTGACAAGCAATTAAAACAAAGTTTCTTATTTGCTACCATTGCTCTTCGTTCTGGCACTGGAAGTTCAATAAATTTTTCACATTTTCCCAGATAGTGATCGTCGGAACATAATGGACAAGAAGTTTGTATTTGGGACACCAACGCAGTAGTTTTTTTAGGATGATTGATTTTGTTCCTTTGCAAAGAATTCAGACTTTCAAGTGCGTCACTCCTTTTGTTTAGAAATTTAAAAAACAATTGTAGAGAAGGAAAATTTATTTCGGTGGTTTCATGAGCCCATGCTTGCTTTGAATCATTATCCAACTTGTTCGCCAATATATATATATCAGCCATGGATCACGTGTCTCTGCATCTGCGCCAAGTACCTTTAAACCTCGAACGACTTCATTGGATGTATCACACAGCTTACGAAGTGATTTTGAACAGGATTGCTGCAGTATTGGTTGTTCCATAAATTGTCTCAGTAGCGAGTGTACCACATGTTTCGGTTTGTCATATCGCATCTTAACCTTTTCCCAAGCTTCATCGTAATTAGCATCCGTAGTACTTAGATGGTTGATTAACGCGAATGCTTCTCCTTTAAGTAGTCCTTTCAGGTACTGGAGCTTGTGTACTTTAGATATGGCGCTACGGTTGTGTATCGAGGCCTCGAATAGGTCCCGAAAGGATGGAAATTCCGAATATTTCCCATCAAAATTTGGAATGTTAATATGTGGTAAACGCACTTCGCTCTCAAGTTTGTTTAAATTCGCGACTTCTTGTAAAAAATTCGTTTGATTTAAAACTAGCTCATCAATAGTGTTGTTGTTTGGATTATTATTCATTTCTTCGCACGCCTTTTCCAATACAAATAATTTTCGTTTTAAATCATACTGGAGGCGTTCAATTTTCTCAACTGACTCGATATTTGCCTCGTCAAATTTTCCTTTTAGTCCCCTTTCGACCGTTTGAAATTCGTTCCACTGATCCGTTAGCAAAGCTCTAGTAGCTTCTAAATCATGGAGGGGCGTGGTTTCACCAAACGTCGCTACTTGTAACTTAATATCCTCCATGTTTCTTAGCACGCGTCTAATCGCCCTGGATTCCGCCATTTTGAATTAATTGAATCGATTTCACTGTTATTTTCTATCGCTCGATAATATTTTCACTTCACTCCAATAATTGCCAAATATATGGTATACCGTTTAATATAGCGTTTGTTTTGCCGTTTAGTTTTCGTTAAATTATTAACGCTTCTATTCTTAATTTTCACTCGGTTTAGAAATTGATAAAATGTTCTACTCACAGTTTTTGCCTATCCGGCTCGAAGAACCATGTTTAACCCTTGGACCTGGTTGGCGGCTACGAGGATGTTTGGTGGATTCGCTGTGACCGAAAGTAGCCTCTTTGTAACTCCAATACCGACAGTCCAAATTATTGCTCGTGTAAATTTGTAGCTGATTATTCGCTATCGCATTCGCAAATAGTTGTTGGTTGATATCAATTAAATAAATTGGGCGCAGGAATCGTGTCCAGTTGATGAACGTTGTAGCGGTATAATAAAACAGTATCTCCTGGTTACGTATATTCGTGATAAGCCTTTTCACAGTAGTATTTGTCTCGCCAAATCGTTGGAGTAAATCACAATTTACAGTAAAACTAATAATTAATTTTCTAATTTTTTTTTTATCACCGTATTTTATTAATAATTTATTAGTCGTACTACGTCCAGATTTTTACAATGAATAATTTTGACAATATGTTTTCACAAGGACAGAATTGTACGCAATGACCAAAAAACTAATTTTACTAAAGAAATTATATAATGTTACGGTGACACCTAGAATAGAATAGAATAAGCTAATTTCATTAATTATTCAATTGCATTTATAATTTATACTCAACATTTAGGCGTATTTCTATACTAACATATTTGCTGCGCATTTAGGATTATTCTAGAAACAAATATTTTGGTATATAAAGGCGCGCGTTGACGTGTATTGCTGAGTCTTATTTTAAACGTGATACAGTGAAGGTTAAATAGAAAGATTATTAAAGTGATTATTAAAGCGATTATTAAAGTGATAATTAAAAAGTGTGTTATAAGTGTAATAATTAATTGTGAATTTCGTGTTGTATAATAAATTGTGTTGTGTAAATAAAATTGTGTGAGTTAAAATTGAAGCAGTGTATTTATTCACAATCCAGTGATTCGAACCTTGATTGACAAGGCAAAATCGTAACAATTGGTGACAGCGGTGGGATTGTGAATAATAAGGAAAATGATTCTCTACGGATTAAAGCTTGCGCAATTAAAGGAGCAATTGACACGGCGAGGTTTGGCCAGTGAAGGCACAAAAGCTAGTTTGGTGGAGCGACTACGTGAGGCCATGGAGAAGGAAGGTTTAGATCCAGACGTGTTTGATTTCGAGGAGGAAAAAACGGATGAGATCAGTATGGATAAGAAACAAAAGGACGTACAAACGGTGGTCGAAACAACGCAAAACCCATCTGGAAGTTTCGATTTTTCGCAGTTGATGGCTGCTATGAATATGATGGGACAACAGTTGAAGCAACAAGGGGCGGACATTAAACAATCGAACCAGGATATGAAACAACAGATGTTACAAGTGGAGCAACAAGGAGCGGACATTAAACAATCGAACCAGGAAATGAAACAGCAGATGGAGCAACAAGGGGCGGACATTAAAAACCAAATCGAAGTTGGCCAAATGAAAATAGACAAGAGGTTTCTGGAGTTATCTTCTACACTACACGGTAAAGTGGAAAAACTGCAAACGGAAGTACACGCAGAAATTCAAAATGTTAAACAAGATCTACAAACGGAAGTTAAACGTCTCGAGAAGGAGCTCCAAGATGTCAAGTCAAATGGAACAACAGGTCAAGTGATCCAGACAGTTAACGCAGTTAAGATAAAACCACCAACATTTGATGGAACAACATCCTTCAGTATTTTTAAGTTCCAATTCGAAACTGCGATTAAGCAAAATCAGTGGACTGAAGAACAATGTGTTGCAGCATTAATTGTGGCTCTTAAAGGCGAAGCGGCAGAAACACTACAAATCATTCCCGAGCAGGAACGGAACGTTTACATAGGAACTATGAAGGCGTTAGATCGAAAATACGGAAGTGACCACAAACGAGAAATCTATCGCATGGAATTGAAGGGTCGATACCAAAGAGGAGGAGAATCGCTACAGGAATTTTCATCGGCAATTGAGCGGCTCGCACATTTAGCACATTCAAATATGTCAGCCGATTACATGGAGCGAATTAAAATAGATGCATTCATTGACGGTATTCGAGATCCTGAGACGCGCAGAGCGGTGATGTTGTCACCTAAGGCAACTTTCACGGAAACCATCGCTTGTGCGTTAACAAACGAAACTGCGCAAACCATCATCAAACCAGCAATGAAAATTCGCCGAGTGGAGATTGATTCCAGAATAGACACTGCGCGGGCTACGCCAAGATTCAGAGATGGAAGTGGCAGGATTAGATGCTGGGTATGTGATAGAATGGGTCACATCTCACGGGACTGTTGGGAGATTAAGAAGAAACGAGCAAGGTCGCCATCTCCTATGAAGCGTAGATCAAACGAGGAGCAGATAGAATCCAGAAAGGAGGGTCAGACGACAGCGGAGTCGTTAAACTAAAAAGAGTCAGTTTGAAGGGGCAGAAGCTGACTCCCACAACCGATTGCCCCATAACCTCCATCCATGTTTCGAGAGTAGCAAGATGCGGTGACAGCTTGACAATTGAAGCCGATATTGATGGGAAGAAATGCATGATCACGCTGGATACGGGAGCAACTCATACGATTGTTCGTGAGGATATTATCGATGGAATTATAGAACCAGCTAATGGAATGAAATTACGAACGGCGACTGGAGAAAATTCAGCAATAAAAGGAAAAAAGGTCGTAAAAATAAGGATTGGGCGAAATCACTTTCAACACGAGGTGCTGGTTGCAGATATTGTAGACGAAGTCATCTTGGGAATGGACTTCATGAGAACGAATGGCTTCGTGGTGGATGTTGGACGGGGTGTATTAACCTACGATAATATCGAGTTGCCACTTCACGTCAGCGCAATAGGAGAAACGACCAGGCAAATTATAATGGATCATCGGGAGAAGCTGCCACCGAACTCGGAAACAATAGTATGGGCAAGATTGGAGGGAGGTTCTGGGCCACCCAGGTTGTGGGTTGTGGAAGCCAATGAAGCGGAGAGCGGAGCCAGAGAAATTATGATCGGGAAAGTTTTAGTGAAACCAGATAACGGTAATAAAGTACCAATTAGGACTCTAAATCTCTCGGATAAGACGAAAACCATCAAGAAAGGGACAATAATCGGAAAATGTGAAGAAATATCGGCGATAGTGAAGTGCGAGCAGAAAAATCCGATTAGGACGGCTAACTCGCAAGTGCAGAAAGAGATTATAGTTCAACTTATGGAGAAATGGACCGAAGATCTTACCATGGAACAGAAAAATTTGGCAAAACAATTGCTCGAGCGGTACATGCCAATATTCTGCAGTACACCGGACAATAATGGGAGAACCACAATGGTAAAACATCGAATAGATACAGGAGCAGAAATGCCGATTCGCCAACCACCCAGAAGATTACCATTGGCAAAGCAAGGAGAAGTGGATCGAATGGTAAAAGATATGCAAGCAGCAGGGGTAATCGAAACATCAAGCAGTCCATGGAGTTCACCAGTGGTGTTAGTCGAGAAAAAGGATGGTAGCATGAGATTCTGCGTGGATTATCGAAAATTAAATGCTGTGACGAAAAAGGATAGTTACCCATTGCCAAGGATCGATGACACGTTAGACACATTATCGGGTGCTCGAATATTTTCGACATTAGATCTGCAAAGCGGCTATTGGCAAGTGGAAGTCCAGGAGGAAGATCGCGAGAAAACGGCATTCAGTGTGGGTAACGGATTATGGCAATTTAACGTTATGCCATTCGGATTATGTAATGCCCCTGCGACTTTTGAACGGCTAATGGAGCGCGTGCTAAAGGGATTACATTGGAGGACGTGCCTCGTATATTTGGATGACATCATCGTTATGGGCAAGGATTTCGACGAGCATTTAAGGAATTTGGCAGAGGTTTTGGATCGGATACAAGCCGCCGGATTGAAGCTAAGCCCAAAGAAATGCAAACTATTTAGAACGGAAGTAAAATATTTGGGTCATAAGGTAACAACCAATGGAATCCATACCGATGAAGACAAGATCGCAGCAGTGAAGGAATGGCCACGACCTAAAAACTTACATGAATTACGGAGCTTCCTTGGATTGTGTACCTATTATAGACGATTCGTGCCAGGATTCGCCAATATTGCAAAGAGTTTACACGAGTTAACCAGGAAGAACAAGGCATTCGAATGGAAGGATGATCAGGAAGAGGCATTTGTGGAACTAAGACGTCGATTATGCGAAGCACCAATCCTCGCATACCCTATACCCAACGTTAAATTCATTTTGGACACCGATGCAAGTAATGATGGTATAGGAGGAGTATTATCACAGGCAACAAATGGTGAGGAGCGAGTTATTGCATATTACTCCAAGATGTTATCAAAACCGGAACGGAATTATTGTGTAACACGGAAAGAGTTGTTGGCTATAGTGGAATGTGTTAAGCACTTCCATAAGTACCTCTATGGCCAAAAATTTCTTCTACGGACGGATCATGGGGCTTTGCGCTGGTTGTTACAATTCAAAAATCCAGAGGGACAAGTAGCACGTTGGATCGAACGTTTGCAAAGCTACGATTTCCAAATTGAACATCGGAAGGGAAACTCACATGGAAATGCCGACGCATTGTCAAGAAGGCCATGTCCCGTGGAATGCAAGCATTGTGGGCGTGTGGAGGGTAAGGAAAACATCATTGATATTCGGCTTATGCAAGTGCTACCTGATGAGGAATGGACTGATGAAATGATCAAGAAGGAGCAATTACGGGATGCTGACCTGTCATTCATCATGGAACATAAGGAAAAGGAACAGCGGCCCACATGGAGTGAGATAGCTGACAAAACTCCCATTGTAAAAGCATATTGGGCTCAATGGGATAGCCTCCACATAGAAAATGGATGTTTAAAACGAAAGTGGGAAAGCACGGATGGTAAAGTAAAACAAATGTTGGTAGTGGTGCCAAAAGATCGGATAGCGGAAATCCTCAAGGAGTATCATGGAGGAGCAAGTGGAGGTCACCTAGGGATTAATAAAACATTAACCAAAATTCGTCAACGTTTCTACTGGTCCGGATGTAGACAGTCAGTAGTAGAATGGTGTCGAAGATGTGACCAATGTGCGGCAGTAAAGGGACCAGCACGAAAAAGCCGTGGAACTATGAAACAATATAATGTCGGGGCACCATTTGAGAGAATTGCAATGGACGTGGCGGGGCCATTTCCGACCACCGAGAGCGGAAATAAATATGTGCTAGTAATAATGGATTATTTCAGCAAATGGCCGGAAGTGTACCCTATACCCAATCAGGAGACAACTACAATAGCTGATGCCGTGGTCAACAATTGGATTAGCAGATTTGGTGTACCGATGGAAATTCACACGGATCAAGGAAGGAATTTCGAATCGGTGGTATTTCAGGAGATATGTCAGATGCTTGGAATCAATAAAACAAGGACGACGCCTTTACACCCACAGTCGGACGGTATGGTGGAAAGATTCAATGGCACATTGGAGGAATATCTAGCAAAAGTTGTGGAAAGGAACCAACGTAACTGGGATCGACATATACCGATGTTCCTGATGGCCTACCGATCAGCGGTACATGACACAACAGGAGTGACACCAGCTAAAACCATATTTGGGAACAATCTGCGATTACCGGGAGATTTAAAGTTTGGAGCTGTTCCATCAGCAGCTCTATGCGGACAGGATTACGTCGACCGGATGAAAGAGGAACTCAATGAAATACATCAATTTGTACGGGAGAAAATTCGAATATCAAGTGATCGAATGAAAGCTCGATATGACATACGAGCAAATAATCAAGGCTTCGAGGAAGGGCAATTGGTATGGCTTCACAACCCGCAACGGCAGAAGGGATTATCACCGAAGTTGCAACCCACATGGGAAGGACCTTACACTGTCATTAAAAGATTGAACGACGTGGTTTATCGCATACAGAAAGGACGGAAAGGTAAACCAAAGGTGGTGCATTTAGAACGTTTGGCGCTCTACAGAGGAGGTGATCTGGATCCTGTTCGGGACGAACAGGCTTAGGTGGGGGGTAGTGTTACGGTGACACCTAGAATAGAATAGAATAAGCTAATTTCATTAATTATTCAATTGCATTTATAATTTATACTCAACATTTAGGCGTATTTCTATACTAACATATTTGCTGCGCATTTAGGATTATTCTAGAAACAAATATTTTGGTATATAAAGGCGCGCGTTGACGTGTATTGCTGAGTCTTATTTTAAACGTGATACAGTGAAGGTTAAATAGAAAGATTATTAAAGTGATTATTAAAGCGATTATTAAAGTGATAATTAAAAAGTGTGTTATAATTATAATAATTAATTGTGAAAATTGTGTTGTATAATAAATTGTGTTGTGTAAATAAAATTGTGTGAGTTAAAATTGAAGCAGTGTATTTATTCACAATCCAGTGATTCGAACCTTGATTGACAAGGCAAAATCGTAACAATAAATTTTAAATAAAGTGCCATCTCCCGAAAAATATTCAAATACATTAATAATGAGAATAAAAAATAAAGATAAGTGCCATCTCAACTCGATTAGCGTAACTATAATAAACATCGTTTATAAATATTTAGTACTTTGTCTATGTTTTGTTCTAAATTACTTTTCCTCTTACTGCACTGGATGAAAGATATGTCAAAACAAAAAAAATATAAACAAATACTACAGAATTCAGAATTTGTAGGTAAGTAATTATATAATACAAATTTTTAACATATATAATAAACTAAATTTCCCTTTTATTTTGCAGGTAAATTAAAGTGTGTATTCTTCACAACCATGACGTACGATGATGATGATTTGCTTGCACAACATTAGATAAGTGTTTGTTGTTGTCTTTTGTTTTCTCCCGATTCTTTGTGTTTGTTTTCTTTTTATTTTCAGGAACATCTTCGAAGGTCATGAACACTTGGTTGAAAAATATCAATTACCCGATTAGTGCATCGGAACACCGAACTTTTTGTTTTGGGGAGGGAAATTCCAAATTCTCTTAAAACTTTTAAAAGATGTGTAGTTGCACTTACTGTTATATTATGTGAAATAATCCACTTAATTAAATTTATTTTTAAAGTGCTCACTTTATCCAGAGGTCCTACTAAATCCTCCGCTTCGTCTGTCGATTCTTCATCAGAAGATTCGGAAATTAATATATCTTCAAATAAAAGACGATCTTCTAAAACGGGATCATTATGATGATTTTCCCATTTTAGAAGATCGTCTTTTATTTCTGCACAATCGATATCCATTTCGTGATTTCCATTCCATGACACATTTTCTGTGTTATTTAAATGAGAATTTAATTCAGCCTCTAAACTTTTTTTCGCCAATTCAGAAATATCTCTATACCGTTGGGTCCTGGATGGATTCATTATTTCTAACTCTAAATATTTTGTCGAAAAAATAAGCCTACACAACTCAAAATTCACGATTCCGAAGAAAAAGATAAAGCACGTGCAACAATAATTTACGAATTTAATATTAAATTAATATATTTAATAATTTAAACACCAATAAACAAAATACATATAAAACTAAAATAATATTTTACTCACAGTATTTAGTATTTATTTTACTCACAGTATTTGTTAACAACTCTTTAATTTATTTACACAAAAAAAAAATCACCAAACGCCTAATGAAATATTTCATATGGAATGATGCGCGATTTCCATTACGAAAAAAAATTATCTCAGTAAAAAATACTGAGAAAACGAACAGAGAAAGGTAATTTTAAATCTACAACAAACGAAAAGAGAAACTTTGATTTGTTTATTTTTTTTATAGCAAATTTTTATGGTTAAACAATTGACAGCCTAACCAAAAAATTTCATATTATTTTCTTAATTTCATAAATTATATTATATTATTTCTTATATTTAATTTGAATCGTTGATTTTAATTTTTGGTATTTTAATTTTTGTTGTAAACTTGTAAATCTAATTTTAAGATGTCTCAAATCGTAGAGTACAAAACAAAAATGACAAATTAAACCATAAATGAACTATAATCAAAAAAGGTTTGGTAGTGTGGGAGAATATGTTCATATTGCAACACAATATTTATGTAGATGTGTTGGAATGTTGCCATAAAAAGTACTCCGCTGAGTATTTTTTCCAATTTTTTATGGCAGTATTACTACTACTAATACAATAATTTTGTCAGTAAAATTTTACTGAATAAAATTTTTGTTTCTCTCCCACACTTGACAAATCGTTAAGTTGGTCTCGCTTTGTTTTTTACTGAGATAAATATTTTCGTAATGGAAATCGCGCATGATGCGAAACAACACCGAAACACAAAATTCAAAATGGCGATTTCATTAAATCATGCGCCCTCTCAACCAAAGATTTTATTTTAAATGAATGAGCTAGTTTACATCTTAGAGGAAAATACTGAAGAGCAGCAACTATTTTTTTCCCATATAAAAATCCATATAATATTTGCTATCTCTTTTGAGTCACGTGGGAACAGGATGGTTATATAAAAAATGCATATGGCTTACTTATATCTCGCTATAGGCACCCCAAATCATCTGTTTATTTATGTGCGCAGTAACAACATATGTTGACGACTTAATTTTGTGGTTTTAAAATTATTAATTAAAATTCATTAAAATAATAATAAAATTATAAAATAATTAGTAGTTTATGTAGAGTGCGTGGTATTGCATCATTTGATAATTAAAATTATAAACAATTTTAAATAAAATGAAGTGTCTTGTGAAATGTTGCTAAATGCGCATCGAAAAATTCGAAAAAGAATATTTTACCATTTATAAGTGTTTGTATAAAGTAAAATGTAAATTGTGCTAAGAAACAAGTGATTTGTGATAAATTTATCCTTACTTTATGTTAAAAATCAGAAAAAATTAAGAAAACAATTTTGGTTGTTGGCGTGGGGTGCCTATATTGGTTTCTTGTTTTTGTAATCCCATTGATTTAGATGCTTTCTCTTTTACCCTTCGAATTTGACTCGTTTGACAGCTACTCTCATGCATTCTATATAAATAATTTAAATTCTTTGGTTTACATCGCTAAAAAATTTAGTGGACTGACCTAAATAGCGACCCATTTTAGTCCCGTTTACATCACATAAATTATAGGTCACATTTGGGTTACATAACGAGATTTATGTACACCATCTATTGAATAATACTAAAAGTATTGCTTATATTCTCATCGCAATTCATAATTTTCTCATAAATAATTCCTGTATCATTCAGTGTATTTTCTTGAGACAATTACAACAACACCACCATGGCTAAAGCAAAAACTAAAGCATTTTAGAATTTTGCTTTGGCTGAATGATAATGCAGATTTGCATTAGTTGAAATAGCTGAATAGCGCTGATTCAGCTAAAGCAAAAAATGTTTTAGTTCTCAAGAAAATACGGCTATTTTCGAAATTAAGTTCTTTCATTAATTTTTTTTAAATTTGACTCATTTAATAACTAATACTAAATTTTATGCTGATATGTTTAATTAACATCAATGCCGCTACTGACATCTATTTCATGATACGAAAACCCTTAAGGTCGGTATCGTTTACATCACATTTTTGATCGACCTAATTTGGGTCAGTCCACACAAAAAAGTTACCCAACCTAATTTGGGTAACTAGCGTTTACATCATGTGTTTAGGTCAGATATAGTGTATAGTCCTGGCCCAAATATGTCGATGTAAACTTATGCCCGGTTTACATGAGAAAATTGTTTTCTTCTGCAAATTTTTGCAGGTAAATAAGAAAGAATCCGCTATATAAAAATAATCAATGTGCCAGAAAGAAATAAACATATATAGTAATGACGTAATTTTTTTTATAGGATCATTATTAATTTACTTTCAATGAATTCAAATGCGAAATTTACATTTTTATCTATGGCGTCTGTTTTTATTATGAATCCTTAACATTTATAAATGCGAAATAATTTTTTTTCTTGTTGATTTTAAAAATGTTGCCATAAAAATACTCGGATCGAATATATTTTATGGCAACATTTTCATTTTTATGGTCATTTTTGCTCAAAAATTCTTCTGCAAAATTTTGTTGGGATATAATGCTTTTCTTGTTTTTCATGTGCAAAAAGTCAATGTTATATCTTATTCATTTTGCAGAAGAAAAATGTTGGTCTTATGTAAACCGGGCATTACTCAATGTCGCCAGTAACAGGTGCAAGACAACCACAAGACATGTTAAATTTATTTTAAAATTCCACCGATTGGAACGCTGTATGTCATGCTAAGACATGTTGTTAGATTATTACCAAAGACTACCTAAAGTCATGTTGCATTTATGTTATTAATGTTGTTTGTCCCTTTTACACATCAAAAAAATCGTATGTTTTGCTTTTTCCCAGACGATGGCAAGACAAGTTACTAAAGACAAAAAATTTGCTGGGCAAGCAAATTTTCAGTCTTTGGCTACAAGTCTTGTTTTGGTCTGCGGTAGAGAAAGTACCCTCTAAGAAAATATTGCGAATTCGCTTATTTTGCGTAACGCCATTTTACCAACACAAGCACATGTAAATATCATTAAAAAACAACAACGAGTTTTTTTTGTTGTTTTACTTTTTTGCCATTGTTTCAGAACGGACGTACGAATTATATTGTGTAGGCAGCCATTTTTTCTTTTGTAAGTAAATAGGATTTTGATTGTTTATGTTTGTATTTTAATGTGAAAAGTGGTATCCAAAAATAATAATGTTTTTATAGTACATGTAAATTTTGTGCAAGGAAAATAAAGAAAATGGACAACAAAGCATATTACGATATTTGCAAAGAAATTGAAAATCTTTGTGCGATTAATAGTAATGATAGTAGAAGTAATTTAAATCACAATGCCTTCAGTGAAGAAATTTGTGTAGATGAAAATATTACTAAAACCATCGATCAACCAGTATTTCAAGATCAGTTTTCCAATGATATTAGTAATTACTCTGAATTCGACGAACACATCTCTTTGGATTCTAACGAGGAAGAGTTTTTACAAAATAACACTATATATTCTTAATTTTTTGAATTTTTGAAAAAAAATAAAATTTAATTTTTGCTGAAATATTATGAATAAATAAAAAACATGTATATATTTATTTTACTTTACATTGAATAAAATATTTTTAATAATAAAAGAAGAAGAGTATTACAATTGCGATAACCCGATATGGTGTTATAGAAATGATTCACATTGACATTTCAATAATAGTTCGCTTCCTCGTACTACAAAACTTCCATGTGTACATCGTACTAACATTTCTCCATTATATTATAAAACTGTCTCCTACTGGTATAACAAAACTATTTCTTTGTAAAGGTCGAGGCACATAGTTTTCGTTCCGTTCCGATTCGTTTCGTTTTCCATAAGTTTTTATAAATTCGTACGCACATAGCTTTCGTTTCGTTTTTAGTTGCTTTTGTGTTGTTTGATAAATCGATTTTTTAATTTCTCACAATATTGTTTCAATTCAATCAATTATTTATAATACATGTTTTCGGTTTTCCATATATTTTGACATATTCAATTTAAAGGTCGGAACGGAACGTAAACTATGTGCCTCGACCTTAACATTACAGAAACGTTTCATATCGGCGTTACGCATTTCATTTTAAAATTCTTATTCCGTGAGTAACACTAGCGGTTCGTTATTATTTCGCTAAATGAGTACGCTTGCGAAGAGTTGTATGGGAAACATATTACATTTTTGTTACTGTTGTGATACGCTTTTCTTAGAGGGTAATATAAATTACACATAACCCAGCAAATTTTGTCTTTAGTAACTTGTCTGGCCATCGTCTGGGAAAAAGAAAAACATACGATTTTTCTGATGTGCAAAAGGGACAAACAACATTAACAACATAAATGCAACATGACTTTAGGTATTCTTTGGTAATAATCTAACAATATGTCTTAGCATGACATACAGCGTTCCAATCGGTGGAATTTTTAAATAAATTTAACATGTCTTGTGGTTGTCTTGCACCTGTTACTGGCGACATTCATTTAAAATAAAATCTTTGGTTGAGAGGGCGCCTGATTTAATGAAATCGCCATTTTGAATTTTGTGTTTCGGTGTTGTGTTCGCATCATTCCATTTCATTAGGCGTTTGGTGTAGTTCAATTTTCTTACAGGTGATTTTTTTTTGTGTAAATAAATTAAAACAAACATTAAAACAAAGATTTATTAACAATATATATCTAAATACTGTGAGTAAAATATTATTTTAGTTTTATATGTATTTTTTTTATTGGTGTTTAAGTTTATATTAAATTCGTAAATTATTGTTGCCCATGCTTTATCTTTTTCTTCGGAATTGTGAATTTTGAGTTGTGTAGGTTTAGTTTTTCGACAAAATATTTAGAGTTAGAAATAATGAATCCATCCAGGACCCAACGGTATTGAATTATTTCTATATACACCAGACATGTCTTTGAGGACTCCTCGTCCCAAATACATGTAGTTGTCTTTTGACCGTCTGAGGCTTGTTACTATTACTTGTTTTTGATTTGTCTTGCATGTGTTACTCAAGACACGTGGGAATCACCGTGTAATATTACTGAATTAATTAAGATAATTCACGCTGTCATACGCTAACTCACCATTTGTTTACACACAATTATTTTAAAACGTTTTATTTATTATTTTATTTCCAGGTTAAATATTTAACACATTATGTACCGGTAGATGGTAAACATCATTCTACCGGTCTTAGCAAAATAATCAGCGATAGATTATTAAAAGATTATAATTGGGAGGGGATAAATTCAAAGTTAACATTAAAAAGCATTTCGCTTTGTAATAAGATTCTCTTTGGTACTTCGACAATTATTTAATTACAACTACATGTCTTATAATAATCAATTCCATTTTAATTACAGATGCTTGGAAGGATAAATTCTCATCCTACGCCGATTTTGAAAAAAACATTAAAAAATAAATATTTGATTCCCATAATCGTGAAAATAGACGTAACAGTCTATTACGGTTTTCAAACTAATAATGTTTATGTTTATGTATTATATAATATGTTTAATTTTTTTTTATGATTGATATTTGAATTGAATTAATAATTAATAACTTAATTATTTATGTTTGAATTAGTTTATAAAATGAATTCTTTTATATATTCTAAATAATGAATATAATTAGTTAACGTTAGATTTACTTTAAATAAACAAATTAAAATTTAAAACAATATATGTTATATTATTGTACGTTTTATTTTTCTATATTAAACCAACACAAAGACGACAATCAGACATGTTGCAAAAGACCATTGCCATATTTGTTACCAAAGACCACCACCATACATATTACTAACGACAACCATCAGACATGTCACCAAAGACCACTGCTATATTTGTTACCAAAGACTACTTACCCACAAGTTACTACCCTCTAAATAACACTGCATCCCCAATGAAATTCCTTTAACTTTTTCCTTACAGAAAAGTATGAAAAAAATTTTGAGAAAAAAAAATGTTGTTTTTGTTAGGTTGGTGATTTCCTTATGAAAAATGTTATCAAACTTTTAACTTTTTCCTTATGAGAAATACAATGAAGTAAACCGCATTTGCAAAATTGGTTATTGTTGTTGTTGTTTTTCTGCTTGTCACAAATTAAAAAATATTCAATGTATATTTGTCTGTTAACAATAAAGTGTTGTATTTTGTGTCGTGTGGAAAAATAATAAATAATATATAATATAATATAATAATATAAAATAATATATAATACAGTAAAATAAATGAATACCAATAAAAACCTTATATATATATACATGTATATATATATATATATATATATATATATATATATATATATACGAGGGTATATCAAAAAGTCTTGCAATATCATATGAAAAAAAAGAGTGAGTGAGACAACAATATATTTTTCAAAACCATTTTTTGTCGCGATGAAACTTCTAGAAGAACATTTCGATGTAAATTTTACAGTTCGTTTGTTTTTGTCAATTTAGTAACACGTGTTTTGAATTTTTCTTAAAATGAATGAAATTGAATATCGCGCCATTATTAAATTTTTCTGTAAAGATGGACGAAATGCAATTTATATATTCAACTATATATCAAAAGTTTACGGCGAATCTGCACCATCATATGCCACAGTAACAAGGTGGGTAAAATTATTCAAAAGTGGTCGGGAGTCATTAGTAGACGACAACCCCTCGGGTCGGCCAGCAGATGCTATTAGCCATGAAAACGTAATTTTGGCCGAATCTATTGTATTGGAGGACCGGCGTATTTCTGTTCCAGGGTTAGCGTGGAAACTTTCCCTTTCAAACGGTACCACATATACTATATTACATGACCACCTTCACATGTCGAAAGTAAGTGCGCGATGGGTTCCCCGTTTGTTGAATGCAGAACAAAAAAAAATGCGTGTTCAAACTTCAAAGGCGATTTAAGATATGTACAAAGAAGATCCAGAAAATTTCTTGGATAACATAATAACAGGCGATGAAACATGGCTTCATCACTGGGATCCGGAATCCAAACAAGAATCGATGCAATGGATTAAACGTAGTGAACCACCACCAAAGAAATTCAGAACTCAACCGTCTGCTGTTAAGGTTTTGGCAACAATTTTTTGGGATTCTGAAGGAATTTTGATAATCGATTATATGCCACCGAAAACCACAATCATAGGCATATATTACGCAGAGGTTTTCCGAAAATTGAAAAAAGCGATCCGGGAAAAACGGCCAAGGAAAGTTAGGAAAAAAATCTTGCTTCTTCACGACAATGCACCAGTGCACAAGGTTAATATTGCTCAAGCTGCATTAAAAGACTGCGGCTTCGTGGAAATTCCGTATCCACCGTACAATCTAGACTTGGCACCCAGTGACTAGTTTCTGTTTCCCAATTTGAAAAAAATACTAGGGGGCCGGAAATTTTCCAGTGACTATGAAGTACAGTCTGTTGTAAATTAATATTTTATGGAGCAAAAGAAATCTTTTTTTTTAGAGGGTTTAGGCAAGTTAATTGATCGATATGACAAATGTATAAACCTTAAAGGAGATGATGTCGAAAAATAAAAATATGGCTGTCTCACTCACTCTTTTTTTTCATATGATATTGCAAGACTTTTTGATTTGCCCTCGTATATATATATATATATATATATATATATATATATATATATCTATATAAATAAAACAAAGTCGTGTTAGTTACACCATTTATAACTGAAGAACGGCTGGACCGATTTTTATGATTTTTGTTTTGTTGGATTTGACTCCGTTCCGAATAGCATAATAACTATTAAAACATCGGAAAAATTCACCAAAAAAAAAGTTATCAAGAAAATTCATTTTCTCATATATTTAGTACATTTTGTTTTTTTTATTTTGTTCGTCTCAATACAGTGGTGGTTTAGGAAAAAAGAAAAGTCGGAAAAACTCAAAAGGGAAGCCCCAAAAATCTAATAAAAAAATCTTTTTTTTTATATGAATTTTGTAGGTGTAGTTTGTATGTGACGAGTGGTGCAGTGGTTAAAGCTTCGGCGCTTGGACTGCAAGGTACTGGATACGAATCCGACTGGAGGCTGCATGCACATTTACCATTTTATTTTTTATCCAATTTTTTTTTATTTCATCTACTTATCTTCTATATAAATAAAACAAAGTCGGGTTAGTTACACCATTTATAACTCAAGAACGGCTGGACCGATTTTTATGATTTTTGTTTTGTTGGATTTGACTCCGTTCCGAATAGCATAATAACTATTAAAACATCGGAAAAATTCACCAAAAAAAAAGTTATCAAGAAAATTCATTTTCTCATATATTTAGTACATTTTGTTTTTTTTATTTTGTTCGTCTCAATACAGTGGTGGTTTAGGAAACAAGAAAAGTCGGAAAAACTCAAAAGGGAAGCCCCAAAAATCTAATAAAAAAATCTTTTTTTTTATATGAATTTTGTAAGTGTAGTTTGTATGTGACGAGTGGTGCAGTGGTTAAAGCTTCGGCGCTTGGACTGCAAGGTACTGGACACGAATCCGACTGGAGGCTGCATGCACATTTACCATTTTATTTTTTATCCAATTTTTTTTTATTTCTTCTACTTATCTTCTATATAAATAAAACAAAGTCGTGTTAGTTACACCATTTATAACTGAAGAACGGCTGGACCGATTTTTATGATCTTTCTTTTGTTGGATTTGACTCCGTTCCGAATAGCATAATAACTATTAAAACATTGGAAAAATTCACCAAAAACAAAAGTTATCAAGAAAATTCATTTTCTCATATATTTAGTACATTTTGTTTTTTTTTATTTTGTTCGTCTCAATACAGTGGTGGTTTAGGAAAAAAGAAAAGTCGGAAAAACTCAAAAGGGAAGCCCCAAAAATCTAATAACGGAACAAAATTAGCCTTGTCGTGTGCGACACACCGACTTTCGAGCGCATCGAAGTTATCGCTGCCAAAACTCGGAATCTGGACAGAAATTTGTTATTTGTGAGTGTATATGCAACTCCAATTGAATCAGTGAGTGATAGAGAGAAAAACCTGAGAGATTTTGAAATTTTGTTTAACTGGGTGGAAGGAAAAAGTGACGTAATTTTGGGGGGGTGATATGAATGCGCATTCGAGAGTATGGGGGTGTGAAAGAAATGATGCTTGGGGTACCTTGTTGACTCGCCTCATTCTGGATTCCGATCTCGTAATCCTGAATGATGGTGAGCCAACTAGGATGCCGTCTGTGGGGTCGACAGCCAGTGCAATAGATTTGACGTTAATGTCTAGCGGGCTGTCGGCCCAAGTCACTTGGAATGTTACGGATGAGAATTTGGGTAGCGATCATTATTTGATCAGGATGTGTTTAGGTGGTGTAAATGTTGACATAGACCGTAAGGTCATTATGAATGGTAAGAAATGGGTCGAACGTATGAATGAGATTCTCATAATGAATGAAGCAACTGAGGTTAACCAACTTGAGGATGAAATAGAGAGAATAAATGGAATGTGCACTATACATGTAAGAAGGAATGAATGTACGGTGAAAGGTTGGTGGAATAATGAAATCCAGTATTGGTATGAAAAGAAACGGATAGCACTGAGAGAGTTCAATAGGTGTATATGTCATGAATGTAGAATAAATTATGGAAGGATGAATGGAAGATTGAAAAAGGCTATCCGCAGAGCGAAGAGGAAAAGTTGGCGGGACTATGTGTCCAAAATGACACATAGGACCACAACTAAGGATGTATGGGATAATTTTAATAGAGTGAGAGGTTATAGATCGAAAGGCAGAAATGTAATGTTAGATGACAGAGAGAAAGGAGGTGTCTTTTTACAAATGATGATGGACGTTAGAAACAATTTGAGTGATAGGAATGAAGTTTTGTTACCTGATAATGAAAGAGAATTTATGAATGACATGTGTAAGGAGTTTGAATGGGATGAGTTCCGTGGGGTTTTAGAAACTTCCAAATCTACTACCCCCGGAACTAACAGAGTGAGCTATAAAATGATTGGGAGATTGGAATTCGAAGCCAAAGTGGCTTTGCTTCGAATTCTCAATCGAGCATGGATGAGTATTCAAATACCGGAAAAATGGAAGGAAAGCAGGGTGGTACCCATTCCAAAAAGAGATCGGGATCAAAATCTGGCAACAAATTACAGGGGAATATGTATGTTGAATGTATTTGTCAAAATAGTGAATGGTATGATGAAAGGTCGTTTGGATAAATTAGTGAATGAGGGTAATTTGTTGCCGAAAACAACCTTTGGGTTCCGTTGTAACCACTCAGCTAATGAATGTGCAGAAAAGTTTGTATGGGAAGTGAGAAAGGAAAAGAAGTATGTTGTGGCGGTATTTTTGGATATTGAAAGGGCATATGATTACGTGGTTCCGGGAAAACTGTTTCAGGTCCTTATGGACTTGGGGTTTCCTTGGAAAATTTGCAAATGGGTGTATGATTTCACGAATGACAGAAAATTGGTGTTGTGTGGTAGAGGGTATAGGTTGGAGGGAGCGGTGAACATAGGCCTCCCCCAAGGCAGTAAAATCTCACCGACTCTCTTCAATCTATACACGAGCTCGGTGCATAGGTTTAACTCCCCGGACAAAGTCATTTTGCAATTTGCAGATGACTTTGTTCTGATGGGCAAGGGGAAGACCATCGAGGAGGCGTTGAGTCGGGCTCAAGAATGTGTAAATCAGGTAACAGAATGTTTGACTGAATTAAATTTGTGTGTAAATTCGAGGAAATGTTGTAGTATGACTTTTAGAACAAATCGTATGGTAGATGTCCGAGTGTATAATGAGAGAATTGAGTGTGTAAATTTGACTAGGTATTTGGGAATCTGGATTGATAAGCGATTGAATTTTAGAGTGCATATGGATAAATTAGCCGATAATTGCAAGAACAGATTTTATGTGATTAAAAGGGTGAGCAAACCGAAATGGGGAGCTCAACCTAGTGTGACTGATATGTTGCGAAAGGCGCTAGTATCATCCAAAATTGCGTATGGAATGAGTGTTTATGGTGATGGGTCCAAAGTCGCGTTTAAAAAGTTGATGACTGTGGAGAATGCTTGTGCCAGAGTGGTATTGGGGGCGATTAATTCAACCCCAATACACACTCTGTGGTCTGAATTGGGTGACTCACCTCTCAATTATAAGAGGGAGTGGATCACCGTGCGAGAGACTGTGCGGATGTTGACTAAGGACAATAAATTGGTGAATGAAATGAAAGAGAGTTTGCAAAGAGGGACGGATTACCAAAGGACACCAAGGGTGATCTTGGAGAATATGAATGTATTCTCCAAGATTCGGCCCGTAAATCCGAAAGTCCCTCCGAGCAATCTAATTGTGCGATTGAAGTTTGGTGATACAACAAAAGCGATGATGAATGAGTTATCGGTTAATAGTGAGTTTTTAAAAATGCGAGCAAATTATGTTGCACATGTGGAAGTTTATACAGATGCTAGTGTGAATGGTGATCGAGTAGGTGTAGGAATTTTTATTCCTTCAACGAGAAAAGAAAAAATACTAAGAGTGAATGCCAGCATCTGTATAATGAATGCAGAGTTGATTGGAATTATGGAAGGGATCAAGTTGGCAATGACACAAGGGAGGAGGAGAGTAGTTTTACTATCCGACTCCCGGAGTGGGTTAGAATTAATTAGTAAGGGTGGGGGAACTCATGGTAATGTGTATGTGGAAATGTTGTATGAGTACCTTCAATCTTGTGGGAGTGAGGTGATTCTTCAATGGATACCATCACACCTACAAATTGAAGGTAATGAAAGAGCCGATATGCTTGCGAAACTGGGTTGTTTGATTGAGGATGTAAATGAATATGAATGTATGGATGCAAGAGATGTACTTCGCATGTTTCAAGTGAATCTTTGGAGAAAATGGGAGAGGGAGTTTGTTGAAAAGTGTCAGATGAAAGGCAAGAAGTACTTTGAGGTGGTTAGTTCTCCTTTGAGCCAACCCTTTTATAAGGTCCTCAAAGGAGATACTAGAATGATAAGAACGATTGAGCGCGTACGATTGAATCATGGTAATTGGAAAGAATGCTTGAAGAAACGGAATTTGATTGAGAATGAATTATGCGAAAGTTGTTTGGTTGTGGAGGACATCGAACATTTGATTCTGAAATGTTCTGCATTCAATCAGAACAGACAAAGGTTCGATGTTCTCTTGAGAGCAAGGAACATGACTGAGATATTACGAATGGGAATGAACGTATATAAGAATGTGTATGATTTTATAAGAATGAATCAGATACAAGTATGAAAGGGGATCGATGTGTGAAAGGTGAATAAAAGGAAAAATAAAATAAATTGTACATGAACAATGTAAACTTAAAAAAAAAAAAAAAAAAAAAAATTGTAATTTTTGGGAAATCGGGCCAAATGGCACCTAATTAATGGAGCTAGTGCCAAATAAATAAAAAAAAAAAAAAAAAAAAAAATACTTATCTTCTATATAAATAAAACAAAGTCGTGTTAGTTACACCATTTATAACTCAAGAACGGCTGGACCGATTTTTATATTTGACTCCGTTCCGAATAGCATAATAACTATTAAAACATCGGAAAAATTCACCAAAAAAAAAGTTATCAAGAAAATTCATTTTCTCATATATTTAGTACATTTTGTTTTTTTTATTTTGTTCGTCTCAATACAGTGGTGGTTTAGGAAAAAAGAAAAGTCGGAAAAACTCAAAAGGGAAGCCCCAAAAATCTAATAAAAAAATCTTTTTTTTTATATGAATTTTGTAGGTGTAGTTTGTATGTGACGAGTGGTGCAGTGGTTAAAGCTTCGGCGCTTGGACTGCAAGGTACTGGATACGAATCCGACTGGAGGCTGCATGCACATTTAACAATTTATTTTTTATCCAATTTTTTTTTATTTCATCTACTTATCTATCTATATAAATAAAACAAAGTCGTGTTAGTTACACCATTTATAACTCAAGAACGGCTGAACCGATTTTTATGATTTTTGTTTTGTTGGATTTGACTCCGTTCCGAATAGCATAATAACTATTAAAACATCGGAAAAATTCACAAAAAAAAAAGTTATCAAGAAAATTCATTTTCTCATATATTTAGTACATTTTGTTTTTTTTATTTTGTTCGTCTCAATACAGTGGTGGTTTAGGAAAAAAGAAAAGTCGGAAAAACTCAAAAGGGAAGCCCCAAAAATCTAATAAAAATATCTTTTTTTTTTATATGAATTTTGTAGGTGTAGTTTGTATGTGACGAGTGGTGCAGTGGTTAAAGCTTCGGCGCTTGGACTGCAAGGTACTGGATACGAATCCGACTGGAGGCTGCATGCACATTTAACATTTTATTTTTTATCCAATTTTTTTTTATTTCATCTACTTATCTATCTTCTATATAAATAAAACAAAGTCGTGTTAGTTACACCATTTATAACTCAAGAACGGCTGGACCGATTTTTATGATTTTTGTTTTGTTGGATTTGACTCCGTTCCGAATAGCATAATAACTATTAAAACATCGGAAAAATTCACCAAAAAAAAAGTTATCAAGAAAATTCATTTTCTCATATATTTAGTACATTTTGTTTTTTTTATTTTGTTCGTCTCAATGCAGTGGTGGTTTAGGAAAAAAGAAAAGTCGGAAAAACTCAAAAGGGAAGCCCCAAAAATCTAATAAAAAAATCTTTTTTTTTATATGAATTTTGTAGGTGTAGTTTGTATGTGACGAGTGGTGCAGTGGTTAAAGCTTCGGCGCTTGGACTGCAAGGTACTGGATACGAATCCGACTGGAGGCTGCATGCACATTTACCATTTTATTTTTTATCCAATTTATTTTTTATTTCATCTACTTATCTATATAAATAAAACAAAGTCGTTTTAGTTACACCATTTATAACTGAAGAACGGCTGGACCGATTTTTATGATTTTTCTTTTGTTGGATTTGACTCCGTTCCGAATAGCACAATAACTATTAAAACATCGGAAAAATTCACCAAATAAAAATTTATCAAGAAAACTCATTTTCTCATACATTTAGTTCATTTTGTTTTTTTTTATTTTGTTCGTCTCAATACAGTGGTGGTTTAGGAAAAAAAAAAGTCGGAAAAACTCAAAAGGGATGTCCCAAAAATCTAATAAAAAAACATTTTTTTATATGAATTTTGTAGGTGTAGTTTGTATGTGACGAGTGGTGCAGTGGTTAAAGCTTCGGCGCTTGGACCGCAAGGTACTGGATACGAATCCGACTGGAGGCTGCATGCACATTTAACATTTTATTTTTTATCCAATTTTTTTTTATTTCGTCTACTTATCTATATAAATAAAACAAAGTCGGGTTAGTTACACCATTTATAACTCAAGAACGTAATTAAGCTTCAGTACAATCGTGATCGTTGAACAGCCAACACCTTAATTTATTAGTGCTCTTAAAAAGTAAATTAAAATAATAAAACAGTGAACAGTTATAAAGTATTTTATAAACTATGTGCTAAAACAATTATAGAATATAGTGACTATTAGTTATTTATTAGTGATTATTGTGTAATTATAAGTTGGTTATGGGATAGTGTATAATTAAGTGATTATAGTTTATAGTGGTGTAACCGGCATACACAGACTCTCGTGTGTGCATGGTACAATATGAAGTGAAAAAAAATACAGTGATTTGATTTACCGTAATATGGTGCGATATAGAAAATAAAAACGTGGTTTATAAATATTTTTGTAAAAAAAATTTTTTGAATTTTTTTATTTTTTTTGATATACAAAATTTTTTGAGTTTTTTAAATTTTTTTTGTTGGTAATGGGTCTAGTGCTTAAATTATAATGTAGTAATAGGTGTGCCTAACATAAACTGTGTAGTTAATTTAATTATAGTGACCCCATACATAAACTTTCGTGTATGTAGTGGTATTTAGTGTTAGTAATGGTGTTTATACATAAATAGTCATATGAAAAACTATTCGATGAACGAAATAGTGAAGTACAAATAACAGTGAATTAAAAAACAGTTACAAAACACACAAACATTAAGTGGTGCACAATAATAACGGAATAAGATACATGGTTTCCTACAGCACATTAAATAACGATAAGAAGATAAAAGGTACGTGGGCTACACTTATAAAAATAATTTTATCTATCTACAAACAAAGTCGGGTTAGTTACACCATTTATAACTGAAGAACGGCTGAACCGATTTTTATGATCTTTGTTTTGTTGGATTTGACTCCGTTCCGAATAGCATAATAACTATTAAAACATTGGAAAAATTCACAAAAAAAAAAGTTATCAAGAAAATTCATTTTCTCATATATTTAGTACATTTTGTTTTTTTTTTTATTTTGTTCGTCTCAATACAGTGGTGGTTTAGGAAAAAAGAAAAGCCGGAAAAACTCAAAAGGGAAGCCCCAAAAATCTAATAAAAAAAATCTTTTTTTATATGAATTTTGTAGGTGTAGTTTGTATGTGACGAGTGGTGCAGTGGTTAAAGCTTCGGCGCTTGGACCGCAAGGTACTGGATACGAATCTGACTGGAGGCTGCAAGCACATTTACCATTTTATTTTTTATCCAATTTTTTTTTATTTCATCTACATACTTATCTATTCTATTTATATAAAACAAAGTCGGGTTAGTTACACCATTTATAACTGAAGAACGGCTGAACCGATTTTTATGATCTTTGTTTTGTTGGATCTGACTCCGTTCCGAATAGCATAATAACTATTAAAACATTGGAAAAATTCACCAAAAAAAAAGTTATCAAGAAAATTCATTTTCTCATATATTTAGTACATTTTGTTTTTTTTTTATTTTGTTCGTCTCAATACAGTGGTGGTTTAGGAAAAAAGAAAAGCCGGAAAAACTCAAAAGGGAAGCCCCAAAAATCTAATAAAAAAAATCTTTTTTTATATGAATTTTGTAGGTGTAGTTTGTATGTGACGAGTGGTGCAGTGGTTAAAGCTTCGGCGCTTGGACCGCAAGGTACTGGATACACGAATCTGACTGGAGGCTGCAAGCACATTTACCATTTTATTTTTTATCCAATTTTTTTTTATTTCATCTACATACTTATCTATTCTATTTATATAAAACAAAGTCGGGTTAGTTACACCATTTATAACTGAAGAACGGCTGGACCGATTTTTATGATCTTTGTTTTGTTGGATCTGACTCCGTTCCGAATAGCATAATAACTATTAAAACATTGGAAAAATTCACCAAAAAAAATTTATCAAGAAAATTCATTTTCTCATATATTTAGTACATTTTGTTTTTTTTTATTTTGTTCGTCTCAATACAGTGGTGGTTTAGGAAAAAAGAAAAGTCGGAAAAACTCAAAAGGGAAGCCCCAAAAATCTAATAAAAAAAATCTTTTTTTATATGAATTTTGTAGGTGTAGTTTGTATGTGACGAGTGGTGCAGTGGTTAAAGCTTCAGTACAATCGTGATCGTTGAATAGCCAACACCTAAATTTATTAGTGCTCTTAAAAAGTAAATTAAAATAATAAAACAGTGAACAGTTATAAAGTATTTTATAAACTATGTGCTAAAACAATTATAGAATATAGTGACTATTAGTTATTTATTAGTGATTATTGTGTAATTATAAGTTGGTTATGGGATAGTGTATAATTAAGTGATTATAGTTTATAGTGGTGTAACCGGCATACACAGACTCTCGTGTGTGCATTGTACAATATGAAGTGAAAAAAAAATACAGTGATTTGATTTACCGTAATATGGTGCGATATAAAAAATAAAAACGTGGTTTATAAATATTTTTGTAAAAAAATTTTTTTGAATTTTTTTATTTTTTTTGATATACAATTTTTTTTGAGTTTTTTAAATTTTTTTTGTTGGTAATGGGTCTAGTGCTTAAATTATAATGTAGTAATAGGTGTACCTAACATAAACTGTGTAGTTAATTTAATTATAGTGACCCCATACATAAACTTTCGTGTATGTAGTGGTATTTAGTGTTAGTAATGGTGTTTATACATAAATAGTCATATGAAAAACTATTCGATGAACGAAATAGTGAAGTACAAATAACAGTGAATTAAAAAACAGTTACAAAACACACAAACATTAAGTGGTGCACAATAATAACGGAATAAGATACATGGTTTCCTACAGCACATTAAATAACGATAAGAAGATAAAAGGTACGTGGGCTACACTTATAAAAATAATTTTATCTATCTATATATATAAAACAAAGTCGGGTTAGTTACACCATTTATAACTGAAGAACGGCTGAACCGATTTTTATGATCTTTGTTTTGTTGAATCTGACTCCGTTCCGAATAGCATAATAACTATTAAAACATTGGAAAAATTCACCAAAAAAAAAAGTTATCAAGAAAATTCATTTTCTCATATATTTAGTACATTTTGTTTTTTTTTTATTTTGTTCGTCTCAATACAGTGGTGGTTTAGGAAAAAAGAAAAGCCGGAAAAACTCAAAAGGGAAGCCCCAAAAATCTAATAAAAAAAATCTTTTTTTATATGAATTTTGTAGGTGTAGTTTGTATGTGACGAGTGGTGCAGTGGTTAAAGCTTCGGCGCTTGGACTGCAAGGTACTGGATACGAATCCGACTGGAGGCTGCATGCACATTTAACATTTTATTTTTTATCCAATTTTTTTTTATTTCATCTACTTATCTATCTTCTATATAAATAAAACAAAGTCGTGTTAGTTACACCATTTATAACTCAAGAACGGCTGAACCGATTTTTATGATCTTTGTTTTGTTGGATTTGACTCCGTTCCGAATAGCATAATAACTATTGAAACATTGGAAAAATTTACCAAAAAAAAATTTATCAAGAAAATTCATTTTCTCATATATTTAGTACATTTTGTTTTTTTTTATTTTGTTCGTCTCAATACAGTGGTGGTTTAGGAAAAAAGAAAAGCCGGAAAAACTCAAAAGGGATGTCCCAACAATCTAATAAAAAAAATCTTTTTTTATATGAATTTTGTAGGTGTAGTTTGTATGTGACGAGTGGTGCAGTGGTTAAAGCTTCGGCGCTTGGACCGCAAGATACTGGATACACGAATCCGACTGGAGGCTGCAAGCACATTTACCATTTTATTTTTTATCCAATTTTTTTTTTATTTCATCTACATACTTATCTATATATATAAAACAAAGTCGGGTTAGTTACACCATTTATAACTGAAGAACGGCTGAACCGATTTTTATGATCTTTGTTTTGTTGGATTTGACTCCGTTCCGAATAGCATAATAACTATTGAAACATTGGAAAAATTTACCAAAAAAAAAGTTATCAAGAAAATTCATTTTCTCATATATTTAGTACATTTTGTTTTTTTTTATTTTGTTCGTCTCAATACAGTGGTGGTTTAGGAAAAAAGAAAAGTCGGAAAAACTCAAAAGGGAAGGCCCAAAAATCTAATAAAAAAAACCTTTTTTTTGTATGAATTTTGTAGTTGTAGTTTGTATGTGACGAGTGGTGCAGTGGTTAAAGCTTCGGCGCTTGGACTGCAAGGTACTGGATACGAATCCGACTAGAGGCTGCATGCACATTTACCATTTTATTTTTTATCCAATTTTTTTTCTTTATTTCATCTACTTCTATATAAATAAAACAAAGTCGTGTTAGTTACACCATTTATAACTCAAGAACGGCTGGACCGATTTTTATGATTTTTGTTTTGTTGGATTTGACTCCGTTCCGAATAGCATAATAACTATTGAAACATTGGAAAAATTCACCAAATAAAAATTTATCAAGAAAATTCAATTTCTCATACATTTAGTTCATTTTGTTTTTTTTATTTTGTTCGTCTCAATACAGTGGTGGTTTAGGAAAAAAGAAAAGTCGGAAAAACTCAAAAGGGATGTCCCAAAAATCTAATAAAAAAACATTTTTTTATATGAATTTTGTAGATGAAGTTTGTATGTGACGAGTGGTGCAGTGGTTAAAGCTTCGGCGCTTGGACCGCAAGGTACTGGATACGAATCCGACTGGAGGCTGCATGCACATTTACCATTTTATTTTTTATCCAATTTTTTTTTTATTTCATCTACTTATCTATATATCTACTAGCTGACCCGGCGAACTTCGTACCGCCTCAAAATCAATAAATGTTTTTTAAAGTTATTAGCTTAATAAAATTGAGTTTTTTATTAAGATTAAATAAATTAAATGAATACTCCAAATTAATTAAATTCAATGAAATTACAAAAATCAAAATGAAATATATTTTAATTACATTGAAATGAATGTAATTCACGTGGCAGCAAGGCTTTCGTTTTATTGAATTGAATAGAAATGGTTCGCGTAGCATTATTGCACTACTTTCTTTTAAACTATTTGCTGGGTGAGTTGCAATGGAGTCGAGTCCCTTCATTGTAGCACCTTGTGATATACGACATTTTTTGTTTTATTGTTAGGTGCGAGAACGAATAAAGCGGATGGTTTACCGACACGTGAACATGCTACGTACAATTGGCCGTGAGAGAAACATTCATTTTCTAGATTCAGGCCACAAACACTCAAGGATTGGCCTTCTGATTTGTTGATCGTCATGGCGAATGCAAGACGAATCGGAAATTGAATTCGTTTAAACTCGAATGGCATATCGGTTGGGATCATCGGAATTCTCGGAATGAGAACTTCCTCACCTTTGAACTTCCCTTGAAGTATCGTCGCGTGAATTACATTGCCCATGAGTTTTCTCACCACCAAACGCGTCCCGTTACATAGTTTTGGTTGATTCAGGTTTCGTAGCATGATGATTATCGAGCCAACTTTTAGTTGTAAATTGTGCGGTGGCAAGCCAGGTAGATCCAATGAGTTTAAAAATTCAGTTGGATAGTTGGTTGCTTCGTTTTCGTTTGTCACACAGTCAATAGATTTGAAGGAATGAAGTGGACCGACGATTAGATTTTGAATTGTAAAATTTAAGTGATCCACATCTTTGTTCTTTGCCGCAAGAATTACTCGTTCACTCACCCAATTGTGATTTTTGTGGTTAGTAATGATGTTCGGGAACACTTTGTTGATGAGCTCGTCCTTCGTTGAGACAAAAATGCAAAAGTTCTGAGGGAACGAAATCAATCCGTTCGATTTGTCGACCGGATAACGGCCATTACCGATAGTCAGCAATTGCTTGGAGAATTCTTTGGCAGATAGATCGTTTAACAATGCAACTCGGATGTTTGTCGTCAGCTGAAGTTTCTTCACATAACACCACAGAGTCGATGATTTGAGGCAAGCGTTTATTTCATCAGCAGCGGTCGATCTTGGAATGACTGGTATTGTTTGACGGAAATCGCCAGAAAGTAGAATCATTGCGCCTCCAAAACATCTTGAGTCATTGCGTAGATCTTTCATAGTTCTATCTAGTGCTTCCAATGCGCGTTTGTGCGCCATTGTACATTCATCCCAGATGATGATTTTACTTGCTACCAAAACTTTCGCCATTGCTGAGTGTTTTGCAATGTTGCATGTCGGGTTTTCAGCCGATTGAAGGTTTAACGGTAATTTCAACGCTGAATGAGCTGTTCGGCATCCTTCTAGCAATGTGGCCGCTATCCCAGAAGAAGCAACTGCTACAGCAATATCGGATCTCGCACGAACAGTGGCCAAAATCAATGACATGAGGAATGTCTTCCCAGTTCCACCGGGCGCATCGAGGAAAAATAATCCACCATTTCCATCATGAATTGCCTTCATTAACGTATCGTACACTCCTTTCTGTTGGAGGTTCAACAGTGGTACATTGGTTCGAACTGATTGGTTCAATGCATCTCGATCATATTCATGTTCACGTTCCAATTCTCGATTGAAAGCGTCGTTCATTCCACGACATGGCGTTGGCATTCCTAATTTGACTAACAAACTGCCGCACATGCGAAAACACATGTCTTCGATCAAAAGCAAAGCCTGGTTATGTATCTCCTCATTCACCTCGAGATCGGGATTTCCAAAACTGACACGAATTCGTTGTAGAATGTCTTCTGACATGTCATTCTTGTACTTGCTCCATAGTTCACGTGGATTTGATGGGAAGCATGTCGAAATAATGATAGCAAATAATGTGCGTATCTGGTTTGGAGTTGCAGAAATAATTGATTCAGCGATTGTCATGTCCCAATGAGTATCGTTTTCAAGCAAGTTGAGCTGTTGACATGCAGCACGAAATGTTGGGCACACTACACCATTGACAGTTCGAAGTGATTCAAATGATGTCGGCCCACGAATATTCACCAGCAACAACCGCAAGTAGAAGCATTCGTCATTCTTCGGATGAACTGTGTAAATGCGACCAAGAGCATCAGTAGAACGCACATTTGGATGATCAGGAACCTCATCGCCTTGCTTCCGACGTTGAAATTTTTTTGATGAGGCGTTCCAAGTGTAATAACGTGGCATCTCAGAGTAGAGCAATGTTCGTGCAAACGGATCACTTTGACAAATCGAAAAGAAACTGGTCAATGTTGTTGCTGGAGGTGTCTCAGCACGTTGAGCAACATTCGATGAGTTGAAATAAACTCGTTGACCATTCTCCAGATGCACCGCCAAATGTACAACAGTGGGATGACGTTCATGAATAGGGAATGAGAATATACGCCAAATCGCCTCATTGCAGCTCACATATCGACCAACTTGATAATGCGTGATTTCATCGTTTGTATTGGGATTTTGAACACCAAAAACTGCCATATCGCTACCTTTCGTGACATATTTACAAATGTATTTTATGGACTTCACTGAATTGCAGTACTCCACGTTGCAATGCGCCTTGAATGTTTTGGAAAGAAGTGGCGAATATGGAACAATCCAAGTGTTGTCGACCACGAACTCATTTCCTCTCACTATCGTTGTGATAGTTCTACCGTTATCATCGGCTGATCGACGCCGGTACAGTGGATAACCATCATTGCCAGTGATAGTCTCTGCGGTTAAATTTCGTGGATAACGCTTGGAACACTTGTTGTCGACCATGCACGGTGATTGGGGATTGATGGAGCCACACGGACCGTGAACCATGTTCGTAATTACAACATCATGCAGGTCTGGATCGGTTTCGGGATCAGGAATCTCGGCACATATGATGTCATCTATTTGGTCTGGTCGAATTTTTTCGGCTAACCAAATAAGAATGTGAGCATGCGGCAAGCCTCGTTTCTGCTATTCAATTGAATACATCCAACATCGAGTATCCCCAAAGACGCAATGCCTAACAATGTAGTTCATCAGCGACCGGATTTTTTGTTTGAAGACACGTGCGATGATGTCGTGCCGATCACTTGTTATTTGCCCGGGTAGCAACAGTTGAACAATCTCTATCCATTTCGGATTGCAAGTAAAAGTGATGAATAAATCTGGACAACCGTAATGACGAACATATGTCATTGCATCTTGCGCATATTCATGCATATGACGCGGGCTGCCAATGTACGTCGCCGGTAGAATAGTCAATCGACCAACATTAGCTGCATCTCCTTCGGTGCTGATTGCATCGCGTAAATGGATATATTCCTCCGAACGCAGTTTAGCTTGGTTCAACCGAATGAAAATGAGGCGCTCTGTTTCGATTTTGACGTACATGTCGACGATATATTGCTGAAGCAAACGACGAAATCGCAGCAAATAGTTGTCAGCATTTTGACGAATCATCAAACGATATGCATAATAATTCATCGAGCTAACCTTCTTGTTAGTTTCCTCACCTGAAATGAAATCAGTAAAATTAGTGTCATAATCTAAATTATGATATCAGTACTCACCGCTCAATGGATTTATCATGTTGATATTGAAGTGATATCCATCGTCTCCTTGCCAAAACATCAGCGGGTATTGCAATGTATCGTATGAACGGTGTGTTTCATTTATTCGTTGCAGTTGTCCAGTGTCGCGACGTGTAAGCACAATATCGCGCGGTTCCACGCTTTCACCAACAATCACAATTGCGACTTCATCTATTGTTGGAGCATTAAATTGGCGTTCGTGTGTTCCAGCGGGTCGTTTATCTGCTCTGATCACGACTTTGCAGTCGTCACTTGGCATGCGATCCAACGCAGATTTAAACAATCGAACCAATGCATGATGTTCATGGAGTAGTTGCTGCAAATCTTTCAGAACTATCCTTTTCATTGCTGTATTGATCGTTTGGCGCCGATCAAGTTGATCCTCCAT
Source organism: Nephrotoma appendiculata (assembly GCA_947310385.1). Taxonomy (NCBI): domain Eukaryota; kingdom Metazoa; phylum Arthropoda; class Insecta; order Diptera; family Tipulidae; genus Nephrotoma; species Nephrotoma appendiculata. The sequence continues at coordinate 2,542,964 of OX371226.1, forward strand.
ATTGCCCATAAAGTATATTTGGATGAATTTATGCTGTCCATCTTCAATCGGTTGCAATGACCCAATTCGGTGGTGAATTTGGCCTTGAATCTGTAAAGTCGAAGACGAAGTCAGAATTATAGATTTTTGATCACCAAAAGAAAATGAATGTTTACTCTCTCGAGCAGAAATGACCTTAAATGTTGGATTGAATCCGCGTTCTTCGATAATGTCTGCTCCAAATGAAGTCATTTGGAAACATCCGTTGTATCTTTGAGTGTTGGATAGAAAATATCGTGATTCTGGTGTCTCGCCACGAAGCAATGAACGCAACAGTTCAGGTGGTGCAGGCAATAATGGCAATCTCACCTTGCCACTGAGACAGCACAATCCAGGCGTTTCTCCAGCGAACTTCAATGCACCGCAATGGTCGCACACAAACTCCATTGGGCCAATTCGAACGAAAGGATGCGAGTTGTAGTCAATTGTGCAATCGTATTGAAACGCTATTCGATTCAAATCAACACTTGAAGGATTTCTTCTTGCGCGTCGAAAATTATCTCGTTGTTGATCTGTGCGATAAGCTCGACGATTTCTCATTGTCAACTGAGCCATTTGACGTACTGCCTCTCTTTGTGCTAACGCGGCGCACTTCTCGTGTGATTTCTTGTTCATCTGCAGTGAATTGATTCGCAATAGTCCGAAGTCTAATTGCATTACGGCTTCGTGGTGAAAGATTAGATCTTCTGGCTCGCGGCATTGTAAATAATACTGGAAAATTAATCACACAATCCAAAATTACATAATCAATTATCGATGTGCGCACAATCACAAATGTGATAACCTCACAAAGTGAACATCTTCGAAGGGAACTTACCGTTTAAAAATCCCGATCGAAAATAGAATTCCGCAGAATAAAAAAAAAATTAAAAAAACCAAAAAAAAAAACTGGTGTCCGGTGTTGGGACACTCTGTACCACTAAAAAAATTACGTACTATTGTACGCAAAAAAGTACTGTTTTCTTATTGTTATTGGCATACACCACACAACCTCTTATTTCACTAAATTCCACCACTTATTTTAATATTATATGCTAAACCACAAACCACTTAACTAATATGAAATAACCAAAACCAAAAATAAATTAAATTTAATATTAAAATCGCAAAGGAAAAAAACTTTTTTTGGAGCTGTCAAAATCTACTATTCGCACTGAAATCGTAACTCGGACGAAGATTTTTTCTATATAAATAGATAAGTAGATGAAATAAAAAAAAAAATTGGATAAAAAATAAAATGGTAAATGTGCATGCAGCCTCCAGTCGGATTCGTATCCAGTACCTTGCGGTCCAAGCGCCGAAGCTTTAACCACTGCACCACACGTCACATACAAACTACACCTACAAAATTCATATAAAAAAATGTTTTTTTATTAGATTTTTGGGACATCCCTTTTGAGTTTTTCCGACTTTTTTTTTTCCTAAACCACCACTGTATTGAGACGAACAAAATAAAAAAAAAACAAAATGAACTAAATGTATGAGAAAATGAATTTTCTTGATAAATTTTTATTTGGTGAATTTTTCCGATGTTTTAATAGTTATTGTGCTATTCGGAACGGAGTCAAATCCAACAAAACAAAAATCATAAAAATCGGTCCAGCCGTTCTTCAGTTATAAATGGTGTAACTAATCCGACTTTGTTTTATATATATAGATATATAGATATTTTTTTTTTTTTTTTTTATTTTATTTATTTGGCACTAGCTCCATTAATTAGGTGCCATTTGGCCCGATTTCCCAAAAATTACAATTTTTTTTTTTTTTAAGTTTACATTGTTCATGTACAATTTATTTTATTTTTCCTTTTATTCACCTTTCACACATCGATCCCCTTTCATACTTTTATCTGATTCATTCTTATAAAATCATACACATTCTTATATACGTTCATTCCCATTCGTAATAACTCAGTCATCTTCCTTGCTCTCAAGAGAACATCGAACATTTGTCTGTTCTGATTGAAAGCAGAACATTTCAGAATCAAATGTTCGATGTCCTCCACCACCAAACAACTTTCACATAATTCATTCTCAATCAAATTCCGTTTCTTCAAGCATTCTTTCCAATAACCATGATTCAATCGTACGAGCTCAATCGTTCTTATCATTCTAGTATCTCCTTTGAGGACCTTATAAAAGGGTTGGCTCAAGGGAGAACTAACCACCTCAAAGTACTTCTTGCCTTTCATCTGACATTTTTCAACAAACTCCCTCTCCCATTTTCTCCAAAGATTCACTTGAAACATGCGAAGTACATCTCTTGCATCCATGCATTCATATTCATTTACATCCTCAATCAAACAACCCAGTTTCGCAAGCATATCGGCTCTTTCATTACCTTCAATTTGTAGGTGTGATGGTATCCATTGAAGAATGACCTCACTCCCACAAGATTAAAGGTACTCATACAACATTTCCACATACACATTACCATGAGTTCCCCCACCCTTACTAATTAATTCTAACCCACTCTGGGAGTCGGATAGTAAAACTACTCTCCTCCTCCCTTGTGTCATTGCCAACTTGATCCCTTCCATAATTCCAATCAACTCTGCATTCATTATACAGATGCTGGCATTCACTCTTAGTATTTTTTTTTCCTCGTTGAAGGAATAAAAATTCCTACACCTACTCGATCACCATTCACACTAGCATCTGTATAAACTTCCACATGTGCAACATAATTTGCTCGCATTTTTAAAAACTCACTATTAACCGATAACTCATTCATCATCGCTTTTGTTGTATCACCAAACTTCAATCGCACAATTAGATTGCTCGGAGGGACTTTCGGATTTACGGGCCGAATCTTGGAGAATACATTCATATTCTCCAAGATCACCCTTGACCTTGGTGTCCTTTGGTAATCCGTCCCTCTTTGCAAACTCTCTTTCATTTCATTCACCAATTTATTGTCCTTAGTCAACATCCGCACAGTCTTTCGCACGGTGATCCACTCCCTCTTATACTTGAGAGGTGAGTCACCCAATTCAGACCACAGAGTGTGTATTGGGGTTGAATTAATCGCCCCCAATACCACTCTGGCACAAGCATTCTCCACAGTCATCAGCTTTTTAAACGTGACTTTGGACCCATCACCATAAACACTCATTCCATACGCAATTTTGGATGATACTAGCGCCTTTCGCAACATATCAGTCACACTAGGTTGAGCTCCCCATTTCGGTTTGCTCACCCTTTTAATCACATTTAATCTGTTCTTGCAATTATCGGCTAATTTATCCATATGCACTCTAAAATTCAATCGCTTATCAATCCAGATTCCCAAATACCTAGTCAAATTTACACACTCAATTCTCTCATTATACACTCGGACATCTACCATATGATTTGTTCTAAAAGTCATACTACAACATTTCCTCGAATTTACACACAAATTCAATTCAGTCAAACATTCTGTTACCTGATTTACACATTCTTGAGCCCGACTCAACGCCTCCTCGATGGTCTTCCCCTTGCCCATCAGAACAAAGTCATCTGCAAATTGCAAAATGACTTTGTCCGGGGAGTTAAACCTATGCACCGAGCTCGTGTATAGATTGAAGAGAGTCGGTGAGATTTTACTGCCTTGGGGGAGGCCTATATTCACCGCTCCCTCCAACCTATACCCTCTACCACACAACACCAATTTTCTGTCATTCGTGAAATCATACACCCATTTGCAAATTTTCCAAGGAAACCCCAAGTCCATAAGGACCTGAAAAAGTTTTCCCGGAACCACGTAATCATATGCCCTTTCTATATCCAAAAATACCGCCACAACATACTTCTTTTCCTTTCTCACTTCCCATACAAACTTTTCTGCACATTCATTAGCTGAGTGGTTACAACGGAACTCAAAGGTTGTTTCCGGCAACAAATTACCCTCATTCACCAATTTATCCAAACGACCTTTCATCATACCATTCACTATTTTGACAAATACATTCAACATACATATTCCCCTGTAATTTGTTGCCAGATTTTGATCCCGATCTCTTTTTGGAATGGGTACCACCCTGCTTTCCTTCCATTTTTCCGGTATTTGAATACTCATCCATGCTCGATTGAGAATTCGAAGCAAGGCCACTTTGGCTTCGAATTCCGATCAGTGTTGTGCCTGTTTTTTACGTTACGTAATATACTCGGTTTTTTACATGTAAAATACGTATTTTACACATAACAATTTTTTAGAAAATGTATAATACAAAAACTATTCGTAACTAATTCAAAATTACTTATAGTTCATAATCTCAATTCTTACGTATCTATATAAACAAAATTGGATGTAGGTATGATGTAAAATGAAAATTGAACTTTAAATAATTGAATTGAATTGAATTTATTTATAATTCTTCTAATTTATTAATTATATTTAAAAGTAAAATATTTGTAGAAAAATATAAATACAATTATTTTTTTATTTTTTAAAGAAAATATGGTTTGTTTCTCAGCTGCTAACTTATTTTTTAGAATAGAAAAACAAAATCCACATCACTATGGGATTGAAGTGTAATACGATTAATCATCGAACTCATTCAATATTAATGCTATAACATTTTAATATTATCGGTTACAAAAATTGTTTAGATGATTACGAGAAATCATTACCATCTTTCGACAAGATTATTTAACTTGACACAGACAGAGACATCTGTAGTGCAATTTGTTCTCTATCGATTATTGCTTAAAATAATTGCATTGCTTAAATTAAACAATTTCATACTGCTCTAATATTGTAGCAAAACGAAATAAAAAAATAAAAAAATTTAGGTGTCATTTGTTATTGTCAAATGTCAACACAAAAAAACAAAAATAAAAATCGAAAAATAAAATCAGGTATATACAAATTTAAATATTATATTATATCAAAATAATATAATTATATCCACCAGCTCCAAATACACCAGCTCCAAAACTAGAGGATTTTATTACGGCCAAGGAATCAAGAATAGTGCAAATTTGTCTGAAAACGATATTTCATATATGAATGAGTTGGAGTCCAAAACTATGCTTGTTCGATGTATCGCTCATCTTAGCCTTAGCTTTAAGAATACGGCAAATCAAAATTTGGCCCGAGATATTAAAATTTTACTAACCGTTTTCGAGTGACATTTTTATTACTTATTAAATTACAAGTCAAATGAAAATATACCAATGGCTCTTTGGCTCGAATATTTTAATTTTCTTAACTAACTAGAATTTTGACTGAAAAATAAATATTTTGTTTACTTATGCTTATAATAATTATTAATAAAAAACAAATATGTTGTATTTCAAAAAAATTGTTTATTTATTTATTATAAATTCAGTTTTACTTTTAAAAGTAACATTAATGCAATTTTGTTTATCGCAAATCTTCATTATCATCACTATCAACAAATCGAATTAGAATTTCTTTATTATTTAAAGAAAAATATTAATAAATATGAATTAATTTTTTAGACCTATTAAATGTCAGGCTATTTCGAATTAGGCAAGGAATTTGACCCCGATTTGAAAATATCCGCTCAATCTGCGCTGTCGATGCTGGAAGATTTAATAATTTCAGTGCTAAGTTGGATACGTTTGGGTGGCTTCGCTGCAGTGTTCCAAAAAATGTCTGGATTCTTTTGAGTATAAAGTTTGGAAAATTCCACTTTGTGTTTGTAAATGTGCCAATCCTCAATCCTCAAATTTCCGTGGACAATTAAATTTGTCAGACACCAAAATAGTTATGGCAAATATATCAAAATTTAATTTTGATAAAAATTTTATCGAAAGCGTACAGAACTCAAAAGAATTGTTTGATCCCATATGTAATCTTATAAACACTTTCCAACGTGGAAAAACTACTTTAGCGAATGCTGGTTTTATGTGGCTATCATTTAACGTGCAGGTAAGATTTAGAGATAAACTACAAATATTTTTCGAAAAACGCCAGCTTATTATGTGCATCCTTATTACTATAACGACCTTTTAATTGATAGTCAAATGGATAAAATCAATCAGTTTTAACAAATTAAATGGCCAAGGAAATGAGGATTGGCTCATTTACAAATGCGAAAGTGGAATATCCCATACTTTATACTCAAAAGAAATAAGAAATCCACAAGATTTTTGGAGCACGCAGCGATAAGCCACCCAAACTTATCCAACTTTGCACTGAAATTATTAAATCTTCGATCACATTCGAAACTTGTCCCTCCCTAGTCGAAGTTTTTTATGAAACAGACTCTTAGGGACTAACTACGATAGCTGTCTTAAAGAAATTCGTGCAAACCTATCTGAAAACTCCGTAAAATTAATCGACGGATATTTCTTCTTTTATGATTAATATGATACAAATTTACGTTTCGTATATTAAGGTTTGCGACTTTACTAAGGTTTTTAAATACGCGTTTGATTTTATACAATATTATACGTTCTATACAGTAATTTAAATATATTACCATTTTTTACGTAAAAAATGTATAAAACAGTTTTTTACATACAATTGCACAACACTGATTCCAATCTCCCAATCATTTTATAGCTCACTCTGTTAGTTCTGGGGGTAGTAGATTTGGAAGTTTCTAAAACCCCACGGAACTCATCCCATTCAAACTCCTTACACATGTCATTCATAAATTCTCTTTCATTATCAGGTAACAAAACTTCATTCCTATCACTCAAATTGTTTCTAACGTCCATCATCATTTGTAAAAAGACACCTCCTTTCTCTCTGTCATCTAACACTACATTTCTGCCTTTCGATCTATAACCTCTCACTCTATTAAAATTATCCCATACATCCTTAGTTGTGGTCCTATGTGTCATTTTGGACACATAGTCCCGCCAACTTTTCCTCTTCGCTCTACGGATAGCCTTTTTCAGTCTTCCATTCATCCTTCCATAATTTATTCTACATTCATGACATATACACCTATTGAACTCTCTCAGTGCTATCCGTTTCTTTTCATACCAATACTGGATTTCATTATTCCACCAACCTTTCACCGTACATTCATTCCTTCTTACATGTATAGTGCACATTCCATTTATTCTCTCTACTTCATCCTCAAGTTGGTTAACCTCAGTTGCTTCATTCATTATGAGAATCTCATTCATACGTTCGACCCATTTCTTACCATTCATAATGACCTTACGATCTATGTCAACATTTACACCACCTAAATACATCCTGATCAAATAATGTTCGCTACCCAAATTCTCATCCGTAACATTCCAAGTGACTTGGGCCGACAGCCCGCTAGACATTAACGTCAAATCTATTGCACTGGCTGTCGACCTCACAGACGGCATCCTAGTTGGCTCACCATCATTCAGGATTACGAGATCCGAATCCAGAATGAGGCGAGTCAACAAGGTACCCCAAGCATCATTTCTTTCACACCCCCATACTCTCGAATGCGCATTCATATCACCACCCAAAATTACGTCACTTTTTCCTTCCACCCAGTTAAACAAAATTTCAAAATCTCTCAGGTTTTTCTCTTTATCACTCACTGATTCAATTGGAGTTGCATATACACTCACAAATAACAAATTTCTGTCCAGATTCCGAGTTTTGGCAGCGATAACTTCGATGCGCTCGAAAGTCGGTGTGTCGCACACGACAAGGCTAATTTTGTTCTGTGCCAATATCGCTACACCACCGAAGCCATCGGCCCTCGGTCTGGACAGCAAATTATACCCACTTACACGAAACGTCCTATCCTCACGCTCCCAAGTTTCACACAAAAGCATCACATTCACATCATTTTGGCCAGATAAGTCAGCAACATATCGCCATTGGCATACATGCTGCGGATATTTATCTGACCAATTGTCATACATCCATTGGATCTTATCATTCGCTCAGCCATTCAAAAAAAGGAAGAAGGGAAAAAAATAAAAAATAAAAAATAAAACTTTAATAAGGAAAATGAAAATGCTTTTTCCCCTTCTTCCCTCAACATTCATCATCACTCATACCATCATTTTGTTGAAAAAGTCCTAACTCAGTAGGACTGAGATAGGTGTATCTCCTGGACTTCAATGCTTCAATGTTTTTTGCTGCTGTTGCTCCGATATCGATTTTTGTTGTACTAGGTCCCGGCCCCTGTGTTGTCATTGTTGCTTTTGTTAATTCTGCTTTCGTTTTCTCGTTGTTTAAAAGTTTTGATTTGTTTTTATTGATTTCATTATTATTACTATTATTGTTGTTGTTGTTATTGTTGTTGTTATTATTGTCGCTATTATTGTTGTTATTATTGTTTATATTATTATTACTCTTGCTATTACTATTGTTATTATTATTATTGTTATTATTACTTTTATTCTTTTCAATATTATTATTGTTGTTTTTATTATTTTGGCTGCTGATATTATTTTTATTATTACTGTTATTATTATTGTCCTCGTTTTGAGCGTTTCCTGAATTCTGTTGTAGTACTTTACTGTCTGTTTCATTTTGTTGCGTTGCCTTCGATGCTCCCGTGGTGTTTGCGTTTTCGCGATAATAAATTTCCTTTGCTCTGAAGTATGTTATCCGATCCATGGTTTTTATTTTTATAATTTGTTTCTCCATCTCGAATATAGGGCACTTTTTGTCAAAGGTAGTGTGATTGTTTCCACAATTAGCACATTTTATGGGTTCACAATTCTCATTATCGTGTCCATCCGGAATATTTTTGGCGCATTTAGGGCATGTAGTTACTCGGAAGCACTTATTTTTCGTGTGCCCGTACCGCTGGCAATTATGGCACCTCATCGGGTTTGGTAAATACAACCGTACGTCTAACCGCAAGAACCCTGCTTTAATGTATTCTGGTAAATTTATGGTGTTAAAGGTCATAATATGTAAAGGAGTATCTTTAAGCTCTCCATTTATATTCCTTTTGATCCTTTCTACTTTTGTCACTTTCTGCTCCTTTAATTCTTTCTCGATTTCTTCGGTGTCAACATTCATCAAATCAAAGCTATATATTACTCCTTTGCTACTGTTTAAAAACTTATGCTCTTCTACTTGAACGGGCATTTCCGCTAATTTTGTTGCTTTCATTAAAGCTGTGTATCCATCCTCTTTAGTAGTTAGCACAAGAAGATCTCCACTTCGTAGTCGCTGAGTCTCTTTGATGTGTTCGGTGATCATCTGTAGTCTTTTCTGAATTAGGAAAAGTGAAATTCCTCTGAAGCTGTGTTCACTATTCGTTTTTTTAATGACCAAATATCTTTGGTTTATCGTGCACTCTTCGAAAAAAAGTCTCCTTTTTTTATTGTTAATTTCCCCCAATTGCAGAGGATCGCTGTATGCCCTCATATTCATGAGGGGCTTAAACCGATTTTTACTTTTAAACGACATCCTGCCCGAAGGCAGTTGCCGGACTGAGGTTAAAAAAAAACTGTGTACCGGTGTTGGGACACCCTGCGATATACAAACAATATGACGTATATCTGCTCGCCAAAAACAAAAATGTTTTTATTTGTTGTTGTTGTAACACACAACAAAATCACCTTAACACTATTTATTATCTCTATAAACCACTTTTATCACTATTTTATTCTAAACCAAACACCACTTAACCGATTTAACTAACCAAAACCAAACTATATACACTAAAATTAAGACTATTATCGCAAAAGAAAATATATATATTTATAATCGCTGTCAAAATTGATTCGTTCACCATGAATTCGCAATTCGGACTGTAGATATATAGATAAGTAGATGAAATAAAAAAAAAATTGGGTAAAAAATAAAATGGTAAATGTGCATGCAGCCTACAGTCGGATTCGTATCCAGTACCTTGCAGTCCAAGCGCCGAAGCTTTAACCACTGCACCACTCGTCACATACAAACTTCACCTACAAAATTCATATAAAAAAATGTTTTTTTATTAGATTTTTGGGACATCCCTTTTGAGGTTTTCCGACTTTTCTTTTTTCCTAAACCACCACTGTATTGAGACGAACAAAATAAAAAAAAAACAAAATGAACTAAATGTATGAGAAAATGAATTTTCTTGATAAATTTTTATTTGGTGAATTTTTCCGATGTTTTAATAGTTATTATGCTATTCGGAACGGAGTCAAATCCAACAAAACAAAAATCATAAAAATCGGTCCAGCCGTTCTTGAGTTATAAATGGTGTAACTAACACGACTTTGTTTTATTTATATAGATATAGATAAGTAGATGAAATAAAAAAAAAAATTGGATAAAAAATAAAATGGTAAATGTGCATGCAGCCTCTAGTCGGATTCGTATCCAGCACCTTGCAGTCCAAGCGCCGAAGCTTTAACCACTGCACCACTCGTCACATACAAACTACAACTACAAAATTCTTATAAAAAAATGTTTTTTCTATTAGATTTTTGGGCCTCCCCTTTTGAGTTTTTCCGACTTTTCTTTTTTCCTAAACCACCACTGTATTGAGACGAACAAAATAAAAAAAAAACAAAATGTACTAAATATATGAGAAAATGAATTTTCTTGATAACTTTTTTTTTGGTGAATTTTTCCAATGTTTTAATAGTTATTATGCTATTCGGAACGGAGTCAAATCCAACAAAACAAAGATCATAAAAATCGGTCCAGCCGTTCTTCAGTTATAAATGGTGTAACTAACCCGACTTTGTTTTATATATATAGATAGATATATAGATAAGTAGATGAAATAAAAAAAAAATTGGATAAAAAATAAAATGGTAAATGTGCATGCAGCCTCTAGTCGGATTCGTATCCAGCACCTTGCAGTCCAAGCGCCGAAGCTTTAACCCCAGCACCACTCGTCACATACAAACTACAACTACAAAATTCTTATAAAAAAAGGTTTTTTTTTATTAGATTTTTGGGCCTTCCCTTTTGAGTTTTTCCGACTTTTCTTTTTTCCTAAACCACCACTGTATTGAGACGAACAAAATAAAAAAAAAACAAAATGTACTAAATATATGAGAAAATGAATTTTCTTGATAACTTTTTTTTTGGTGAATTTTTCCAATGTTTTAATAGTTATTATGCTATTCGGAACGGAGTCAAATCCAACAAAAGAAAGATCATAAAAATCGGTCCAGCCGTTCTTCAGTTATAAATGGTGTAACTAACCCGACTTTGTTTTATATATATAGATATATAAATATATATATATATATATATATATATAAATATATATATATATATATACATATATATATATATATATATATATATATATATATATATATATATATATATACCCGACAGACAATTTCAATTTTGAAACCAAAAAAAACCTAGCTGTTACCGGGGACCGAGTGGGTAACGAACCCGATCGGTTACCATAAAATTACCTATTTCTGGTAGACAATGGGTTGGAACTGTTACCATTTTGGTACCATCGGTTAAATCGCGGTATTTGTTACTCTACGATTACCAAAATATTTATATGTAGATTTCCCCGTAATCTTTAGAAAAAGATAACGCAATAGCACTGGGTTAAACGTGTGAAATATTTAGGTTATTTTAGGGGAATAGTTACTGTCTTAATCTCTTTATTTTATATCGCAAAATTACATGAAAATTTTGTCTATAAATATTAATTATATTCCATAAATATACATTAGATTATAAAAAAACAAACAAAAATATAATTTAAATTAAATTAATATTTTCAAAATTATTTTTATTTTATATGATTACATTTTTAGAAAAAAATTACCAAAATTACATATAAAAATTAAATTTTCAATTTTTAATCCAAGTGGTATTTTGTCCTTACATCATTTTTCCAGCAGGCAGGAAATCATCTGTAAATACAATTTTAATAAATAAATGTAATTTTGTAGCTAAAATAAAGGTTATTTGAAATAAGGTAAAAAATATCAAATTAAGTTATAACTGCGTTGTATAAAAAATTAAACGATGCTCCAGAAATTTAAAGACATGAATACCCTTTGTTTACGATAAACATGCTAAAACTTATAAAAGGTTACCAGTAAATTACCAGCACGAATAATGTTATTTTGTTTAATTAACGTGATACGAGTATGATTTAGAAATAAACTGGATTACAAATCACTATTGTTAAGTAAATTATATGAGTTTCTTAACACATTAGAAACGACACTGACACAGAATTGTAAGAATATATATAAATGAAAAATTCTTTTACGTTGAAGAACACGTACCTTCAAACGCCATTTTGAAAAAATTTTGTCCAATGCGTCAGGAACAGTTACCGCAAATCTGCCAAAAAATAATATATTTAAAACTAAATAATAAAAATTTAATAAACTTTTTAATTTAATTAAACTTCATGATCAAGAATAAATTGATACTTACAATTATTTACATTATTAGCCAATTATAATTCTATTCTTATTCCAATTATTATTAATAATCATCAATAAACACTTTTAATTTAGTAAATTTATCTGTTGATGCACAGAAAACAACCGCAAGCACACTGAACTAAAATAAAAATGAGTAAAAAAATGTCGGATGCTGAAAATAATATACTGTTAAAGTTAGCCGAAAGTTTCCAGCCGAAAGATAATGCAGATAGTGTCTTGAATACAGCAAAACTCAGTCATAAATTAGAATTTAGGATGAATTTAGGATCGGGTTATATCCTTCGGGTGAAGGAGAAATTATTTCAGTTTATAATAATTTAAAAATCGATAGGAGCGAGAGTATAAAGAGAGTTTAACTTTCTGTTGAATCAGTCAAGACACTATCTGCATTATCTTTCGGCTGGCAAATTTCGGCTAACTTTAACAAGGTGAAAATAATACGGTTTTTGTATCCTAAAAATTACCGACTTATAAATATATAACATTTCCGAATAATTACCAATAAACAACCGATATTTTTTAACGCGAAAGAGAAAGAAAGTGAATGAACGAACGAGAAAGGAGAACTAGAGTAAAAATCGAAAATAAAAATCGCTTTTTCAACAAAAAATTGTAAATGGGAAATGGTAAAAACAAAATATTTAAAAAAAATTCGAAATATTGTTACCATACATCAGTAACATTGTTACCGAGGCATAGTCTACGGATACTGTTAAAGTTAGCCGAAAGTTTCCAGCCGAAAGATAATGCAGATAGTGTCTTGAATACAGCAAAAATCAGTCATAAACTAGAATTTAGGATGAATTTAGGATCGGGTTATATCCTTTGGGTGAAGGAGAAATTATTTCTGTTTATAGGAATTTAAAAATCGATAGGAGCGAGAGTATAAAGAGAGTTTAATTTTCTGTTGAAACAGTCAAGACACTATCTGCATTATCTTTCGGCTGGCAACTTTCGGCTAACTTTAACAAGGTCCTTTTTTTATTGTTAATTTCCCCCAATTGCAGAGGATCGCTGTATGCTCTCATATTCATGAGGGGCTTAAACCGATTTTTACTTTTAAACGACATCCTGCCCGAAGGTAGTTGCCGGACTGAGGTTAAAAAAAAACTGTGTACCGGTGTTGGGACACCCTGCGATATACAAACAATTTGACGTATAACTGCTCGCCAAAAACAAAAATGTTTTTATTTGTTGTTGTTGTAACACACAACAAAATCACCTTAACACTATTTATTATCTCTATAAACCACTTTTATCACTATTTTATTCTAAACCAAACACCACTTAACCGATTTAACTAACCAAAACCAAACTATATACTAAAATTAAGACTATTATCGCAAAAGAAAATATATATTTATAATCGCTGTCAAAATTGATTCGTTCACCATGAATTCGCAATTCGGACTGTTATATATATAGATAAGTAGATGAAATAAAACAAATTGGATAAAAAATAAAATAGAAATGTGCATGCAGTCTCCAGTCGGATTCGTATCCAGTACCTTGCAGTCCAAGCGCCGAAGCTTTAACCACTGCACCACTCGTCACATACAAACTACACCTACATAATTCATATAAAAAAAGGTTTTTTTTATTAGATTTTTGGGGCTTCCTTTTTGAGTTTTTCCGACTTTTCTTTTTCCCTAAACCACCACTGTATTGAGACGAACAAAATAAAAAAAACAAAATGTACTAAATATATGAGAAAATGAATTTTCTTGATAACTTTTTTTTAGTGAATTTTTCCAATGTTTTAATAGTTATTATGCTATTCGGAACGGAGTCAAACTCAACAAAACAAAGATCATAAAAATCGGTCCAGCCGTTCTTCAGTTATAAATGGTGTAACTAACCCGACTTTGTTTTATATATATCACTGAGAGAACAGTTTTAGTTGTGACAACCGATTTTTGCGCCTCTTGAAATTTACTGTTGCAGTAACTATATTAACTCATTTGGACTAATATCAATTTCTATTTGTTAGGCCTAATTTGAAGTTATTATAAACACATTTTCGGTTGTATCAAATATTATTGTGTTGCCATAGCCGCTTATTCTTAATTACAACTGAATAATTACAAAAGAGAAAACAACAAATGGTTGATGTTACAAAATTTCATTCACAGTGTATTCAAATTTTATTTGATGCTAATAAAATTTGGTTGTAATAACCGAATTGTTCCTTAATGATAAACGATTTTCTATTTAAGCAACAAAAAACTCGTTCATTGTAATATTGGTTATTTTTATTATAAGTAAATATTCCGTTGCCGCAGCTGATATTTTAGGTGCAATTATCGAATCGTTTTTTGAGTCTACTAATTTTTGTTTCAGTTAATGCGAATTTATTTGTAATATCGGTCTATTTCACTTGCGTTAATTGCATTTCACTCGAAAATTTGTTTGCCGCAACCGTACAATATGTTGCCTTAAAGCTGATGAGCAGATGTTGACAAAAATACAAATGAGCTTCTTATGAAGGAAATCCGAAAATAAAGCTTTCTATAATTTGTGAGTTCGACAATATTGTACTGAGGTACAAAAGGTAGTTATTATACTCAATTAAAAAATAAAACACATGCACATTTTTTAAAACAATTTATTTTGATTTAAACAATATTAAACTTTTAAAGCTATTAGTGTTACCTCCATTGTTAGTCTTATTTAGTTTTTTAATAACTAATTTAATAATCCCATATGACAAATTTTTGATTGTTAGAACATTTAGTTATATAAGATATATGGTCACATTTTAAAGATTTCATATTTCTTAACTCGGTATTGTTATGCTGTTTGATCAAATAAGCGAAATAATAAATATTAAAACATAAAGTTTCAATAGATTGTAAACAAATGTAAAAATTTTCTTCGTGGTTCACAACTAGTTGTACAAGACCAAATATTGGTTCACCGTTTAAATCTGTATCCATGCAAACGACCACATCTTTCTTCAAAAACATATTATTATATTGAATCCAACTTATTTGTTTAGCGTCAGATTTAAGGTTATATTTAGATAGATCTATTGCATTAATTGTTTTCTTTGGTCCGTGATTAATTGAAGTTTCAAAATATTCTTTGTTATTTAACACTAAGTTTGCAATTTTAAATTGATTTTTAATATGTAGAGTTTTTAAAATATTTATCCTATTATTAGAAATATAAGAAGCCTTTTTGTAAATTTGATGTTTCGCTTCAAATCTCATTGAGCTTGTGGCAGAAATTGGGCCTATTTTTTCAATTATGGTTGCATAATGCAATAAAAAATGAAATTTTGGTTTTAAATTACTTTTGGACAATTCAATGTACAATGAATTGTGCTGAAAAATAACATCCCTTAAATAATGGAATGCGTTAGATTGGAACTTCTTTCTGTGGACCAAAAAGACAATTTCTCTTAAAAGTCTAAATAATCTCCACTCTTTTGAAGTTACCGGTATTAAATCACCAATTATTAAAGATAAGTGGGTAACAATTACCTTCATTTCGGAAGCAGATAATTTGAATTTTTTTTTTGGAGACAGTCAACGTTAAACAGAGGTGGCTTTTGAGTCATTGGTCCAAAATTATATAACACGATCCGTTTGTTTAATTGCTCAATTGAAAAAAAGCGTTTTTCTAAAACAAAAATTTTAAGAATTAAAAGAAGGTCATAATGGCAAACCCCTTCTAGTAAATCGTGCATACAATCGACACTAAAATTCTCAACCACATGAAAATTGGTTAGAGTATTCCAAATGGAATTTTCTTTAACTCCTGTCAGTTGCATGTCGTTTAAAGTGATATCACAGTTATAATTGTTTACGTTTCGTAAACAAGATGGTTCTTCTCTACAGAGATATTGCATTACATTAATATTGCATTTACAAAATCTACAATAATAGAAAGAATTAAATGATTCTGCAAACCCCAATACTGAATTTATACCTAAATTGTCACCTACAACAAAACATGGGATTAGTTTAATTAAATATTGATTAACTTTAATTCCTTCGCTTTGTAGAAAGTTCATCTGCCTTATAAGGGGTGCAAATATTTGATTATTACCAAATCTCTTTCTGTCCTCAGTAAAAAATAGCATTGCTAAAAAAATAGACTGTAGTTTAGAAGATATATGCTCTGGAAGAGTTAATATTTTGAGATATACTGTCCCAATTTTCTCAATACCACTGTGGGAACCTAATGGGTTTAGGCATTCAAAATCATCAAAATAAATTGAAATTGGAATTATTATCATATTATCCTGATTACTTGGATTAATTTCCCGAAGTTTAGATTTCCAAAATGTGCTTTGTATGATACTGCAAACCGTTGGTTCAAGGGTTTCAGTATTTATAATGTACTCTTGGATTAACTTCAAAATAGATGTTTGTGTAAACAAAATAGTAAATAACTGCTTTAAATTAACAATAACTGAACAATAGTCGTAATGAGTATTGTCAATTGCATTAGAATTGGAATAATTCTGAATCCGCTCCAAACCCAGTTTAACATTATCAAACTCAACTAATATTTTCATTTTTCTTAATTGCTTAAGAATTAAAAATTCAGATTTTAAGTAATCAGGGCTTAGCAGAGAATTTAAAATTGAAGACAGTTCTTTTAAATTTCTGTTGTGTTCATCTGTATTGCCAATTAACTGTATAGCTGATTGTATATGGGTATCATAAAATGAAAAAATACTTTTAAATATATTTAAAGCAGTAGTTCTTGGTACTCGTTCGTCACTTATAGTTTTCAAAATAGCTTTCAACAAAGCGAACCGTATCTGAGAAGCATTGGATTCTGTGGAGTGTGATTTCAACACACAATTTTGTACCGTATCGCTAGTGTTCACTAGGTTACTTTCTGTTTGTAATGACTTATTATCTGCTAAACTTTTACTTTGGAAAATCGTCTTATCTTGTTTTTCTGTAGATTCTGTTGAATTTTCACCTTTCGTTACAAAATGATCTCTCGAAATGTGATTAACATGTTTATTCACATCAGAATAAACACGTTGACAATTTAAATGAGCACATTGAAACCTATTCAATTCTGGGTGACCTACTTTGAAATGATCACCATAAGTTTTTAAAGAAACAAAAATTCCGTCACAAAAATAACATTTCAAATCCATTTTTAATTTTAAAATCAAGTTATAATTTGAACTTACTATACGTTATTGGTAAGTTTATGGTGAACAGCTTTTAGCGACGAACTATTACTATCGTACTTAGTTTTAACGCCAAAAATATATTGCTGGACGTAATTCCAAACCGTTGTACTTTCCGGAGGATATGATATGTTTAACGCCCAATACAGTATCATGCAATGCCGCACCGCTTCTTGTGGATTGTTAAAATAATATTTTTTTTCAACCAATGTAATATAGGCCGATAAATTTTTTAAATCGCCGACGAAAACTATTCTGGGTTGATCTCCGCGGTTTGTTTTAATTAGCTCCCTCTCGTAATTATCGGCTTTTTCTAATGTCTATGAGAATAAAATTAAACAGATAATTAAGAATTAGTATTTATTATATCGCACTACTAACAAAAAGGATATTAAAATAATATTTACTCCAGTGATTGAAAATAACACTCCAGATATCTCTTTATTTCTCTTTTGCAATTAATATTTTCTAAAAATAAATAAAACTCTTTACGTCAAGCGAGATAAAATAAAGAAAAGTATTTATCGCTTGAGCGTAATATTTTTTTTCAAGGAATAAAACTCTTTAGCAAAAGAGAGATTCAAAAAATAAATATCAATTCCTCTTTAAAGAGTAGAAAAAGATTTTTAAATTTATCACTCTTTCTGCAAAGCGATTTATAAATTTTTAAAATATAAAACTCTTCATGAAACAATTTTTTCGCTGATGACGTGCGATATTACTCTACAATAACAATTGTATTGAAATTTTGTATTAGGTAGAAAAGTAAATGGTTAAAATAAAAAAAGGGTGTTGTAAGGTTGTTGTTGCTACAATCTATTGTTAAAATAGTTTGCTCTTGAATACATATCGATTTTTCTTGTGATCTACAAATAAATTTGTCGAATGTGTTTTATAATTTCACTGTACTTCTTGTTTTCTTTTTTTAAGATAAGTCAAACAATTTGCTTCCAGAATGAATTGCACCTTCAGCAGACATAGAGACTTAAGTAATATAGGCTAAAAAAATATCTATGTATTTACATTTATGTGCTGTAATATATGACTATAATTTGTTGTGAGCGCTTCAAATGAATTTCTGGACCATCTAATGAACTACTTCTTCTACTCTACCTTAGAAATTAGTAACTCCATGACATGGGTAACATGAAATTAAGTGTTTAAATTTAAATTCTATTGAGCTTTATGTTTACAGTGCGTTTTCATTTTAATTTTCATTTATGTCTATCGATTACTTAATCGAAAATTGTTAGCAAAACTTAAATATAAAATATAACTAATACGGTATGCCTTAATCGACTACACTAAATGTTGAAGCTCCCTCGAATGTTCAGTACGCGGGCGATAAAAAGGCAATTTACGATCTTCCTTTTCAATGACTTTGAACTAAATTTTTATAATTTTGCTATCGTGCTCTAACTTCGACTGTTATTTATTTACAGATAAATTAATAAAACTCACAAGTTACAAATGTTTGGTTAGTGGCAACTGATTTTGTATTTCACGAACTAATTGTATAAATTTAGTTTAGTTCCATTAAGGCATATAGCAACAAATATAAATAAAATAACTTTTATAAACAGTGACTTCTTTCCAATTAATAAAAACGAACGCTATACATATGTATGTATTGAAGTCGAAATAGAATTACTCCTTCCAACATTTGGAAAACCGGAAAACCTGGTTTTGCTCTTGGATAGCATTGTAGTCAAACGATTTTTTTACTTTACTCGGTTCAGTACCGGTTTTTATTTATTAAACATAATGCGTAATCGCAATGTTCGGTCTTGTTTCGGTTTTGGAGTCTGGTTTATAATGATGGAAATATCAATTTTAAATCGCAAGTTAGTAATTTAGTGTGAAAATATTACATAAATTTAACCGATATGATTACAGCTTCATATAATAAATATAAAACACAATCACAAAATTGGTTCGGCCAAGCTTTATAGGCATTACACTATATTACTGATTTGTAAAAGATGTTAACTAGTTAGCTATCAACTATTTCAAATTTATTAGTTGGTAAAATTCGATATAAACTATGTACATTATTCTACATATATGTAAGTATGCATTCTATTTCAAGGTATGTTTTATTTGAAATTTTCGTTCAGATTTTCAAAATAACAAGATTTGTTGGCACTTGCGAATAAAATATTACATAATATTGTATACTACCACAATACTTGTGGAAAATTTCGCCCCAAATTACTTCGTCCGAGCAAACACTTTTGTCCTTCACGAAAATTGATTTTGACGAGAGAAAAAATCAAACAACTCAACTCAATTCTCAATAGACGATTAAATTGAGTGACCATTCCATTTACTTTTTCATCGAATTCAACACTAACGGCAGGATTATGGTTGCGTTCCATCGTTCGTTCGGTCATTTGTTCGACCAATCATCTCTTGTAGAAAAATCCAGAAGAAAAAAATCGTCATTTTTGAGCAATATGATTGGTGAAAAAAATCGTCAGAACGAACGAACGCATTCATAAAGGCGGCATAATGTATTGAAAAGTGAATAAAATGTCGATTCAAACTTAGGCATCTATCGAAATTTTAGTGGTTTTTTTGCAAATTGACTTTGTGATTTGTTAATTATCATAGCGAACGCCAAACGGACGGGGAATTGAATGCACTTGGAATCAGAGGAATTCTCGGAATTAGAACATCCTCTCCTTTAAATTTGTTGTTGATGATCGTCGCTTGAATCACGTGATTAATCAGTTCCTTCACAGCTAATCGCGTTCCGTTACAAAATATCGAATGGTTCAGATTACTCAGCATGATTATCACAGATACGATCTAGATCATCAATTTATGCGGTGGTATTCCCTCCCGACAAATAAAGCGCATTCAAAAACTCGGTCGGATAGTTATTTGCCTCGTCTTGATTGGTCACACAGTCAACGGATTTGTAATAGTGCATTTCCCTAGAAATTTGGTTTTTAATCATGTCTTCCTTGTTCTTCGCTGCCAAAATCAAGTGCCAATCGAACCAATCGTGATTCATATAATTTCGGCGGATTTCCGGAACACTTTCGTGATAAGCTCTTTCTTCGATGTCGTGAACATGCAAACAATTTGAGGGAAACGAAATCAATCCGGTCGAAATATCAACAGGAATTTGATAAAGCGCCAACAGTTGTTTGGAAAAATCAAGTCGTTTTGTAACGTGACCCTCATGTTCGTGGCCAACTGCTACTTCTTCACATAGCATGTCAGTCTTGACGATTTCAGTCATGCGTTGAGTTCATTTGCACTTGCCAATCTCGGAATGACAGGTAGCGTTTCACGAAAATGAGAAGGAGCATCGAGAAAAATATAAAGCCGTTTCCTTCGTCAACTGCCTTCATCAATCCGTCGTACACATTCCTTTGATCTGCATTCAAAAGCGGAACATTCGTTCGTACTATTTGGCTCATTGAATTTCGACCGTACTCTGGCTCTCGTTGCAATTAACGATTAAATGCATCATGTATCGAATGAATTGGTGCTGCCATACCCAATTTTGACAAATAGCTACCGCACATAAGCATGCACATGTCTTCGATCATGATCTAGCTTCGTTGCATATCTCGTCGTTCATTTCAAACTCATAATTCGATGTTTCAGTGCGAGCTCGATGTAAAATGTCGTCAGCCATCTCGTCTTTGTATTTGTTCCACAATTCCCATGCGTTCTATGGATGACATGTCGCTATGATGATCGCGACCAATGTACAAATTTGATTTGTCGGCGCAGAAACAGTGGCATCAGCGATTGTTGAGTCCCAATGTCAATTGTTTTCCAGCAAATTCAGACGTTGGCCAGCCTCTCGTTAAGTGGCGCACAACACACCATCTATGTGCATACGGCCAAACGTATCAGTCGAATACACATCGACGTATCCTGCAACAGGTTGACCTTTCATTCGTCATTTAAACTTCTTCGTTAAATGGTTCCAAGTATAATAGCGTAGCATTTTCCACTAAAGCAATATTCGTGCGAACGGATCACTTTGGCAAATTTCGAAGAAATTTGTGGGTGTTGTAGCTGGTGGTCGGTCTACTCGTTGTACTGCATTAGCTTCCGTAAAATGTCCATTCTCCAAATGCACTCACAAATGATAAACAGTGGGTTAACGTTCGTGTATTGCAAATCAGAAAATATGCCAAATCGCCTCATTGCAACTGACATAACGGCTCAATTGAAACCTTGGCACTTCGTCATTTGCATCCACAGCAGCAATGCCGAACACAGCCAGGTCGCTACCTAACAACATATGTGGCTTGGAGAATGGTCAATTGGCCAACAATGGTCTCATCTTCTTACAAAACGATGGATCTCGTAGATGAATGTACTACCTGGAACGTAGTTTTGATTGATTTGAGCGGACGAAATTTAAAAGTTCAATACTGTTAAAACAATCGACCATATCTTAAAAGATGATTGCACGCCTTGTCGCATCATCAACCAATAAGTATAAACATGCATGGAACTGACCTTTTTAATCGTTTCTTCACCTGAAAGTACAATTGACAGCTCAATAACTAACCGGTCAGCAGATTGACTATCTTTATCTGGATGTCGTAGCCATCCTCTCCTTGACAAAACCTCAATGAATATTGAAGTGCATCATAAGATCGATGTTTTTCGTCCCGTCATCACGCCGGTTTATCACAATATCACGCGATTCTACATTTTCGCCAACGATCACAACTGCAACTTTGTCGGTAGTGGGAGCATTGTACCGACGTACATGGCTTCCGGTTGGTTTTTTGTCTGCTCTGGTGATTATTTGGTGATCATCGGAAGTCATTGTCTCCAAAATAGTTTTAAACAGCGAAATAAATTTGAAGGAACTTATAATAAAATAAATTTCTGGAAAAAATTATCCAAATCGTAAAAATCACACCGAACTTCATATGATTGTAATAATGGTACCGTTTATGAATGGAATTCACAAAATTCAAATATCATAAAACAAATTCCTATACAAAACGCAATTTTCGATTTTCCGACTTTTTTTTGATTTTTCAGTTTTCCTTTGGGTTTTGGGGAATTTTCTTCTATTATCCAATTTTTCCTAGTTTCCTTTCTTCCTAAGCCGCCACTGCATTGAGACGAACAAAGCAAAAAAAGAATCATCCAAATCGGTCTTGTCGTTCTCGAGTTTTTACGAGACTAACTCACGGCAATTGATTTTATATAGATAGATAGAGAAAATAAATAGATAAAATAATAGATTGGATCAAAAACAAAATACTAATTTGCTTACAGCCTCCGGTGGGATTCGAATCCAATACCTCCTAGCCCAAGCGCCGAAGCTTTAACCACTACACCACGTGTCTCATAAAAAATGTACATACAAAATTCATATAAAAAAGGCTTTTTATTCGATTTTTCGGATTTTCTGACTTTTCCAGTGGATTTTTTTAAAAATTTCTTTCGTAAGAACCATCTCCTGGTAATTGCGAACACAACAGAAAAGATTGAGCCAAATCGGTTCAGCCGTTCTCAACTGATGCGCGCACATACATTTTTTGCACCATTTTTATAGATATAGAAGATTATATAAAAAAAATATGTATTTGGATTAATACATGAGTTATACAATCTTACATATATCATACTACGATTTTTTGTAGTGTATAAATTCTTATAGACTATATATTGAGGAATAATAAGCTACTTCTTAATAATTATTCGATTTTGTTTCACCAGAATATAACCAACAATAGAACTAAAAATAAAACATTTTACATTTTTTGAGAATGCAAATTACATTTGCGAATCAATTAGACTGTGACTGTCCCAAACACCAATATTATAAAGTGCATCAGCTGAAGATGACTTGTATCATATTGCTTCTGAATTTGACTCGCTTCGTTTGACCGCCGATAAATAGAAACATTATATAAAACGTTTTCTTGTAGAAACAATCAAATCACACTCGGAAGTCTACACATAATAAAAATTGAACATCAAGTGTGAACAAGTATATGTGGTTCTTATTTAGTAAAAAAGCAAAATTCCTTAACATATTTTTCTGCAAAGTAATTAATATTTTGAACAATCGTTTAAATGTAAAACTTTAAAATAAATCATATTCTCAAAAAATGTATAGACAAGTGAATCTAGAAATTATGTTCAAATTAAATCGTCTTTTAATAATTAACCCATATAATGATAATAATGATAACCGATAATTGTTCGTATAAGATCATACCAAGATTTGAATACGGATATGCATTTAAAAAATAACAAAAGTCAAACCTCTATCGTATAGTTTTTACCTGCCTAGTGCATCAAAAATTCCATATCCAATGTTGTATATTACAAACACAACCAAACATACTTTTTTTATCTTCTTACATACATATTTCTATGAATATCCTCCATATAGATTTTTTATTAATTGTTATTGTTGTAAAGAGTTTTATCCCTTGAAAAAAAATAAAACTCTTTTTCGACCAATTTTTATTTCTAAAATAATTTTTTATCGCTTGGTGAAAAGACGTAAATAAATTTTGAGGAAATATTCCTCTTTCAAGCGGAATTAATATTTTTTTTTCCAATCTCTCTTTTGAAGACAATTTTTATTTATTTTAAAAAAATTCTACTCTCAAGCGTTTTATGTTTTAGAAATAAATATCACGCTTTGGTGTAAGATTCAATATGTACAAAACGAATTAGTTAAAGAGAAAGACTTTTATAAATTAAATAAAAATTTGTTTCGGCTGATAAAGAGTGGAAAAAGAGTGAGAGATAGAAAAATAAGAGTTATTTTCAATCACTGTTACTCACATCGAATTGGATGATAAATTGCTCCTGAACTTCAATTTTCGAAGCTTTCTTCCCTCTTTTACCAGTTTCACTTTTTATAACTGTAGACGGGAACAGAAAGGGCAGTACTAGCCACGCTGCTGATTTTTTGATATCTAGGTAGCAAAAAATGGAAAAATATAAAAAATAACCTCTACTGCAAAATAATATTTAAACTTTACTTTCGTCACAGTCGTTTATTGCATCAATTATATGCCTCACAAATTTGTTTCTTAAGAGAAACCCTTCTTTTAAAACGTTTAAGTAGAGCCGATCCCAAGTATCTGCTGTTTGAAAACCACTGTACAATGACTTAACATCAGCAAGAAACTGAAAATAAAATAAAAATTAGTACTTTTCCAATCTTATATAAATAAAACAAAGTCGTGTTAGTTACACCATTTATAACTCAAGAACGGCTGGACCGATTTTTATGATTTTTGTTTTGTTGGATTTGACTCCGTTCCGAATAGCATAATAACTATTAAAACATCGGAAAAATTCACCAAATAAAAATTTATCAAGAAAATTCATTTTCTCATACATTTATTGTAGTTCATTTTGTTTTTTTTTATTTTGTTCGTCTCAATACAGTGGTGGTTTAGGAAAAAAGAAAAGTCGGAAAAACTCAAAAGGGATGTCCCAAAAATCTAATAAAAAAACATTTTTTTATATGAATTTTGTAGGTGTAGTTTGTATGTGACGAGTGGTGCAATGGTTAAAGCTTCGGCGCTTGGACCGCAAGGTACTGGATACGAATCCGACTGGAGGCTGCATGCACATTTACGATTTTATTTTTTATCCAATTTTTTTTTTATTTCATCTACTTATCTATTTATATAGATAAAATCTTCGTCCGAGTTACGATTTCAGTGCGAATAGTAGATTTTGACAGCTCCAAAAAAAGTTTTTTTCCTTTGCGATTTTAATATTAAATTTAATTTATTTTTGGTTTTGGTTATTTCATATTAGTTAAGTGGTTTGTGGTTTAGCATATAATATTAAAATAAGTGGTGGAATTTAGTGAAATAAGAGGTTGTGTGGTGTATGCCAATAACAATAAGAAAACAGTACTTTTTTGCGTACAATAGTACGTAATTTTTTTAGTGGTACAGAGTGTCCCAACACCGGACACCAGTTTTTTTTTTGGTTTTTTTAATTTTTTTTTTATTCTTCGGAATTCTATTTTCGATCGGGATTTTTAAACGGTAAGTTCCCTTCG
Organism: Nephrotoma appendiculata; assembly: GCA_947310385.1. NCBI lineage: Eukaryota > Metazoa > Arthropoda > Insecta > Diptera > Tipulidae > Nephrotoma > Nephrotoma appendiculata. The sequence goes on from OX371226.1 coordinate 2,568,495, forward strand.
AAGATGTTCACTTTGTGAGGTTATCACATTTGTGATTGTGCGCACATCGATAATTGATTATGTAATTTTGGACTGTGTGATTAATTTTCCAGTATTTTTTACAATGCCGCGAGCCAGAAGATCTAATCTTTCACCACGAAGCCGTAATGCAATTAGACTTCGGACTATTGCGAATCAATCCACAGCAGATGAACAAGAAATCACACGAGAAGTGCGCCGCGTTAGTATGGCCCGACTTCGCGCTTCACAAAGACAAGCACAAAGAGAGGCAGTACGTCAAATGGCTCAGTTGACAATGAGAAATCGTCGTGCTTATCGCACAGATCAACAACGAGATAATTTTCGACGCGCAAGAAGAAATCCTTCAAGTGTTGATTTGAATCGAATAGCGTTTCAATACGATTGCACAATTGACTACAACTCGCATCCTTTCGTTCGAATTGGCCCAATGGAGTTTGTGTGCGACCATTGCGGTGCATTGAAGTTCGCTGGAGAAACGCCTGGATTGTGCTGTCTCAGTGGCAAGGTGAGATTGCCATTATTGCCTGCACCACCTGAACTGTTGCGTTCATTGCTTCGTGGCGAGACACCAGAATCACGACATTTTCTATCCAACACTCAAAGATACAACGGATGTTTCCAAATGACTTCATTTGGAGCAGACATTATCGCAGAACGCGGATTCAATCCAACATTTAAGGTCATTTCTGCTCGAGAGAGTAAACATTCATTTTCTTTTGGTGATCAAAAATCTATAATTCTGACTTCGTCTTCGACTTTACAGATTCAAGGCCAAATTCACCACCGAATTGGGTCATTGCAACAGATTGAAGATGGACACCATAAATTCATCCAAATATACTTTATGGGCAATATGGAGGATCAACTTGATCGGCGCCAAACGATCAATACAGCAATGAAAAGGATAGTTCTGAAAGATTTGCAGCAACTACTCCATGAACATCATGCATTGGTTCGATTGTTTAAATCTGCGTTGGATCGCATGCCAAGTGACGACTGCAAAGTCGTGATCAGAGCAGATAAACGACCCGCTGGAACACACGAACGCCAATTTAATGCTCCAACAATAGATGAAGTCGCAATTGTGATTGTTGGTGAAAGCGTGGAACCGCGCGATATTGTGCTTACACGTCGCGACACTGGACAACTGCAACGAATAAATGAAACACACCGTTCATACGATACATTGCAATACCCGCTGATGTTTTGGCAAGGAGACGATGGATATCACTTCAATATCAACATGATAAATCCATTGAGCGGTGAGTACTGATATCATAATTTAGATTATGACACTAATTTTACTGATTTCATTTCAGGTGAGGAAACTAACAAGAAGGTTAGCTCGATGAATTATTATGCATATCGTTTTATGATTCGTCAAAATGCTGACAACTATTTGCTGCGATTTCGTCGTTTGCTTCAGCAATATATCGTCGACATGTACGTCAAAATCGAAACAGAGCGCCTCATTTTCATTCGGTTGAACCAAGCTAAACTGCGTTCGGAGGAATATATCCATTTACGCGATGCAATCAGCACCGAAGGAGATGCAGCTAATGTTGGTCGATTGACTATTCTACCGGCGACGTACATTGGCAGCCCGCGTCATATGCATGAATATGCGCAAGATGCAATGACATATGTTCGTCATTACGGTTGTCCAGATTTATTCATCACTTTTACTTGCAATCCGAAATGGATAGAGATTGTTCAACTGTTGCTACCCGGGCAAATAACAAGTGATCGGCACGACATCATCGCACGTGTCTTCAAACAAAAAATCCGGTCGCTGATGAACTACATTGTTAGGCATTGCGTCTTTGGGGATACTCGATGTTGGATGTATTCAATTGAATGGCAGAAACGAGGCTTGCCGCATGCTCACATTCTTATTTGGTTAGCCGAAAAAATTCGACCAGACCAAATAGATGACATCATATGTGCCGAGATTCCTGATCCCGAAACCGATCCAGACCTGCATGATGTTGTAATTACGAACATGGTTCACGGTCCGTGTGGCTCCATCAATCCCCAATCACCGTGCATGGTCGACAACAAGTGTTCCAAGCGTTATCCACGAAATTTAACTGCAGAGACTATCACTGGCAATGATGGTTATCCACTGTACCGGCGTCGATCAGCCGATGATAACGGTAGAACTATCACAACGATAGTGAGAGGAAATGAGTTCGTGGTCGACAACACTTGGATTGTTCCATATTCGCCACTTCTTTCCAAAACATTCAAGGCGCATTGCAACGTGGAGTACTGCAATTCAGTGAAGTCCATAAAATACATTTGTAAATATGTCACGAAAGGTAGCGATATGGCAGTTTTTGGTGTTCAAAATCCCAATACAAACGATGAAATCACACATTATCAAGTTGGTCGATATGTGAGCTGCAATGAGGCGATTTGGCGTATATTCTCATTCCCTATTCATGAACGTCATCCCACTGTTGTACATTTGGCGGTGCATCTGGAGAATGGTCAACGAGTTTATTTCAACTCATCGAATGTTGCTCAACGTGCTGAGACACCTCCAGCAACAACATTGACCAGTTTCTTTTCGATTTGTCAAAGTGATCCGTTTGCACGAACATTGCTCTACTCTGAGATGCCACGTTATTACACTTGGAACGCCTCATCAAAAAAATTTCAACGTCGGAAGCAAGGCGATGAGGTTCCTGATCATCCAAATGTGCGTTCTACTGATGCTCTTGGTCGCATTTACACAGTTCATCCGAAGAATGACGAATGCTTCTACTTGCGGTTGTTGCTGGTGAATATTCGTGGGCCGACATCATTTGAATCACTTCGAACTGTCAATGGTGTAGTGTGCCCAACATTTCGTGCTGCATGTCAACAGCTCAACTTGCTTGAAAACGATACTCATTGGGACATGACAATCGCTGAATCAATTATTTCTGCAACTCCAAACCAGATACGCACATTATTTGCTATCATTATTTCGACATGCTTCCCATCAAATCCACGTGAACTATGGAGCAAGTACAAGAATGACATGTCAGAAGACATTCTACATCGAATTCGTGTCAGTTTCGGAAATCCCGATCTCGAGGTGAATGAGGAGATACATAACCAGGCTTTGCTTTTGATCGAAGACATGTGTTTTCGCATGTGCGGCACTTTGTTAGTCAAATTAGGAATGCCAACGCCATGTCGTGGAATGAACGACGCTTTCAATCGAGAATTGGAACGTGAACATGAATATGATCGAGATGCATTGAACCAATCAGTTCGAACCAATGTACCACTGTTGAACCTCCAACAGAAAGGAGTGTACGATACGTTAATGAAGGCAATTCATGATGGAAATGGTGGATTATTTTTCCTCGATGCGCCCGGTGGAACTGGGAAGACATTCCTCATGTCATTGATTTTGGCCACTGTTCGTGCGAGATCCGATATTGCTGTAGCAGTTGCTTCTTTTGGGATAGCGGCCACATTGCTAGAAGGATGCCGAACAGCTCATTCAGCGTTGAAATTACCGTTAAACCTTCAATCGGCTGAAAACCCGACATGCAACATTGCAAAACACTCAGCAATGGCGAAAGTTTTGGTAGCAAGTAAAATCATCATCTGGGATGAATGTACAATGGCGCACAAACGCGCATTGGAAGCACTCGATAGAACTATGAAAGATCTACGCAATGACTCAAGATGTTTTGGAGGCGCAATGATTCTACTTTCTGGCGATTTCCGTCAAACAATACCAGTTATTCCAAGATCGACCGCTGCTGATGAAATAAACGCTTGCCTCAAATCATCGACTCTGTGGTGTTATGTGAAGAAACTTCAGCTGACGACAAACATGCGAGTTGCATTGTTAAACGATCCATCTGCCGAAGAATTCTCCAAGCAATTGCTGACTATCGGTAATGGCCGTGTTCCGGTCGACAAATCGAACGGATTGATTTCGTTTGCTCAGAACTTTTGCATTTTTGTCTCAACGAAGGACGAGCTCATCAACAAAGTGTTCCCGAACATCATTACTAACCACAAAAATCACAATTGGGTGAGTGAACGAGTAATTCTTGCGGCAAAGAACAAAGATGTGGATCACTTAAAATTTACAATTCAAAATCTAATCGTCGGTCCACTTCATTCCTTCAAATCTATTGACTGTGTGACAAACGAAGACGAAGCAACCAACTATCCAACTGAATTTTTAAACTCATTGGATCTACCTGGCTTGCCACCGCACAATTTACAACTAAAAGTTGGCTCGATAATCATCATGCTACGAAACCTGAATCAACCAAAACTATGTAACGGAACGCGTTTGGTGGTGAGAAAACTCATGGGCAATGTAATTCACGCGACGATACTTCAAGGGAAGTTCAAAGGTGAGGAAGTTCTCATTCCGAGAATTCCGATGATCCCAACCGATATGCCATTCGAGTTTAAACGAATTCAATTTCCGATTCGTCTTGCATTCGCCATGACGATCAACAAATCACAAGGCCAATCCTTGAGTGTTTGTGGCCTGAATCTAGAAAATGAATGTTTCTCTCACGGCCAATTGTACGTAGCATGTTCACGTGTCGGTAAACCATCCGCTTTATTCGTTCTCGCACCTAACAATAAAACAAAAAATGTCGTATATCACAAGGTGCTACAATGAAGGGACTCGACTCCATTGTAACTCACCCAGCAAATAGTTTAAAAGAAAGTAATGCAATAATGCTACGCGAACCATTTCTATTCAATTCAATAAAACGAAAGCCTTGCTGCCACGTGAATTACATTCATTTCAATGTAATTAAAATATATTTCATTTTGATTTTTGTAATTTCATTGAATTTAATTAATTTGGAGTATTCATTTAATTTATTTAATCTTAATAAAAAACTCAATTTTATTAAGCTAATAACTTTAAAAAACATTTATTGATTTTGAGGCGGTACGAAGTTCGCCTGGTCAGCTAGTCTACGAGTATATATATAAAACAAAGTCGGGTTAGTTACACCATTTATAACTGAAGAACGGCTGGACCGATTTTTATGATCTTTGTTTTGTTGGATTTGACTCCGTTCCGAATAGCATAATAACTATTGAAACATTGGAAAAATTTACCAAAAAAAAATTTATCAAGAAAATTCATTTTCTCATATATTTAGTACATTTTTGTTTTTTTTTTATTTTGTTCGTCTCAATACAGTGGTGGTTTAGGAAAAAAGAAAAGCCGGAAAAACTCAAAAGGGATGTCCCAAAAATCTAATAAAAAAAATCTTTTTTTATATGAATTTTGTAGGTGTAGTTTGTATGTGACGAGTGGTGCAGTGGTTAAAGCTTCGGCGCTTGGACCGCAAAGTACTGGATACATGAATCCGACTGGAGGCTGCATGCACATTTACCATTTTATTTTTTATCCAATTTTTTTTTTATTTCATCTACATACTTATCTATATATATAAAACAAAGTCGGGTTAGTTACACCATTTATAACTGAAGAACGGCTGGACCGATTTTTACGATCTTTGTTTTGGTGGATTTGACTCCGTTCCGAATAGCATAATAACTATTAAAACATCTATGTATATAAAACAAAGTCGGGTTAGTTACACCATTTATAACTGAAGAACGGCTGGACCGATTTTTACGATCTTTGTTTTGGTGGATTTGACTCCGTTCCGAATAGCATAATAACTATTAAAACATTGGAAAAATTCACCAAAAAAAAATTATCAAGAAAATTCATTTTCTCATATATTTAGTACATTTTGTTTTTTTTATTTTGTTCGTCTCAACACAGTGGTGGTTTAGGAAAAAAGAAAAGTCGGAAAAACTCAAAAGGGAAGCCCCAAAAATCTAATAAAAAAAACATTTTCTTATATGAATTTTGTAGGTGTAGTTTGTATGTGACGAGTGGTGCAGTGGTTAAAGCTTCGGCGCTTGGACCGCAAGGTACTGGATACGAATCCGACTGGAGGCTGCAAGCACATTTCTATTTTATTTTTATCCATTTTTTTTTATTTTATCTACTTAGCTATATAATTCTTGATGGAAATGTAGGATTATTTTTCTTTGATGCGCCCGGTGGAACTGGCAAGGCATTCCTCATATCATTGATTTTGGCCACTGTTCGTGCGAGATCCAATATTTCTGTAGCAGTTGCTCAGCGTTGAAATTGTCGTTAGACCTTCAATCGGCTGAAAACCCGACTTGCAACATTGCGAAACATTCAGCAATGGCGATAGTTTTGGTAGCAAGTAAAATCATTATCGATTATGAATGTACAATGGCGCACAAATGCGCATTTGAAGCATTCAATCGAACTATGAAAGATCTACGCAATGACTTAAGATGTTTTGGAGGCGCAATGATTCAACTGTCCGGCGATTTCCGTCAAAAAATACCAGTGATTCCAAGATTGACCGCTGTCGATGAAATAAACGCTTGCCTCAAATCATCGACTCTGCGTGGCGCTATGTGAAGAAACGTCAGCTGGCGACAAACATGCGAGTTGCATTGTTAAACCAGAGACAACTTAACAGAGATATTTCATTCTATGTAAACGTAAAAATTTAAACTGCGAGTTCATTACGTATACGCAGTTTAACGAAAAATGACAGATACAACGATGACATTGGAATTGTCAGAAATATATTTTGTTTTCATTTTTTAGCTCGAACGAAAAATTTAATTTGATTGTCTGTGGTTAAACGATCCATCTGCCGAAGATTTCTCCAAGCAATTGCTGACTATCGGTAATGGCCGTGTTCCGGTCGACGAATCGAACAGATTGATTTCGTTTCCTCAGAACTTTTGCAATTTTGTCTAAATGAAGGACGAGCTCATCAACAAAGTGTTCCCGAACAATATTACTAACCACAAAAATCACAATTGGGTGAGTGAACGAGTAATTCTTGCGGCAAAGAACAAAAATGGGGATCACTTAAATTTCACAATTCAAAATCTAATCGTCGGTCCACTTCATTCCTTCAAATCTATCGACTGTGTGACAAACAAAGACGAATCAACCAACTGTGCAACTGAGTTTTTAACCTCATTGGATCTGGCTGGCTTGCCACCGCACAATTTACAACTGAAAGTTGGTGTGTTGCCGGTAATCATCATGCTACGAAACCTGAATCAACCAAAACTATATGTAACGGAACGCGTTTTATTTTGAGAAATCTCAAGGAAAGTTCAAAGGTGAGGAAGTTCTCATTCCGAGAATTCTGATGATCCCAACCGATATGCCATTCGAGTTTAAACGAATTCAATTTCCGATTCGTCTTGCATTTGCCATGACGATCAACAAATCACAAGGCCCATCCTTGAGTGTTTGTGGCCTGAATCTAGAAAATGAATGTTTCTCTCACGGCCAATTGTACGTAGCATGTTCACGTGTCGGCAAACCATCCGCTTTGTTCGTTCTCGCACCTGACAATAAAACAAAAAATTTCGTATATCATAAGATGTTTTACTGAAGGGAATCGACCCTATTGCAACCTACTCAAGAAACAGTTTAAAAGGAAGTAGTTTAACAATGCTACGCGAATCATTTCGAATCAATTCAATAAAACGAAAGCCTTGCTGCCACGTGAATTACATTCATTTCAATTTAATTAAAATATATTTGATTTTGATAGAATTTAATTAATTTGGAGTATTCATTTTATCCGCCCTGGAGGTCTCGGGTTCAATTCCCGGTAGTGACAAGGAAAAAATTGCACGGCTGGTTTAGGATCAATAAATTAGTCACTCATTAGCAGAGTTGTTAAAGTACATGTAATTTTTTAAAAACTACATTAACTACATCTGCCATGTAGTTTATGTAGTTAATGTAGTTAAAGTAGTTAATGTAGTTCAGTGTAGTTAATGTAGTTAATGACGTCAATGTAGTTTTTTATACACATGCGCATTTCTGTTATTTTGGTTTAAATTTTGTTTTTTACTCTCTAAATAATACATAGAAATACATATGAATATAATAAAAACTAATTTGTTTTTGTATCATTCATACATACTCGTACGGATTCATATATTATAATTTAAATGAATGAAGGAAGGGTGATTGCAGTTAACGAATGTAGTTAATGCATGTAGTTAATATGTAGTTAATTCATGATTTTCGCGAGAGAGAGAGAGAGAGAGAGAGAGAGAGAGAGAGAGAGAGAGAGAGAGAGAGAGAGAGAGAGAGAGAGAGAGAGAGAGAGAGAGAGAGAGAGAGAGAAATTCATTTTATCTTAATAAAAAAACTCAATTTAATTAAGCTATAATAACTTTAAACACATTTATTGATTTTGAGGCGGTACGAAGTTCGCCGGGTCAGCTAGTCTTTTATATAATGCAAAAGGTCAGTTACTTTAGTGTGTTTTAATATCAGAATTTTACTTAATTGTGTTTTGGCCAAAAAAGTGTAAAAAAAAACCAATACGCTTTCTATTCGAATAAGTCCGAAAGTGATGATGGAGTGGTTTTGGGCTGCTGGCTTCAGTGTTCGCAACCCTCCTCCACTCCCACTTTCGGCTCATTATCCTTTGTCGGGATTTTGTTGTGTTGTGTTGTTTTCTAATTATTTATGTCGATCCCGGTTGCGCGGTTGGGGGTAGTGGGTGCGATTGGTTTAGCCACCAATATTTGTCGGGGTTTGTTGCACTTCTTGGGCGCTCTATAAATCCATTGGAGAAATTATATCTATTATGTTGTAAATACTCATCTGGTTGCGCGAATATCTGATCGTTGAATCCTTTTTCGTTTCTGCGTCTTTCCAGGTGGTAAATGAGGGGATATCTTGTCGTCTCCTGCTGTATGTACCCAACCTTGTCCAGGTAGGTGAATGTTTCAGGTCCCGGATTGTTCTGGCACTCGCAGCTCGTCTTGTTGATGCTATCTTCGGTATAATATGGAGCAAATATTAACGAGTTTTCTGTGTTCGCGGACGATCTCCTTATATGGTTTCGGACCAACGTTAGAATATGCAAATCGATTCTGTCTTCGTCAAATTGGTTGTATTGTATTTGATTTGATATGTAATGTCTGTAGTTTGTGCTGGCTTTGCGGAATGCTCCATGGCAGTATCTTAGGCACTTCCGTTCAAACACTCTTACTCTTTCCATTGTATTTGGTCCGACGTTCCACCATATAGGACAACCGTATGTCAATATTGGGCGTACCAAAGATTTGTAACATATTTGTTTGACCCTCGTGTTGATGTGTGGTGTGCAGAATATTCTTCTGTTTGCGTGGAATATTCTTTTCGCTTTTACCACTTGCTTCAGTATGTGCTCGTCCAGGTATAATAATTTGTCCAAAATTACCCCAAGATATTTAACGGATGGCTTTTGCTCACAGGTCGTACCAGCTATGTTTATTTGGAATTTCTTCCAATTTTTTTGTGTGTCGCCGTGTGCTAGCTGGATAGGATTTCTAAATAGGATAGCTTCGCATTTTGTGGGGTTGACTTTTATCCTCCATGTGTGCAAGTAATCCATTGTAAATTCTACCGCCTCCTGTATGTTTTGTGTAGTCTTTTTGATTATTTTACTTGTGCCATAAATCACCAGATCGTCCGCGTAGGCTATTGTTTGGATGTCGGGTGTGTTTAACCGTTGGTTTTCCACAAGCTCTTTCGTGTATAGGTTAAATAGAATTGGCGCCGTTATTGACCCTTGTTGTACTCCGTTATATATGTAGAATGTATTGTGTGAGATGTCCGTGCCATTTGTTGTTTTAAACTGTCTCTCATACAATAATTCATGTAATAGATTTATGATGTCGGGGCTGAACTTCATTTCGATCATCTTGTAGAGCAGTCCATCGAGCCATACCGATTCAAACGCCTTTTCCATGTCGATTAATATCGTGCCCGTCGCTTGTTTTTGATTCAGGTTTCGGCAAACGTCTGATGTTAGTTTTGTAATGGCATGTTTCGTTGAATGGCCTTGTCTAAATCCGAACTGGTTGTCGGGTATTAATCTGTTGTTGATGGTATGTTCTTGTATTTTGTCATAAATAACGATTTCATATATTTTCCCCAAATTCGACAAGAGGCTTATGGGTCTATAATTGTTTGGACTTGTTGGTGGTTTTCCTTTTTTAAGTATAGGATATATTTTGGCTGTTTTCCATACTTTCGGGAAAGTGTAGTTGTTTAGGCAATGGTTTATAAGTACACATATTTCCTGTATAATTTCGCTTGTCAAATGTTTTAACACTATGCAAGGTACGTTGTCTAAGCCGAATGATTTTTTGGTGTTTAGACATTTCGTGATTTCAGTGATTTCTTCTGTGTTGATGAAATATTTATTATTGTTGCTATTGTTTGTTAGTGGATTTAAAGCTGTATTATTATTTGTGAATTGTGTTTTAGTTATGTGATTTAATTTATTTTGTGTGTATTGTAATTTTAATGGGTCTATTGTTTGTTTTATAACTTGTTCGTGGTCTGGTTTTCCAAGCGCCGCGTTGGGAATTGTTGTTTTTTGGATATAATGTCCGATTATATTTAGGTTGTCCTGTTGCTCGTGACTACTATATTGTGTGCCTTGTTTCTCCATTTTTGCCCAGTCAATATTTAGCGCGTGCATATTACCTGTTTCACTCTCATCTATTTGTAAAGTTTTGATGGTCAGGTTTTGATTTGTATTAGCGCTGGCCGTAATCTTTTTTATTTGTCTGAACATTTTTGGTCCAGGTTTTATGTTTGTCATATGTTGTGTCCACTTCTTATTTATTTCAATTTGTACGTTTTGTGTGATCAGCTCATTTATACGTTTGATTTCGGCCTTTAACATGGTTATTTGTGTTCGTGTAATCCTTCCCGTTCTTTTGCCGTTTTTTAGCTGAGTGATTCTTTGTGATTTTTGTCTGTATAGGTTTTTTATTATGTTGTTAGTGTAGCACTCCATGTTGTTTCTCCTCACTATTTTCGGTGTTGATTGTTTTATATTATTATTTATTATTTGTGTTAATGTATTTATATGTGATTCTATTTCGTTATCTGTGATATTATGGTCTATGGGTATTATTTGTTGTAAATTATTAATTTGTAGGTATTTTCTGTAATATTTTTGTAATTTTGTTTGCCATAAGGGCCAATTTGCTTTATGAAAATTGAATTTTGGTTGCGTAACTGAATCTACGTTAATTGTGTCAAGTTTAAATGTGTGGTTATTATTATTATAATTATTGCAAACTATCTCGATTGCCTTGTGGTCGCTGTCGTAGGTGTGTGCTGGAATTTCGCCCCAATCGTTCGTGCGAATGTTTAACCTCATATCTATGATTGCGAAGTCTATGATGTTGTTGTATCTCACAAATGTAGGGCTGTCTGGTTTGTAAATTCTCGCCTTATACTCTATGTCCTTCTCTTCCATCCACTCGTTCAGCTTTGTCCCTCTTATGTTGGTTGTCGTGTTTCCCCAGTTGGAATGTCTTGCATTGAAATCTCCAGCTATTATGTAGTAGTTGCTGGGATTTTTAAGGTCATGTTTCGTGAATATTTGCTGCCATTCGTTTTGGAAATGTGACTCGTTTATCGTATTGTTGCAACTTGTACAATATATCGCAAATATGTATAGGTATTCGTTGGTTGTTGTAAGCTTGATTTTTATTGTTGTGTATTCAATGCCTGAGCTATGGTTTTCATTATTTACGGGGATTTGTAGATATTTATATTTTGCATTTATTATGATCGCAGTACCACCCGCTCGTTCACTGTGTGCTCGGTCTTGTCGTATAATGTTGTAATTTTTGAATGTAATTTTATGTTTCGGGTTTAGTTTAGTTTCGCTCAGAAGCATGATATCTGGTTTATGTGTGTTGAGAAAGTCAAGTAAATTTAATCTTCTTTGTATACTAATTAACGAATTTACGTTAATCGCAATTATTTTTAGGTTGTTATTGTTGTTACTGTTCATTTTATCAACTGATTTATCAATGCTAGTAACGTAGATATTTGCTCACCTTGTTGTGCAACCGTTTCCGCCACTTTATCTATTTTGTTGGTGAGTAGATGTATCGTCGTAGCGTTTTCATTGGTGTTGTCTATCGGTGCTGTTATTGCTGGTCTCCTTCCTCCCTTCAGCATATCTGCAAATGTGCCGTTCTCATGGTTTACATAAGTATATTTGGTGATTGGTATTTGTTCCGGTTTTTTATTACGTTGTTCGCTGATTCGCTCTTTCAGCCTTTTTAACGTTGCCTGGTATATTCGGCATCCTTTATATGACGCAGGATGTCCTTTTTCATTGCAGTTTATGCAATATACGTCATCTTTATTAATTATCGTTGTTATCGCACATTGTCCGGGTTCGTGTGGTTGATCGCATTTTACGCAGCGGTACTTCAGGTTGCAATTGGCTGCTGCATGTCCGAACCGCTGGCATTGGTGGCATTGCATGATTGTATCACTTTTTTTCAAACTTTCCCAGGTCACTGTCTGGTAGTTTAGTGTCTTTATTTTGTAAATTAGTCCCATATTTGTGTCGGGTGCACATTGTACAATGTAAAGTGGCAGTTTCCTGTCTTGACTAGTTGATTGTTTTGTTTTTAGTTGTGTAATGGTTTTCACTATTATATTGTGTTGTTCTATTAATGTTTTTAATTCCTCCAAATCTTCGTTTTCGTGTAAGCCTTTAAGTACTATAGTTTTAGGCTTTTCGTCTTTTGGCGTATAGGTGAAGTATGGAGTGTTTACTTCGCTTAGGGTGTGTTTTGCTTCCTTGTAGTTGTCTATTGTTTCTGTTTGTAGAGTATGTTTATTGTTGCTTACTCTTTTTATGTGAAAGTCTTCTATGTTTAGTCCTTTCATTAATTGTATAGTGTCCTTGATTGTTTGATTGTGTATATGTATTGGTGGTGGTCTGCTAATTTTTTTTGGTAGCGTTGTTGATGTTGTTTCCGCTTTCTTGTTAATCGCTGTCATTTGTGGTTGTTGTTGTTGTACCACCTTTTTGATTGGTACTGTACATGCCTTGTTTTTCTTTTTAACTGTTTTTTTAACTATTTCAAAGAGAGGCGTGTCTTCGTCCTCGTCGTCTGCCGTTACCTCTGTGATATCAATGTCTTCACTTTCGATTCCACTGAATCGGTTTTGAGTTGTTATTGTTGTTGTTGTTGTTGATGTTGTTGGTTGTGGGATTATGTTAGGTTTTGTGTTTTGTACCTGTGATGCATTTTGTAGCTCGTTGTTCTTCTTGTTGAGATCCGCTATAACCGCCATCATGGTTTGCATTTGGCTTTTTAACTCGATGATGGTGTTTGTCAACTCACTATTCTCGTCCGTTAATTGCTGCGCCTTAGCTTGTGCTATTGTAGTTAGGGATAGTCGACGTTTTATTTGAGCGTCTATACCCACTGCTGCCAGTTCTTCCGTTGAATTTGTTTTTTTTTCGATAGCACTAATTTACTAATATTATTATTATTTTTTTCTACCGTTGAAGGATTAGCGGGTGTTTTGACCATCACTTTTGCGGCAACGTCGTCATCAGAACCCCCTGGTTCATGTGATCGTTTTGCTGACTGCCCGGCCGCACTGGCAGCGCCGTCCTCAATGCCGTCCATTTCTAATACGCACTATCACTTATATTGATGTCAAAATTATTTTATTAATAAAATAAAAACAATAACAATTTTTAAAAATTATATTTAGATTAAAAAGACAATTTTAAAAAATATAAGAATTACTTCCTTATAGTGAAAATGCTTTTTTTATAATTTTAGAATCGATTTGATAAATTGTCTTTTTAATCTAAATATAATTTTTAAAAATTGTTATTGTTTTTATTTTATTAATAAAATAATTTTGATAAAAAGGTGAAAAAAGTGCACAAAAACAAAGAATTATGTCTTGCAGTAATATATTGATGTGTTTACACTACTGATTGTTTTCACAATTTTTTTTTTTTTCAGTTTAATGTTTATTGAATATTATATAATTTAGAAGAAATAAAATTTTTGTTTACCCACTAACCTTTGTTCTTCTTACCGTAATTACTGGTTACCATGTGGTTTGCCCCGTTCTTTAACAGCTTTCTTAATGTCTGTGCTTTCAATAAAATGTCTCACTGTATGTGATACCTCCTCATACGCGACTGTTTAATGTATGGTGGTACACTATGAATCACATCACGACTTAAACTAGCACTTAAATAATTATTATTCACGTTTGAATTCATCACAAGAATTACACTTTTTAATTATTAATACAACACATACACGAGAGTTTGTGTATAGTGATCATTTAAACTATTCACTATAATTACTTATAACTACACTGTTTATGTTAGGCACACCTATTACTACACTATAATTTAAGCACTATAGACCCATTACCAAAAAAAAATTTTAAAAAAACTCAAAAAATTTTGTATATCAAAAAAAAAAAATTAAAAATAAAAAAATTTTACAAAATTATTTATAAAACCACGTTTTTATTTTCTATATCGCACCATTTTACGGTAAATCAAATCACTGTTATTTTTTCCACTTCATATTATACCATGCACACCAGTGTTGTGCAATTGTATGTAAAAAACTGTTTTATACATTTTTTACGTAAAAAATGGTAATATACTTAAATTACTGTATAAAACGTATAATATTGTATAAAATCAAATGCGTATTTAAAAACCTTAGTAAAGTCGCAAACCTTAATATACGAAACATAAATTTTTATCATATTAATACATTTAATTTTATTCGATAAAAACTATATTAATAAAAGATGCTAAGTTAAATTAATATAAAATACGACATAAGCATAACTACAGAAGTCGTTATCTAAATATACACTTCGCAAATGCAATTATTGCGAGGACCACTGCGTAAAATATTCGTAACTAATTCAAAAGCATCAATTCTTACGTATATGAAAAAAAAACGACGAGATTGTATCAGAGACACGATCCATTAACGTAGGACTACGTGATAATCAGAAAAGTTAATTTATACATTTAATTGAAACCAAAATTTAGAATTAAAACTAGGTACTACTCGTATTTAGTAAAAACGACACATTACACATCACTCAAATTAAAAATGATTTTTATTCTTTTTTATTTCAAAATTATATTTATATAAAAAAAATTAACATATTCTGCTACGTTGTTGCAAATATACGAGGGTATATCAAAAAGTCTTGCAATATCATATGAAAAAAAAAGAGTGAGTGAGACAACAATATATTTTTCAAAATCATTTTTTGTCGCGATGAAACTTCTAGAAGAACATTTCGATGTAAATTTTACAGTTCGTTTGTTTTTGTCAATTTAGTAACACATGTTTTGAATTTTTCTTAAAATTAATGAAATTGAATATCGCGCCATTATTAAATTTTTCTGTAAAGATGGACGAAATGCAATTTATATATTCAACTATATATCAAAAGTTTACGGCAAATCTGCACCATCATATGTTATAGTAACAAGGTGGATACAATTATTCAAAAGTGATCGGGAGTCATTAGAAGACGACAACCGCTCGGGTCGGCCAGCAGATGATATTAGCCATGAAAACGTAATTTTGACCGAAACTATTGTATTGGAGGACCGGCGTATTTCTGTTCCGCGGTTAGCGTGGAAACTTTCTCTTTCATACGGTACCACATATACTATATTACATGACCACCTTCACATGTCGAAAATAAGTGCGCGATGGGTTCCCCGTTTGTTGAATGCAGAACAAAAAAAAATGCGTGTTCAAACTTCAAAGGCGATTTTAGATATGTACAAAGAAGATCCAGAAAATTTCTTTGATAACATAATAACAGGCGATGAAACATGGCTTCATCACTGAGATCCGGAATCCAAACAAGAATCGATGCAATGGATTAAACGTAGTGAACCACCACCAAAGAAATTCAAAACTCAACCGTTTGCTGGTAAGGTTTTGGCAACAATTTTTTGGGATGCTGAAGGAATTTTGATAATTGATTATATGCCACCGAAAACAACAATCACAGGCATATATTACGCAGAGGTTTTGCGAAAATTGAAAAAAGCGATCCGGGAAAAACGGCCAAGGAAAGTTAGGAAAAAATCTTGCTTCTTCACGACAATGCACCAGTGCACAAGGCTAATATTGCTCAAGCTGCATTAAAGGACTGTGGCTTCGTGGAAATTCCGTATCCACCGTACAGTCCAGACTTGGCACTAAGTAACTACTTTCTGTTTCAAAATTTGAAAAAAACACTAAGGGGCCGGAAATTTTTCAGTGACTATGAAGTACAATCTGTTTTAAATGAATTTTTATGGAGCAAAAGAAATCTTTTTTTTAGAGGGTTTAGGCAAGTTAATTGATAGATGTGACAAATGTATAAACCTTAAAGGAGATTGTAAATTCTAAACAAACTGTTTAGAATTATGTTAGACAAAATAAAGTATTAAAAATCTCCGTACTATTTCGATGTGTTGTTGAAATTGACTAACAATTTATTTTTTAATTTCTAGGTTTTTATACACAAAAGAAAACCTAAATTATGACTAACTTATAATAGAACACGATAACAAGAAACTGCAAAGAATGCAAGCGGATGTATCATTTTCACATATACGTGTTGCGCTGTCTATGCATATCAAATGATCATCCGCTCACACGCTTTACATTGTTTCCGGTTATCGTGTGAAATAAACTGTTCAAGATTGAACATACTCCCGGGCGACTATGGCAAGGTTGTACTATGCAGTAGCGGCCGTTGATTGTGGTCGAAGTGGATCTAATGGGCGCCGGCGCCGTATGTAAGCTATGATCCAGACTATTCCGACGATAAGAGCGCTCCAGAATAAAATATGAATCATGGTGTAGTGATGAACATGATGTTGATTTTGGTTGGTGAAGAACTCATTTCTCTGGATCAGGTGCTCATTTTCCCGAAGAGCTGCTATTTCATCTTCCAACTTTTTAGTGTCCAGACCGGAGATGAGGTCAGCCGCAGCGTCATCACGCACCTTGGTTTTGATGTGATTTCCAAGATTGTTCAACTGCTTGGAAGTGGTGATGCCCGAGGTTGATCTTTGAAACGCCTTGCTTATACTGTTGGTTGCTGTGCCCACAGCTACAATGTATGACTCCCTGTCGCGTAATATACAGCCTGCATCAATGCTAATTATTCCCGAGCCTTGAAGAGTGAGCGGACTAGATTGGGATCCACATAAGACATCGACCGTAGTTTCGTTGGGAACTGCATAAATCCATTGATTGGGTGCCTTGAGGGGAATCCATCTATTAGTGGAATTCCTAGTTTGAAAGCTGCAGAATTGCTCAAGAGCGGCTTTCCGCTGAAGGATGGCTACTTCGCATCGACCGTTGTTAGAGAATGCGTTGAAGACGGGTGATGTCTCGCATAGGAAATGTGCTGAGGAAACAATCTGACAACGAGATAGTTGTTCCGTAGAGAAGAACGCGAAATGTTCGCGATGGCTGTCCATGGCCAGATACTCAGTTGAAATTACTATGCTTGACTGTGTGTGGTCATGCAGAATGTCCGGCACGGCAATCACGGAGAGAAGCGTATACTCTGTTGCGAACGCCAGTGGAATGATGACTTCGATGATCACGTTCTTCTTGGTCATTCTACTTCTGACTGTTAGACTCTGATATACATGTATCAGATCAGACAATTGGTGACCAGGGACGCTGACGGCTGTCGGTACATGTTGCCGAATCAGCGAAAGTTGTTCTTCTAATTGGTCCGGCGTGAGTATGGTGGGATGCAAAATCTCATGATGAGCGGAGTACACTATGTTAAGCAAACTGTGTTGGGTGTCTTCCAAGTTCCGTAAGATCAAGGTTAACTCGATTATGTTCATTACCACCGAGCGAACCCTGTCCTCATAGCTTCGATACTCTTGTAGTACCTTTAACTCCTCCCTTAATCGCCTCTGCTCTTGTAATAGGTTGTTCATGGACATCATGGTGAGATTGGAATTATGCTTTATCAATTTTACCGTGTTATCTATTATTGATGTTTGATTCTGTATTAATGTCAGTAGATGATTTTCGTTGGTGTTGATCGTGTCAAACTGGGATTCGTATTGGGCTGCATCGCGTTGCGACAAGATGCCAAATATATCGCCCAAAGCAATCCCCAACGTATCTCCTAATCCTCGCTTGGATCGCTTGCGTTCCTTATTGCTATCTTTTAGTAACTTGTTTTCAGCTATTAGGTTGTTGAGTCGCCATTGCAAATGTTGTAGGGTAGTATTACAGTTGAATCCTGGCAGATCTTTACAAGCTCCTTGTAGTTGGGCTACGGCTTGCTTACAGTTTTCTACCTCTTTCCAATAGTCGGTCAAGTTGTAAAAAATTACTAATTTCCATTTCATGGCGACGGCTTCTAGGGTTCCCATTTCCTCAAAGTATATGCCTGATGGATGGTCGAAGGGGCGGATGTTAGTGATACCGCGCGCCAAACCTAGAATGGTGCATACTGATAATAGCGCCAAGGCTAAATTGCTAGCCCTTAAACCACATTTTGCTCTTCTCGGCGGTTGCTTCCTGATAGGTGGGGCTTCGTTGTTGGCGGCTTCGAGTTCTGGAGTATTTGTCATCTCCGCTTCTATGGGGAGCTTGCATAGTTTGGTGATTGGTCGTTTGTAGACATTGTCCTTGCATTTAACCGTGGCCACGCGAACTAGACCATCAGCACCAGCTTGAGTTTCAATAATTCGACCTAATTTCCAATATGTTGTCGGTAGTTGATTGTCTCGCAAGAGGACTAAGTCGTTTATCAATAAGTTGGGTTGCGGCGTTTTCCATTTGCTGCGTTGCTGTAATTGGTGTAGATATTCAACTGACCATCTCTTCCAAAAGTCTTGTATCATCCGTTGTACTAGGTGCCATCTTGTGGTCAGAGGTATGTTCTCCACCATGCCAGAAGGCTGGCTCTTGAGAGCTTCCCCGATCAAAAAATGGCCAGGAGTTAAAGCCTTAAGATCGGATGGATCATTGGTTAACGGCGTCAATGGTCTCGAATTTAGGCAAGCCTCTATTTGAGCGGTGATGGTACTTAATTCTTCATAGGTAAGAGTAGTGGCACCTATGACTCGTTTTAAATGACCCTTTACGGATTTAATTCCGGCTTCCCAAATGCCTCCAAAATGAGGGGCGAATGGTGGTATGAAATGCCAAGTTGTCTCGCCTTCGGCTATTGCATTTGTTATATCGATTGGCAATGTGGTCAAGGCGACGTGAAGGTTCTTCTTCATTTCGGCATCGGCACCAACGAAGTAGGTGCCATTATCCGAATACAGATCCGTGCATAAGCCTCGTCGTGAAGTGAATCGTTGGTAAGCGGCAATGAAGGCGGCCGTTGTTAAGCTACTATCTATTTCTATATGTACGGCCTTGGTCACCATGCAAACAAATAGGGCTATGTATCCCTTATATGATTTATGACCTCTGCCTTTTGTTGTTCTCAGCTGAATAGGTCCAGCATAATCGATCCCAGTTTTAGCGAATGGTCTGCCTGGCCATACTCTGGAACCTGGAAGATCACCCATAAGTTGTCTCGTATTTTGTTGTTGGTGCCGGAAGCATGTAACACATTTATTTATCACGAGTCGTACAGCTCGCCTTCCATCCAGGATCCAATATCTATCTCTTAGGTGTGATAGCGTCAGCTGTACTCCTCCATGCAACATTAACTTGTGGGCTCTTTCGATGAGTTTCCGAGTAATTGAATGATTTTTACCCAAAATAATGGGATTTTTGGTGGCTGTTGGGATGTTTGCGTTCTGCAGTCGCCCTCGCATTCGTAATACACCATTGTCATCTAGAAAGGGGCTCAAAGATAAAAGCTTGCTGTTATTCGGCAATCGTTGTGTGTTTCTCAGACATCTCAGCTCCTGGCAGAAGTCTTCCTCTTGACTCATGCGGAATATAATGGTTTCAGGCGCGATCGCCTTAAATGTTGGAATTTTCCGTGCAGCCCGATTAATGAACGTTGCGCAGATTGCTACTACTCGTTTTAATTTGTCATAACTGGAAATCCTTTGAAACAATCCCCACCAGACGTTGGTTACATTCGTTGTTGCTATTAAGGTTATCTTCTCCTCGTATTCCTCAGGGCGATAGGCTTGTGGGTCCGTCTCACTGTTTTGCTCGATATCTTCAGGGAGTCCCCATAGAGTTGAATCATGTTGTAGAAATTCTGGTCCAAGCCACCATAACTTGCAGTGGACTAATTCTCTAGGAGATGTTCCTCGAGAAGCGAGGTCTGCGGGATTCTCGTGGGACCTTACGTGATGCCAAGTGGCTGTTGGTAGCTTTTGTTTTATGCACGAGATGCGGTTTGCAACAAATGTTTTGAAGCGCCTTGGTTCTCCCTTGATCCAGCTTAGCGTGATGGACGAATCGGTCCAAGCGTGCGTTTCACACTCATTTAGCTGCATTGCAAGTTGCACATGCCTTAATAGTTTAGCTAGTAGTCTAGCTGCGTTTAACTCTAATCGAGGAACTGACAGCTTTGTTTTGATGGGAGCCACCCGTGTTTTGGCCATTACAAGATTAGTGGTTACTTGTCCTGCCTCGTTGGTAGTCCTGCAACATACTACAGCGGCGTATGCAAGTTCGGAGGCGTCAGCAAAGCCGTGTAGTTCCTTTCTGGTGCTTCTTGTTGTGTTGACCCACCTAGATATTTTTATGTTCTTCACAGCGGGCATTTCCTTCTTGTAGATCAACCATTTTTTACCTATTTCTTCTGGTAGTGGTTCGTCCCATTCGATACCGGAGGCCCACGTACCTTGCATCAGAATCTTAGCAGCAATGGTGACGAGTGCTAACCAACCGATTGGGTCAAATAATTTTGATGAATCAGCCAAGAGTGAACGTTTGGTGGCCGTCCCCTCGGACAATTCCAAATTGTCTACGTGAAATTCAAAGGTGTCTTTCGTGGGGTTGTAATGAATCCCCAAGGTTTTGATGCAATCGCTTAATTTTAACAACACGTTACCGGTAGCTTGCAATTCTGTTGGTATTTGCGCTAATAGCTCCGGACTATTGGAAGACCACTTCCTTAGTTTTAGTCCACCTTTCTCGGAGAGCCCTATTAGTTGTTGTATCATGGCCGAGGCTTGGTCTAAGCTGTCGTTTCCTGTCAGCAAATCGTCCACATAGAAGTCAGACAATATGGTTTCGGAGGCGATAGGAAACGATCGCCGTTCGTCTTCAGCTAGTTGCCTTAAAGCACGCACAGCCAGAAAGCTGGCGGCTGTGGTGCCATATGTGACCGTTTTTAACCTGTAGATGTCTATGGGGTTTGTTGGTTCCGTCCTCCATAGAATTAGTTGATAATTTCTATCTTGCTCGTGAATCCATACCTGCCGATACATTTTTTCTATATCGGCCGTCAGCACGTACTGATGTTTACGCCAACGAAGGATTATGTCCGCCAAATCTTGCTGTAACTTTGGGCCGATCATCATTTTCTCATTAAGGGATGATCCATTTGTTGTTTTGGATGACGCATCGAACACTACACGTAATTTGGTAGTAGTGCTGTCCTGCTTCATTACACCATGGTGTGGAATGTAGTAACTATTATAGTTTGGCTGCTCTTCTAACTTGGGAACCAGCTCCATATGGCCTAAGTCTAGATATTCCTTCATGAAGTCTTGGTATAGTTGTTTAAACGGGGCGTCTTTTTTAAATCTTCTCTCTAGTTGTAATAAACGAGCGGCAGCCGTTTTCTTGGATTCTCCTAACTTTGGGGGATCCTCCTTGAACGGAATGCTCACCGAGTACCTGCCGTCACCGTTTCGTTGAACTGTTGATGAAAAGTGTTCCTCCGCTCTCTGCTCTTCTTCGGTACGGACCCTTTCGTCTGGAATATCGTCGTTTTCCACTAAGAGTTTTAGTTGATTCTCGATGGCTTTAGTGGTCACCATTGTAAGCTTTTCTCCAGAACGTTGACCCATGTTACCCATCAAAATCCAGCCCAGCTCAGTTTCTTGAGCCATCGGGTCGTTGGGACCCATCTTGATTATGTTGTTGATAGCTATGGACGCATAATAGTCGGCACCGATTATTAGGTCGATGGGTTGTGGATGATTGAACCTCGGATCGGCCAGTTTTAGTCTACCCAGGTGGGTCCATTTGCTGTCGTCAACCTTGACTTGTGGTAGTTGATGATCCAGGTTATCGAACACTAGTGCCTCAATAGCTAAAGTGAAATTCCCAGGGAAATTGGGTGATAGCGTAGTGTTCACAGCATGTCTGCATACTCCTGCCGCTTGACCACCAATGCCAGAAATTTTAACATTAATTTTCTTCTTTTTGAAATTGAAACGATTTACGGCTCTGGATGATATTAACGTTGCCTGAGATCCAGGATCTATCAGGGCTCGCAGTGTTACGAGCTGACCGTTGGCGGTTGTTGAAAGGACCACGGCAGTTGGCAATAGCACTGCCGATGTTTGCTGCACCATGAATGTTTTCGGACCCTGCTCGGTTTTCGATGCAGAATTATTGCAATGCAAGAGGGTGTTGTGTTTACCATTGCAGATTACGCAGAATTCCGTGGCGGAGCACTTGAACTTATCATGACCTTCCAAGCATCGCACACAGAATTGTAGATGGTTGACCAATTTAGCCCTCTCCAAGGTTGGCATATTCTTGAAACGTGGGCAGATCTCTAACTTGTGATTTCCGCTACAATTGGGTACCACGCAGCGTACTGAAGCTGTCGCGACATTTACACGTTTGATCGGCTGTGTGACGATTTGACGCGGTGTTGCTACATGCTTGTTTTTACCCATGGCTTCTAAAGACTGGAATCGTCGTTCTAAAAAGTCAAACAACACGTTCAAATTCGGAACTTCCTTGGGCTGTTGCAAATTTGTCTCAAACAATCCTATTGACTCTGGATCGAGCCTTCTAGTGACTAAAAATACCACAAATGCTTCGAATGTGGACTTCAGTTCGAGTTGCTGGATGTTATGCAATACTTCCTTAAGCGTGTCATGCATCGAGCGGATTGCTGGCCCTGTTGCTTGTTGTAGCGTAGACATCGACAATATTGAATTGAAGTAATTGCTGGACAACAACCTCTTGTTGTCATATCTAGCTTTTATGGCTTCCCACGCCATATCATAATTATCACCTGTTGCGGCTAGATGAGCGATGAGCTGAGCCGCTCCCTTTTGCAGCTTAGATTTTAAATAGGTCATTTTCATTGTGTTGGACAATGAATCATTGTTATGAATTATTTCAATGAACAAATCCTTGAACGAGGTCCATTTATCGTAGTCACCATAGAAGGTTGGTATTTCTACTTGAGGCAACTTGACCTTTTGTTCTACATGTGGTTTACTCGTAATACGTTCTGCCAGTTCCTGGCACTGTTGTAATCTTATTATCGTATTTTCCACTCTATTTTTGATGGTGCCATAGAAATCTTGGACGAAATAGTTTGTTGTTTTGTCCTTTTCATCCGTTTCTATCATGATGGTTGCATGCAGTTGATATATATCACGCATTTGTCTCTGCAGCTGATTTACTTTTAGATGAAGGTATTCCTTCGGACAACTTTCTTTATCCAATCTGCATTCTATTGCGTATATGTCTTGATGTAATTGACGCATATAGAAATCTTGTCGCTTGCACTCGAGGGTTAAAGATGCAGTTGTCGTCTTATGATGCTCATTACTGCTAGAGTGTGACGAGGAATCGGTTTCCTTGAAAGGCGGAGGTTTACTGGATTCTTGATTGTCCCTGCTACAAGTTGGTTCCGGCTCTTCTTGATGGCTCTCCGAATGAACGTCGTTATCGATGGAATCAGGCTGGGAAATTGTGGTCCAGCCTAATTTTTCGACCGCTATACCCGTTGGAGTGCTTGGAGGTGCTGCATTCAAGCGTTGACGCATGTCTCCTAGAAGCCAGGTGCATTCATCCGGTGTAGTTTGTCTAGTTGAACGATATGGGTGCGAATTCTCCATTGGAGGGGATATCGCTAGAATCTTTTCATCATTGGTGATGAACTCCTGATGTGCCGCCTTCACATATGCTATTTTCTTCTCCAAATAGCTTTTTGTTTTCCGGGAGTTGCCGTCCTTTTTATAATTGGAAAGCAACTGCCTTATGTTGGTAGCAATTTCGTGTTGTGCGTGCAATATTTGTTCCATCTCGAATGGCCTGTTGTTGACTGGCTGAGTGTGATTCGAGATGTTGCCGTTTGTTGATGGTTGGCGCAAAAAACTCGTGTCAACGATTTAAGGTGAGTTAGATTTGATGGCGTGGTATTACCGGATTGCCGTTGTTGTATGCTGGTCACACCCGCTCAATGTTGTGGGCAGGCAGATTTACTCGAAATACCAAGCTTACAATTTGTTTATAATAGACTGCGGTTTATACGGCGGTTGTCGTATATCGTTGTTGTTAAGCCAGCCTATGTGGACTATAATTGACTTCGAATCTCGTTGTGCTGAGATTCGGCTCGAAGGACCAATGTAAATTCTAAACAAACTGTTTAGAATTATGTTAGACAAAATAAAGTATTAAAAATCTCCGTACTATTTCGATGTGTTGTTGAAATTGACTAACAATTTATTTTTTAATTTCTAGGTTTTTATACACAAAAGAAAACCTAAATTATGACTAACTTATAATAGAACACGATAACAAGAAACTGCAAAGAATGCAAGCGGATGTATCATTTTCACATATACGTGTTGCGCTGTCTATGCATATCAAATGATCATCCGCTCACACGCTTCACATATACGTGTTGCGCTGTCTATGCATATCAAATGATCATCCGCTCACACGCTTTACATTGTTTCCGGTTATCGTGTGAAATAAACTGTTCAAGATTGAACAGAGATTATGTCGGAAAATAAAAATATTGCTGTCTCACTCACTCTTTTTTTTCATATGATATTGCAAGACTTTTTGATTTGCCCTCGTAGGTCTATGATGGGAAAAATAAGTTATGTTATTTCTACATGAAACATTATCCACATTTCTGACAAAATATAATATCTAAACAACTGTCACTCAGGGTGGTTGTATCTGCGCTGGAAACCAACCTCAAATTGAATTTTTCTTGCATGAAGTCGATGAATTGATGATTTTCTTCCTTTCTAATATTACAGTTAAAGTCACCACATAGCATAATCGGAATTGTGTCTTGATGTTTCTCGTTGATAGATGATGTACCGTTCAGCGTATAACATAGAAAACGTTACAGCAAGAAGCATCGCATATCAGATTGAGTCGTATTGGGCGAGATATAAACAGAGAATACAATTGTTTTGTGATTGTTGATGACCACTTCTGCCCCACAGATATAACCGAACCTGTCAAAATTATTGTCAACATTCGCGAACATAAATGGCACGGCCATAGTGATAGCACCGTTCTTTTCATATATAGCAACACTGCCTGCTCTTTCGGTGTCTCTCTTAAACTTAGTTATGCAGTAAAATCCATTTATATTTATTGTCGCAAGTAGGTAAGCTATGTGACTTCCAGCACAAAAACGCGTGTATTTTCTTATGGAGGTATCAAAACCCAAAAATCCGCCATCTTGGATTTTCTTACATAGGGGCGAATGGTGGTATGAAATGCCAAGTTGTCTCGCCTTCGGCTATTGCATTTGTTATATCGATTGGCAATGTGGTCAAGGCGACGTGAAGGTTCTTCTTCATTTCGGCATCGGCACCAACGAAGTAGGTGCCATTATCCGAATACAGATCCGTGCATAAGCCTCGTCGTGAAGTGAATCGTTGGTAAGCGGCAATGAAGGCGGCCGTTGTTAAGCTACTATCTATTTCTATATGTACGGCCTTGGTCACCATGCAAACAAATAGGGCTATGTATCCCTTATATGATTTATGACCTCTGCCTTTTGTTGTTCTCAGCTGAATAGGTCCAGCATAATCGATCCCAGTTTTAGCGAATGGTCTGCCTGGCCATACTCTGGAACCTGGAAGATCACCCATAAGTTGTCTCGTATTTTGTTGTTGGTGCCGGAAGCATGTAACACATTTATTTATCACGAGTCGTACAGCTCGCCTTCCATCCAGGATCCAATATCTATCTCTTAGGTGTGATAGCGTCAGCTGTACTCCTCCATGCAACATTAACTTGTGGGCTCTTTCGATGAGTTTCCGAGTAATTGAATGATTTTTACCCAAAATAATGGGATTTTTGGTGGCTGTTGGGATGTTTGCGTTCTGCAGTCGCCCTCGCATTCGTAATACACCATTGTCATCTAGAAAGGGGCTCAAAGATAAAAGCTTGCTGTTATTCGGCAATCGTTGTGTGTTTCTCAGACATCTCAGCTCCTGGCAGAAGTCTTCCTCTTGACTCATGCGGAATATAATGGTTTCAGGCGCGATCGCCTTAAATGTTGGAATTTTCCGTGCAGCCCGATTAATGAACGTTGCGCAGATTGCTACTACTCGTTTTAATTTGTCATAACTGGAAATCCTTTGAAACAATCCCCACCAGACGTTGGTTACATTCGTTGTTGCTATTAAGGTTATCTTCTCCTCGTATTCCTCAGGGCGATAGGCTTGTGGGTCCGTCTCACTGTTTTGCTCGATATCTTCAGGGAGTCCCCATAGAGTTGAATCATGTTGTAGAAATTCTGGTCCAAGCCACCATAACTTGCAGTGGACTAATTCTCTAGGAGATGTTCCTCGAGAAGCGAGGTCTGCGGGATTCTCGTGGGACCTTACGTGATGCCAAGTGGCTGTTGGTAGCTTTTGTTTTATGCACGAGATGCGGTTTGCAACAAATGTTTTGAAGCGCCTTGGTTCTCCCTTGATCCAGCTTAGCGTGATGGACGAATCGGTCCAAGCGTGCGTTTCACACTCATTTAGCTGCATTGCAAGTTGCACATGCCTTAATAGTTTAGCTAGTAGTCTAGCTGCGTTTAACTCTAATCGAGGAACTGACAGCTTTGTTTTGATGGGAGCCACCCGTGTTTTGGCCATTACAAGATTAGTGGTTACTTGTCCTGCCTCGTTGGTAGTCCTGCAACATACTACAGCGGCGTATGCAAGTTCGGAGGCGTCAGCAAAGCCGTGTAGTTCCTTTCTGGTGCTTCTTGTTGTGTTGACCCACCTAGATATTTTTATGTTCTTCACAGCGGGCATTTCCTTCTTGTAGATCAACCATTTTTTACCTATTTCTTCTGGTAGTGGTTCGTCCCATTCGATACCGGAGGCCCACGTACCTTGCATCAGAATCTTAGCAGCAATGGTGACGAGTGCTAACCAACCGATTGGGTCAAATAATTTTGATGAATCAGCCAAGAGTGAACGTTTGGTGGCCGTCCCCTCGGACAATTCCAAATTGTCTACGTGAAATTCAAAGGTGTCTTTCGTGGGGTTGTAATGAATCCCCAAGGTTTTGATGCAATCGCTTAATTTTAACAACACGTTACCGGTAGCTTGCAATTCTGTTGGTATTTGCGCTAATAGCTCCGGACTATTGGAAGACCACTTCCTTAGTTTTAGTCCACCTTTCTCGGAGAGCCCTATTAGTTGTTGTATCATGGCCGAGGCTTGGTCTAAGCTGTCGTTTCCTGTCAGCAAATCGTCCACATAGAAGTCAGACAATATGGTTTCGGAGGCGATAGGAAACGATCGCCGTTCGTCTTCAGCTAGTTGCCTTAAAGCACGCACAGCCAGAAAGCTGGCGGCTGTGGTGCCATATGTGACCGTTTTTAACCTGTAGATGTCTATGGGGTTTGTTGGTT
Source organism: Nephrotoma appendiculata (assembly GCA_947310385.1). NCBI lineage: Eukaryota > Metazoa > Arthropoda > Insecta > Diptera > Tipulidae > Nephrotoma > Nephrotoma appendiculata. The sequence goes on from OX371226.1 coordinate 2,596,198, forward strand.
CCGTCCTCCATAGAATTAGTTGATAATTTCTATCTTGCTCGTGAATCCATACCTGCCGATACATTTTTTCTATATCGGCCGTCAGCACGTACTGATGTTTACGCCAACGAAGGATTATGTCCGCCAAATCTTGCTGTAACTTTGGGCCGATCATCATTTTCTCATTAAGGGATGATCCATTTGTTGTTTTGGATGACGCATCGAACACTACACGTAATTTGGTAGTAGTGCTGTCCTGCTTCATTACACCATGGTGTGGAATGTAGTAACTATTATAGTTTGGCTGCTCTTCTAACTTGGGAACCAGCTCCATATGGCCTAAGTCTAGATATTCCTTCATGAAGTCTTGGTATAGTTGTTTAAACGGGGCGTCTTTTTTAAATCTTCTCTCTAGTTGTAATAAACGAGCGGCAGCCGTTTTCTTGGATTCTCCTAACTTTGGGGGATCCTCCTTGAACGGAATGCTCACCGAGTACCTGCCGTCACCGTTTCGTTGAACTGTTGATGAAAAGTGTTCCTCCGCTCTCTGCTCTTCTTCGGTACGGACCCTTTCGTCTGGAATATCGTCGTTTTCCACTAAGAGTTTTAGTTGATTCTCGATGGCTTTAGTGGTCACCATTGTAAGCTTTTCTCCAGAACGTTGACCCATGTTACCCATCAAAATCCAGCCCAGCTCAGTTTCTTGAGCCATCGGGTCGTTGGGACCCATCTTGATTATGTTGTTGATAGCTATGGACGCATAATAGTCGGCACCGATTATTAGGTCGATGGGTTGTGGATGATTGAACCTCGGATCGGCCAGTTTTAGTCTACCCAGGTGGGTCCATTTGCTGTCGTCAACCTTGACTTGTGGTAGTTGATGATCCAGGTTATCGAACACTAGTGCCTCAATAGCTAAAGTGAAATTCCCAGGGAAATTGGGTGATAGCGTAGTGTTCACAGCATGTCTGCATACTCCTGCCGCTTGACCACCAATGCCAGAAATTTTAACATTAATTTTCTTCTTTTTGAAATTGAAACGATTTACGGCTCTGGATGATATTAACGTTGCCTGAGATCCAGGATCTATCAGGGCTCGCAGTGTTACGAGCTGACCGTTGGCGGTTGTTGAAAGGACCACGGCAGTTGGCAATAGCACTGCCGATGTTTGCTGCACCATGAATGTTTTCGGACCCTGCTCGGTTTTCGATGCAGAATTATTGCAATGCAAGAGGGTGTTGTGTTTACCATTGCAGATTACGCAGAATTCCGTGGCGGAGCACTTGAACTTATCATGACCTTCCAAGCATCGCACACAGAATTGTAGATGGTTGACCAATTTAGCCCTCTCCAAGGTTGGCATATTCTTGAAACGTGGGCAGATCTCTAACTTGTGATTTCCGCTACAATTGGGTACCACGCAGCGTACTGAAGCTGTCGCGACATTTACACGTTTGATCGGCTGTGTGACGATTTGACGCGGTGTTGCTACATGCTTGTTTTTACCCATGGCTTCTAAAGACTGGAATCGTCGTTCTAAAAAGTCAAACAACACGTTCAAATTCGGAACTTCCTTGGGCTGTTGCAAATTTGTCTCAAACAATCCTATTGACTCTGGATCGAGCCTTCTAGTGACTAAAAATACCACAAATGCTTCGAATGTGGACTTCAGTTCGAGTTGCTGGATGTTATGCAATACTTCCTTAAGCGTGTCATGCATCGAGCGGATTGCTGGCCCTGTTGCTTGTTGTAGCGTAGACATCGACAATATTGAATTGAAGTAATTGCTGGACAACAACCTCTTGTTGTCATATCTAGCTTTTATGGCTTCCCACGCCATATCATAATTATCACCTGTTGCGGCTAGATGAGCGATGAGCTGAGCCGCTCCCTTTTGCAGCTTAGATTTTAAATAGGTCATTTTCATTGTGTTGGACAATGAATCATTGTTATGAATTATTTCAATGAACAAATCCTTGAACGAGGTCCATTTATCGTAGTCACCATAGAAGGTTGGTATTTCTACTTGAGGCAACTTGACCTTTTGTTCTACATGTGGTTTACTCGTAATACGTTCTGCCAGTTCCTGGCACTGTTGTAATCTTATTATCGTATTTTCCACTCTATTTTTGATGGTGCCATAGAAATCTTGGACGAAATAGTTTGTTGTTTTGTCCTTTTCATCCGTTTCTATCATGATGGTTGCATGCAGTTGATATATATCACGCATTTGTCTCTGCAGCTGATTTACTTTTAGATGAAGGTATTCCTTCGGACAACTTTCTTTATCCAATCTGCATTCTATTGCGTATATGTCTTGATGTAATTGACGCATATAGAAATCTTGTCGCTTGCACTCGAGGGTTAAAGATGCAGTTGTCGTCTTATGATGCTCATTACTGCTAGAGTGTGACGAGGAATCGGTTTCCTTGAAAGGCGGAGGTTTACTGGATTCTTGATTGTCCCTGCTACAAGTTGGTTCCGGCTCTTCTTGATGGCTCTCCGAATGAACGTCGTTATCGATGGAATCAGGCTGGGAAATTGTGGTCCAGCCTAATTTTTCGACCGCTATACCCGTTGGAGTGCTTGGAGGTGCTGCATTCAAGCGTTGACGCATGTCTCCTAGAAGCCAGGTGCATTCATCCGGTGTAGTTTGTCTAGTTGAACGATATGGGTGCGAATTCTCCATTGGAGGGGATATCGCTAGAATCTTTTCATCATTGGTGATGAACTCCTGATGTGCCGCCTTCACATATGCTATTTTCTTCTCCAAATAGCTTTTTGTTTTCCGGGAGTTGCCGTCCTTTTTATAATTGGAAAGCAACTGCCTTATGTTGGTAGCAATTTCGTGTTGTGCGTGCAATATTTGTTCCATCTCGAATGGCCTGTTGTTGACTGGCTGAGTGTGATTCGAGATGTTGCCGTTTGTTGATGGTTGGCGCAAAAAACTCGTGTCAACGATTTAAGGTGAGTTAGATTTGATGGCGTGGTATTACCGGATTGCCGTTGTTGTATGCTGGTCACACCCGCTCAATGTTGTGGGCAGGCAGATTTACTCGAAATACCAAGCTTACAATTTGTTTATAATAGACTGCGGTTTATACGGCGGTTGTCGTATATCGTTGTTGTTAAGCCAGCCTATGTGGACTATAATTGACTTCGAATCTCGTTGTGCTGAGATTCGGCTCGAAGGACCAATGTAAATTCTAAACAAACTGTTTAGAATTATGTTAGACAAAATAAAGTATTAAAAATCTCCGTACTATTTCGATGTGTTGTTGAAATTGACTAACAATTTATTTTTTAATTTCTAGGTTTTTATACACAAAAGAAAACCTAAATTATGACTAACTTATAATAGAACACGATAACAAGAAACTGCAAAGAATGCAAGCGGATGTATCATTTTCACATATACGTGTTGCGCTGTCTATGCATATCAAATGATCATCCGCTCACACGCTTCACATATACGTGTTGCGCTGTCTATGCATATCAAATGATCATCCGCTCACACGCTTTACATTGTTTCCGGTTATCGTGTGAAATAAACTGTTCAAGATTGAACAGAGATTATGTCGGAAAATAAAAATATTGCTGTCTCACTCACTCTTTTTTTTCATATGATATTGCAAGACTTTTTGATTTGCCCTCGTAGGTCTATGATGGGAAAAATAAGTTATGTTATTTCTACATGAAACATTATCCACATTTCTGACAAAATATAATATCTAAACAACTGTCACTCAGGGTGGTTGTATCTGCGCTGGAAACCAACCTCAAATTGAATTTTTCTTGCATGAAGTCGATGAATTGATGATTTTCTTCCTTTCTAATATTACAGTTAAAGTCACCACATAGCATAATCGGAATTGTGTCTTGATGTTTCTCGTTGATAGATGATGTACCGTTCAGCGTATAACATAGAAAACGTTACAGCAAGAAGCATCGCATATCAGATTGAGTCGTATTGGGCGAGATATAAACAGAGAATACAATTGTTTTGTGATTGTTGATGACCACTTCTGCCCCACAGATATAACCGAACCTGTCAAAATTATTGTCAACATTCGCGAACATAAATGGCACGGCCATAGTGATAGCACCGTTCTTTTCATATATAGCAACACTGCCTGCTCTTTCGGTGTCTCTCTTAAACTTAGTTATGCAGTAAAATCCATTTATATTTATTGTCGCAAGTAGGTAAGCTATGTGACTTCCAGCACAAAAACGCGTGTATTTTCTTATGGAGGTATCAAAACCCAAAAATCCGCCATCTTGGATTTTCTTACATAGAAAGTGGCGATATCTGGTGACAAGAATCTGAATAAGTAGTTAGTACTAAATCATATATGTTCGCGTCTTTGATAATAATCATCGTTTAGTACAAATGTTTAGTTGCCATGTGGTGTGATCTGGCGACGAAAAACTGAACGAGTTATTATTTAATAATTAAATATTCCAACTAGAAGAAATTTTTTTTGGATCTCACCGAGAATCGAACTCGAGACCTCAAGATTACCAAGCAAATGTCTTAACCACTACACTATGAACGGCATTGAACAACAAGCGATATTTATGGTTTAAAAAAAAATCTACATTGCACATATATAAATATTAGCTGATTAGGTTTTGTAAAATTATACTTCTACACATAGATACATAGATAAGAAGTAAAAATGAATTATTATTATTCAAATTATTATTACTCTAAATGATGATTATAACCAGTACAATAAGTTTAAAACAAAATTTATTGCCAATCAGAATTATTTTACTTATATATAATACGACACATACATTTTAAGCAAAAACAAATACGTTTGTCATGTGTGAAACATTATATTTTAAAACTAGTAACAGGTATTTTAATCAAAATGCTGTTACGTATAATATTATGAACCAACCCAATATCCGATTTGTGCATATCAGATGGCATAACTTCAAAGTATGACGTAGTCGCAGTTGATTGAAAAATCTTATTATTGTTGTAATATGACATGAAAACAAATTCAAGATCAAGTTTAAATATTAATTTCGCCGTGTGTTTGTTGCTGTTATCGTTTGATTATCGTGATTTTTTGCGTCGGCAAGCAAGAGAAAATAAACAAAAGCAATAAAGAAGACAATAAAAACAAGATAATTGATTATATTGTATATAAACAAATTTTCGTTATTAGTCTAATCGGATTTCGCATTTTTTCATCACAATTATAAAAATCATATTCGATCATGTTTATTAATTTTTATGATCATTATTTAAGTTATGTTTTCATTACAATAGTGTGGTGAGAATCAATTAAGTAAAAATGGATAAACGATGAGTAATAACGGTGAAAAACGATGATAAGTTATGTCACATAACAATGCATAGAAACTAATAATCATTTTGTATTTAGGATAGCATGCATAATTGCATAGTCAACAAATTAAAGCGTAACGAAATAATAATTTAAAATAAATTAACAATTGTCTGTATATGATATTTTAATAATATTTTTTAGTATTTACATGAACCTAACAAGTCTGCTGTGCAGAGAAGTATGTATTTGTAAGAAAGCTGTAAAATACTAATATTAATCGAACGTGAACGTTCATGATTAAAACAAAATACATACGTAAACATATAAAACGATAACGTTTCATATTTGGAATGTATGATTCTTATATATAATGCAATGAAGAAAAATCAGCAACTGTGTAAAAAAATGTCAAACAGCTGATTTTACTATAACCTAATTTCTAAAGTATAATACAAATATGTGCAAATATAGAATAATATTATTATTTAATAAACGCCTTTGAGTTACACATGTTTTTATAAGCGTTTCCCACTGATGAGTATAAGAGAGCGTAGTTTAAATCACAACAAATTAATTTAATGCAAATTTTATGTTTATTATAATAATATTTGAACAATTCTCAACAATGACTAGAAAATATTTTATTTATCCGCTACAACTGCAGCTACAGCCTCTTTCATACATACAACTATGATTGCCAATTTTACTTTTATGTATAGTAATAACGTATACAGCTTAACTCTAGATCAATGTAACAAAAAGTGTTATCAGATTTATATAGTATGTTTAAAAAATCATAAAATTATAAAAGTAATTAAATAATGTAAATGTTGCAATTTTTTTCAAAATTATACAAATTTAATGATAAGTGACAAAATGTATAAACTTATAGCACATAAGATAAAAACAATATATATATATATATACATATATATATATATATATATATATATATATATATATATATATATATATGTATTATAAAATATAAAGCCATTTAAAGATATATAAAGTTATAAAATTTATTAAAAGTTATAAAAATTAGTTGTAAGAATTATGAAAAGTTATAAACTTTGAACAAAAAATATGTTAAAAGTTATAATAACTTTAAAAGTTATAAAAGAAATACGTGAAAAAACAGAATTAGTTATAAAAATTATTAAAAAGTTATAAAAAATAATAATAAATTTTAAAAATTATAAAAAATCGTATTAAAAGTTATTTAGTAACAAAAAACGTTATTAAGTTTATAAAGTATTTGTACATTGAGTTTGAAGATTTGTTGTAATACTTAAATTACATAAAATTATACTTGCTCCGACTCGGAAGATCTTTTATTCTGTTGTCCTCTATTTAAAAAGTAAAATAACAAATTAAAATTTTATAAAATTAAAATAAAAACCTGAAAATAAAAAAATATAAAATTTAAACATAAAAAATATTAATTACAAACGAATCTTCAAAATTAAAAAAATTAAAATCTAAAAATTTATTAAAAAATAAAGAAATATTAATTAAAAAATGCGCGCAATAATTACTGGTGGAAGTACTGCGTTCTAGTGGTGAGAAGTGGTATTGCATTAATTAAGCGTAATAAAGTTGTGACATGTAGTTGTGAGATCTAGCGACGAGAAGCTTAACTAGTTAGTAGTACTAATAATCATTTTACTGATATAAAGTAGCGCTCTTAGTAGTGAGAATTGGTGTGTATTTTATGCACTAATTTACTATAATAAAGTAAGTTACTACTACTAGTGGTGTCTAATTAAATGTAATTAAAGTATATAAAACTTTTAATGTTTTTTAAAAACTATACAAATTTAATGAAAAGTGACATAAATTTATAAAACTTATAGTATCTAAATTAAAACAGTTATTAAATGTTATATAAAGACATTTAAAGCTATAGAAACTTATGAAATGTATTAAAAGTTTTACAAAATTAGTTGTAAGAGTTATGAAAAATTGTAAACTTTAAACAAAAAATATGATGTTGAAAGTTATAATGACTTTAAAAATTATAAAAAAAATACGCAAAAAGTTATAATAAGATATAAAAAGTTATAAAAAATGATAAATTTTAAAAATTATAAAAAATGATAAATTTTAAAATTATAAAAAATGTTATTTAAAGATATAATAAGTAAAAAAAAACGTTATTAAGTTTATAAAGTATTTTTAAAAAAATTATAAAAAGTAAGCTACCTTTAAAATGGTTTCAAAAATTGTAAATTTTTTAAAAACTACGGGTCAAAAATTATAAAGTTTAAGAGTTATAAAGAGTTGTAAAATTTGTATAAAAAATATGCTATTATAAGTTATAAAAGTTATTAAAACGTAATAAAAACAATAATAATAAATTTTAGAGAATAAGAAAAATGTTATTAAAATTATAATAAGTAACAAAAATTAATAAATTTATAAAAAGGTAGCAACACCGTTATCAAATTTAGAAAATTTGTTTAAAAAATCATAAAAAGTAGTAAAATAGTATAAAAATTATAATTTTTTTAAAAACATATACAATATTTATGAATAGTGACAATATTGAATAGTAAATTATTATAGGTAATTAAAAAAGAGTTATTAAATATAATAAAAAGTTAAAAAATTATTGTTGATAAAGATTGGTTGTTGCTATTTATAATTGCACGATCTATGTACTTATGCGAGAAAAAAAGTTACAGCATTTATTTTTTATATAACCGAGAGCTATTAATCAAATTTGATATAAATTAAAAATTATTTAAGATTTAATTGTTTTATGCTCGTTCTTCATTTATCGTATCACACAAAAAAAACATTGTTAGATTTTTTTTCATTGGAGTATTTATATTATCCGTTCCGTACTTGCAGGAACTGAACGGAACGGATAATATAAATACTCCTATGAAAATACATGTAACAATGTTTTTTTTTGTCTGATACGATAAATGAAGGAACTGAAAGAAACGGATAATATAAATCGAGCCTAACACATAAAATAATTATGTCTCTATTAATTAAGAACGCAACTAAACCCTTTCTTGATTGCCTTTAGCATCTCAAATATGTTATAAAAAATATAAGGTGAACCAACTAAAATTCATATAAACATAAATACGATATTTAACGAATATTTCGTTTTTTTATACTTCTTAATTGCCACTAAGCATTTTAGTTAATACAAGTATTATAAACATTTGTAATTTTATTAAATTGTATACGTTGAATTAATAAAAATAACAAATAAAATATTGGTTGAAGAATTTTCAATTGAAAATATTCAATGTTTTCGTGTTGCAGTCAAAATAAGTATGCAAACTCAATTCGAACGGATTTTCTTACTTATTTAAGATGGCGGCAAATAAGTAAATATGTTTGAAATAAGTATCCGTTTCAAAAAGGGCTTTATTATTTTATAGTTGACTATAACCATAGAGTAAGTAATGTTATAAAGAGTAATGAAACAGAGGAAAAAATTTCATCAAAACTGCGTGGGTTATGAAATTTAAATGGATTATACAATACACTTACACAATCGTGGCGGTTGTATTAAATAAATTGGAAATGTATTTCAACAAACCAATATAAATATGTTGGGATGTGCATATTAGATCTAGCTAAAATTACATTATATTATTTTCATTATGACTAATGGTGCCGAAGTTTGAAAAAAATTTGTAATACTGAAACAGATAGTTTAGTTTACGAAGTGTTTTATCCAGATGTATATGAACCTATCATAAAAGATTGTTATAAGTATCTCAATACAAGTGGTCTAATGAAGAATGGAAATAATAGGTGAATTTATTGGATTAAGATCAAAAATGTATACTTTCAAAGTTGTTGACGCTAATGATACAAAACTTAAAGGAGTAAAGAGACAAGTTGTGAAATCTAGAATAACGCTTAAAGAATTCAAAGAATGTTTAATTAATGACTCATCATAAATTCGTTCAAGAAATCAAGCAGTAAGCTCTGTTAGACAATTGAAAACCACACCTAATCCACACGATGATAAAATATATTTGATTTAAGATAGCTATGAAACACTACCTTTATAAAATAATGGAATATGATTATTGATTTCTGTGTAAATAATTTTTCTATTAAGAATGCTATTATAATATCAAACAACTTTCTTACTTTTAACGGTTTCATTTTTAAGTTAAGTAAAGTAACAAATTAAAAAATTAAAACTAAATTTAAAACTTAAAAAATTATTTACAAAATGGTTAATGAAAATCAAAAAATTAAATAAAAATATAAATAAAAACTTTAAAATATTTTAACATTTTAAAAATTTTAAATAATTTAAAATATTGAAATTTAAAATTAGCAATAAAAAATGTTATCAAATGTATTAAAAGCGATCCAAATTGGCTATAAGAGCTATGAAAAGTTATAAAATTTTAATAAAAATATAATATTTAAATATTTAAAAAATGTGCATTTGAACACGCAATTACCTCGCAAGTTTTAAAAAGTTTTAGAGTTTTAAAAAGTTTTAGAGTTTTAAAAAAGAGTTTTAAGAAGTTTAAAAAGTTTTAGAATAAATTAAAAAAGTTTTAAAGGTTTAAAAAAGTTTTAAGAACTTTTCAAAAGTTTTTAAAAGTTTTAAATAGTTTTAGAGTTTTAAAAGGGAATTTTAAAAAGTTATAAAAAAGTTTTAAAGGTTTAAAAAGTTTTTAAAACTTTTTAAAAAAGTTTTTAAAACTCTAAAAGTTTTCAAAAGTTTTAAAAAAATTTAAAAGTTTTCAAAAAATTTTAAAAAAGTTTTAAAAAAATTTAAAAAGTTTTAAATGTTAAAAAAAGTTTCAAATTTTTTTAAAAAGTTTCAAAAAGTTTTAGAGTTTTAAAAAAGTTTTAAAAAGTTTTAAAAAGTTTTAAAAAAAATTTAAAACACGTTTTAAAAAGTTTTAAAAAAGTTTTAAAAAAATTTAAAAAGTTTTACAAAGTTTAAAAAGGTTTAAAAAGTTTTAAAGTTTTAAAAAGTTTTAAAGATTTAAAAACTTTAAAAACTTTTTAAAAGTTTTATAATTTTAAAAAAGTTATAAAAAAATTAAAAAGTTTTAAATGTTTAAACAAGTTTCAAAAAGTTTTTAAAAGTTGCAAAAAGTTTTAAATAGTTTTGGATTTTTAAAAAGTTTTAAAAAAGTTTTAAAAAATTTAAAAAAATTTTAAATGTTTAAAAGTTTTAAAGTTTTAAAAAATTTTAAAGGTTTAAAAAGTTTAAAAACTTTTAAAAATTTTAAAAAACTTTAGAAATTTTAAAATTTTTTTTAAAAAAGTTAACAAAAACATTTAAAAAGTTTTAAATGTTTAAAAAAGTTTCAAAATTTTTTTAAAAGTTTCAAAAAGTTTTAAAAAGTATTAGTTTAAAAAGTTTTAAAAAAGTTTTAAAAAATTTAAAAAAGTTTTAAAAAGTTTTAAAAAAAATTTAAAAAATTTTGAAAAGGTTTTAAAAAGTTTTAAATTTTTTTTAAAAAGATTTAAAAAAGTTTTACAAAGTTTTAAATGTTTAAAAAAGTTTTAAAAACTTTTAAAACTTTTAAAAAGGTTTAAAAAGTTTTAAAGTTTTAAAAGTTTTAAAGTTTTTAAATGTTTAAAAATTTATTTATTTTTATAGCTTCATAAGTAAAATCTATGTAAACGTCTATGATTTATATAAAAAATGCGGTAAAACGTACCCGCGAGTTTTCGAGTTTGTTTTTTTTTTTTAAGTTTGGGCGAAAAATACGTAGACACAACCGTCCATGACTTAAAAAATTAATCATGTTACATATGCTAATTACCTTATTTTTAATTGTATCATGAGAAAAAATGACGTAAACGTTTATGACTGATAAAGAAAACGGCTATGTTTAATCACATCATAAGAAAAATTGACGTAATCGTATATGATTTATATAGAAAATGTGGCGAATATCGAATCCGCGCGGAGCGCATTTTCTATATAAATCATATACGATTACGTCAATTTTTCTTATGATGTGATTAAACATAGCCGTTTTCTTTATCAGTCATAAACGTTTACGTCATTTTTTCTCATGATACAATTAAAAATAAGGTAATTAGCATATGTAACATGATTAATTTTTTAAGTCATGGACGGTTGTGTCTACGTATTTTTCGCCCAAACTTAAAAAAAAAAACAAACTCGAAAACTCGCGGGTACGTTTTACCGCATTTTTTATATAAATCATAGACGTTTACATAGATTTTACTTATGAAGCTATAAAAATAAATAAATTTTTAAACATTTAAAAACTTTAAAACTTTTAAAACTTTAAAACTTTTAAACCTTTTTAAAAGTTTTAAAAGTTTTTAAAACTTTTTTAAACATTTAAAACTTTGTAAAACTTTTTTAAAAAAATTTTAAAACTTTTTAAAACCTTTTCAAAATTTTTTAAATTTTTTTTAAAACTTTTTAAAACTTTTTTAAATTTTTTAAAACTTTTTTAAAACTTTTTAAACTAATACTTTTTAAAACTTTTTGAAACTTTTAAAAAAATTTTGAAACTTTTTAAACATTTAAAACTTTTTAAATGTTTTTGTTAACTTTTTTAAAAAAAATTTTAAAATTTCTAAAACTTTTTAAAACTTTTTAAAACTTTTAAAAGTTTTTAAACTTTTTAAACCTTTAAAATTTTTTAAAACTTTAAAACTTTTAAACATTTAAAATTTTTTTAAATTTTTTAAAACTTTTTTAAAACTTTTTAAAAATCCAAAACTATTTAAAACTTTTTGCAACTTTTAAAAACTTTTTGAAACTTGTTTAAACATTTAAAACTTTTTAATTTTTTTTATAACTTTTTTAAAATTATAAAACTTTTAAAAAGTTTTTAAACTTTTTAAATCTTTAAAACTTTTTAAAACTTTAAAACTTTTTAAACCTTTTTAAACTTTGTAAAACTTTTTAAATTTTTTTAAAACTTTTTTAAAACTTTTTAAAACGTGTTTTAAATTTTTTTTAAAACTTTTTAAAACTTTTTAAAACTTTTTTAAAACTCTAAAACTTTTTGAAACTTTTTAAAAAAATTTGAAACTTTTTTTAACATTTAAAACTTTTTAAATTTTTTTAAAACTTTTTTAAAATATTTTGAAAACTTTTAAATTTTTTTAAAACTTTTAAAAACTTTTAGAGTTTTAAAAACTTTTTTAAAAAGTTTTAAAAACTTTTTAAACCTTTAAAACTTTTTTATAACTTTTTAAAATTCCCTTTTAAAACTCTAAAACTATTTAAAACTTTTAAAAACTTTTGAAAAGTTCTTAAAACTTTTTTAAACCTTTAAAACTTTTTTAATTTATTCTAAAACTTTTTAAACTTCTTAAAACTCTTTTTTAAAACTCTAAAACTTTTTAAAACTCTAAAACTTTTTAAAACTTGCGAGGTAATTGCGTGTTCAAATGCACATTTTTTAAATATTTAAATATTATATTTTTATTAAAATTTTATAACTTTTCATAGCTCTTATAGCCAATTTGGATCGCTTTTAATACATTTGATAACATTTTTTATTGCTAATTTTAAATTTCAATATTTTAAATTATTTAAAATTTTTAAAATGTTAAAATATTTTAAAGTTTTTATTTATATTTTTATTTAATTTTTTGATTTTCATTAACCATTTTGTAAATAATTTTTTAAGTTTTAAATTTAGTTTTAATTTTTTAATTTGTTACTTTACTTAACTTAAAAATGAAACCGTTAAAAGTAAGAAAGTTGTTTGATATTATAATAGCATTCTTAATATAAAATTATTTACACAGAAATCAATAATCATATTCCATTATTTTATAAAGGTAGTGTTTCATAGCTATCTTAAATCAAATATATTTTATCATCGTATGGATTAGGTGTGGTTTTCAATTGTCTAACAGAGCTTACTGCTTGATTTCTTGAACGAATTTATGATGAGTCATTAATTAAACATTCTTTGAATTCTTTAAGCGTTATTCTAGATTTCACAACTTGTCTCTTTACTCCTTTAAGTTTTGTATCATTAGCGTCAACAACTTTGAAAGTATACATTTTTGATCTTAATCCAATAAATTCACCCATTATTTCCATTCTTCATTAGACCACTTGTATTGAGATACTTATAACAATCTTTTATGATAGGTTCATATACATCTGGACAAAACACTTCGTAAACTAAACTATCTGTTTCAGTATTACAAATTTTTTTCAAACTTCGGCACCATTAGTCATAATGAAAATAATATAATGTAATTTTAGCTAGATCTAATATGCACATCCCAACATATTTATATTGGTTTGTTGAAATACATTTCCAATTTATTTAATACAACCGCCACGATTGTGTAAGTGTATTGTATAATCCATTTAAATTTCATAACCCGCGTGTTTTGATGAAATTTTTTCCTCTGTTTCATTACTCACTATAACATTACTTACTCTATGGTTATAGTCAACTATAAAATAATAAAGCCCTTTTTGAAACGGATACTTATTTCAAACATATTTACTTATTTGCCGCCATCTTAAATAAGTAAGAAAACCCGTTCGAATTGAGTTTGCATACTTATTTTGACTGCAACACGAAAACATTGAATATTTTCAATTGAAAATTCTTCAACCAATATTTTATTTGTTATTTTTATTAATTCAACGTATACAATTTACTAAAATTACAAATGTTTATAATACTTGTATTAACTAAAATGCTTAGTGGCAATTAAGAAGTATAAAAAAACGAAATATTCGTTAAATATCGTATTTATGTTTATATGAATTTTAGTTGGTTCACCTTATATTTTTTATAACATATTTGAGATGCTAAAGGCAATCAAGAAAGGGTTTAGTTGCGTTCTTAATTAATAGAGACATAATTATTTTATGTGTTAGGCTCGATTTATATTATCCGTTTCTTTCAGTTCCTTCATTTATCGTATCAGACAAAAAAAAAACATTGTTACATGTATTTTCATAGGAGTATTTATATTATCCGTTCCGTTCAGTTCCTGCAAGTACGGAACGGATAATATAAATACTCCAATGAAAAAACATCTAACAATGTTTTTTTTGTGTGATACGATAAATGAAGAACGAGCATAAAACAATTAAATCTTAAATAATTTTTAATTTATATCAAATTTGATTAATAGCTCTCGGTTATATAAAAAATAAATGCTGTAACTTTTTTTCTCGCTACATAAGTACATAGATCGTGCAATTATAAATAGCAACAATCAATCTTTATCAACAATAATTTTTTAACTTTTTATTATATTTAATAACTCTTTTTTAATTACCTATAATAATTTACTATTCAATATTGTCACTATTCATAAATATTGTATATGTTTTTAAAAAAATTATAATTTTTATACCATTTTACTACTTTTTATGATTTTTTAAACAAATTTTCTAAATTTGATAACGGTGTTGCTACCTTTTTATAAATTTATTAATTTTTGTTACTTATTATAATTTTAATAACATTTTTCTTATTTTCTAAAATTTATTATTATTGTTTTTATTACGTTTTAATAACTTTTATAACTTATAATAGCATATTTTTTATACAAATTTTACAACTCTTTATAACTCTTAAACTTTATAATTTTTGACCCGTAGTTTTTAAAAAATTTACAATTTTTGAAACCATTTTAAAGGTAGCTTACTTTTTATAATTTTTTTAAAAATACTTTATAAACTTAATAACGTTTTTTTTTACTTATTATATCTTTAAATAACATTTTTTATAATTTTAAAATTTATCATTTTTTATAATTTTTAAAATTTATCATTTTTTATAACTTTTTATATCTTATTATAACTTTTTGCGTATTTTTTTTATAATTTTTAAAGTCATTATAACTTTCAACATCATATTTTTTGTTTAAAGTTTACAATTTTTCATAACTCTTACAACTAATTTTGTATAACTTTTAATACATTTCATAAGTTTCTATAGCTTTAAATGTCTTTATATAACATTTAATAACTGTTTTAATTTAGATACTATAAGTTTTATAAATTTATGTCACTTTTCATTAAATTTGTATAGTTTTTAAAAAACATTAAAAGTTTTATATACTTTAATTACATTTAATTAGACACCACTAGTAGTAGTAACTTACTTTATTATAGTAAATTAGTGCATAAAATACACACCAATTCTCACTACTAAGAGCGCTACTTTATATCAGTAAAATGATTATTAGTACTACTAACTAGTTAAGCTTCTCGTCGCTAGATCTCACAACTACATGTCACAACTTTATTACGCTTAATTAATGCAATACCACTTCTCACCACTAGAACGCAGTACTTCCACCAGTAATTATTGCGCGCATTTTTTAATTAATATTTCTTTATTTTTTAATAAATTTTTAGATTTTAATTTTTTTAATTTTGAAGATTCGTTTGTAATTAATATTTTTTATGTTTAAATTTTATATTTTTTTATTTTCAGGTTTTTATTTTAATTTTATAAAATTTTAATTTGTTATTTTACTTTTTAAATAGAGGACAACAGAATAAAAGATCTTCCGAGTCGGAGCAAGTATAATTTTATGTAATTTAAGTATTACAACAAATCTTCAAACTCAATGTACAAATACTTTATAAACTTAATAACGTTTTTTGTTACTAAATAACTTTACTAAATAACTTTAAAACTTTTTAAAACTTTAAAACTTTTTAAACCTTTTTAAACTTTGTAAAACTTTTTAAATTTTTTTAAAACTTTTTTAAAACTTTTTAAAACGTGTTTTAAATTTTTTTTAAAACTTTTTAAAACTTTTTAAAACTTTTTTAAAACTCTAAAACTTTTTGAAACTTTTTAAAAAATTTTGAAACTTTTTTTAACATTTAAAACTTTTTAAATTTTTTTAAAACTTTTTTAAAATATTTTGAAAACTTTTAAATTTTTTTAAAACTTTTAAAAACTTTTAGAGTTTTAAAAACTTTTTTAAAAAGTTTTAAAAACTTTTTAAACCTTTAAAACTTTTTTATAACTTTTTTAAAACTTTTTAAAATTCCCTTTTAAAACTCTAAAACTATTTAAAACTTTTAAAAACTTTTGAAAAGTTCTTAAAACTTTTTTAAACCTTTAAAACTTTTTTAATTTATTCTAAAACTTTTTAAACTTCTTAAAACTCTTTTTTAAAACTCTAAAACTTTTTAAAACTCTAAAACTTTTTAAAACTTGCGAGGTAATTGCGTGTTCAAATGCACATTTTTTAAATATTTAAATATTATATTTTTATTAAAATTTTATAACTTTTCATAGCTCTTATAGCCAATTTGGATCGCTTTTAATACATTTGATAACATTTTTTATTGCTAATTTTAAATTTCAATATTTTAAATTATTTAAAATTTTTAAAATGTTAAAATATTTTAAAGTTTTTATTTATATTTTTATTTAATTTTTTGATTTTCATTAACCATTTTGTAAATAATTTTTTAAGTTTTAAATTTAGTTTTAATTTTTTAATTTGTTACTTTACTTAACTTAAAAATGAAACCGTTAAAAGTAAGAAAGTTGTTTGATATTATAATAGCATTCTTAATATAAAATTATTTACACAGAAATCAATAATCATATTCCATTATTTTATAAAGGTAGTGTTTCATAGCTATCTTAAATCAAATATATTTTATCATCGTGTGGATTAGGTGTGGTTTTCAATTGTCTAACAGAGCTTACTGCTTGATTTCTTGAACGAATTTATGATGAGTCATTAATTAAACATTCTTTGAATTCTTTAAGCGTTATTCTAGATTTCACAACTTGTCTCTTTACTCCTTTAAGTTTTGTATCATTAGCGTCAACAACTTTGAAAGTATACATTTTTGATCTTAATCCAATAAATTCACCCATTATTTCCATTCTTCATTAGACCACTTGTATTGAGATACTTATAACAATCTTTTATGATAGGTTCATATACATCTGGACAAAACACTTCGTAAACTAAACTATCTGTTTCAGTATTACAAATTTTTTTCAAACTTCGGCACCATTAGTCATAATGAAAATAATATAATGTAATTTTAGCTAGATCTAATATGCACATCCCAACATATTTATATTGGTTTGTTGAAATACATTTCCAATTTATTTAATACAACCGCCACGATTGTGTAAGTGTATTGTATAATCCATTTAAATTTCATAACCCACGCAGTTTTGATGAAATTTTTTCCTCTGTTTCATTACTCTTTATAACATTACTTACTCTATGGTTATAGTCAACTATAAAATAATAAAGCCCTTTTTGAAACGGATACTTATTTCAAACATATTTACTTATTTGCCGCCATCTTAAATAAGTAAGAAAACCCGTTCGAATTGAGTTTGCATACTTATTTTGACTGCAACACGAAAACATTGAATATTTTCAATTGAAAATTCTTCAACCAATATTTTATTCGTTATTTTTATTAATTCAACGTATACAATTTACTAAAATTACAAATGTTTATAATACTTGTATTAACTAAAATGCTTAGTGGCAATTAAGAAGTATAAAAAAACGAAATATTCGTTAAATATCGTATTTATGTTTATATGAATTTTAGTTGGTTCACCTTATATTTTTTATAACATATTTGAGATGCTAAAGGCAATCAAGAAAGGGTTTAGTTGCGTTCTTAATTAATAGAGACATAATTATTTTATGTGTTAGGCTCGATTTATATTATCCGTTTCTTTCAGTTCCTTCATTTATCGTATCAGACAAAAAAAAACATTGTTACATGTATTTTCATAGGAGTATTTATATTATCCGTTCCGTTCAGTTCCTGCAAGTACGGAACGGATAATATAAATACTCCAATGAAAAAACATCTAACAATGTTTTTTTTGTGTGATACGATAAATGAAGAACGAGCATAAAACAATTAAATCTTAAATAATTTTTAATTTATATCAAATTTGATTAATAGCTCTCGGTTATATAAAAAATAAATGCTGTAACTTTTTTTCTCGCTACATAAGTACATAGATCGTGCAATTATAAATAGCAACAATCAATCTTTATCAACAATAATTTTTTAACTTTTTATTATATTTAATAACTCTTTTTTAATTACCTATAATAATTTACTATTCAATATTGTCACTATTCATAAATATTGTATATGTTTTTAAAAAAATTATAATTTTTATACCATTTTACTACTTTTTATGATTTTTTAAACAAATTTTCTAAATTTGATAACGGTGTTGCTACCTTTTTATAAATTTATTAATTTTTGTTACTTATTATAATTTTAATAACATTTTTCTTATTTTCTAAAATTTATTATTATTGTTTTTATTACGTTTTAATAACTTTTATAACTTATAATAGCATATTTTTTATACAAATTTTACAACTCTTTATAACTCTTAAACTTTATAATATTTGACCCGTAGTTTTTAAAAAATTTACAATTTTTGAAACCATTTTAAAGGTAGCTTACTTTTTATAATTTTTTTAAAAATACTTTATAAACTTAATAACGTTTTTTTTTACTTATTATATCTTTAAATAACATTTTTTATAATTTTAAAATTTATCATTTTTTATAATTTTTAAAATTTATCATTTTTTATAACTTTTTATATCTTATTATAACTTTTTGCGTATTTTTTTTATAATTTTTAAAGTCATTATAACTTTCAACATCATATTTTTTGTTTAAAGTTTACAATTTTTCATAACTCTTACAACTAATTTTGTATAACTTTTAATACATTTCATAAGTTTCTATAGCTTTAAATGTCTTTATATAACATTTAATAACTGTTTTAATTTAGATACTATAAGTTTTATAAATTTATGTCACTTTTCATTAAATTTGTATAGTTTTTAAAAAACATTAAAAGTTTTATATACTTTAATTACATTTAATTAGACACCACTAGTAGTAGTAACTTACTTTATTATAGTAAATTAGTGCATAAAATACACACCAATTCTCACTACTAAGAGCGCTACTTTATATCAGTAAAATGATTATTAGTACTACTAACTAGTTAAGCTTCTCGTCGCTAGATCTCACAACTACATGTCACAACTTTATTACGCTTAATTAATGCAATACCACTTCTCACCACTAGAACGCAGTACTTCCACCAGTAATTATTGCGCGCATTTTTTAATTAATATTTCTTTATTTTTTAATAAATTTTTAGATTTTAATTTTTTTAATTTTGAAGATTCGTTTGTAATTAATATTTTTTATGTTTAAATTTTATATTTTTTTATTTTCAGGTTTTTATTTTAATTTTATAAAATTTTAATTTGTTATTTTACTTTTTAAATAGAGGACAACAGAATAAAAGATCTTCCGAGTCGGAGCAAGTATAATTTTATGTAATTTAAGTATTACAACAAATCTTCAAACTCAATGTACAAATACTTTATAAACTTAATAACGTTTTTTGTTACTAAATAACTTTACTAAATAACTTTAAAACTTTTTAAAACTTTAAAACTTTTTAAACCTTTTTAAACTTTGTAAAACTTTTTAAATTTTTTTAAAACTTTTTTAAAACTTTTTAAAACGTGTTTTAAATTTTTTTTAAAACTTTTTAAAACTTTTTAAAACTTTTTTAAAACTCTAAAACTTTTTGAAACTTTTTAAAAAATTTTGAAACTTTTTTTAACATTTAAAACTTTTTAAATTTTTTTAAAACTTTTTTAAAATATTTTGAAAACTTTTAAATTTTTTTAAAACTTTTAAAAACTTTTAGAGTTTTAAAAACTTTTTTAAAAAGTTTTAAAAACTTTTTAAACCTTTAAAACTTTTTTATAACTTTTTTAAAACTTTTTAAAATTCCCTTTTAAAACTCTAAAACTATTTAAAACTTTTAAAAACTTTTGAAAAGTTCTTAAAACTTTTTTAAACCTTTAAAACTTTTTTAATTTATTCTAAAACTTTTTAAACTTCTTAAAACTCTTTTTTAAAACTCTAAAACTTTTTAAAACTCTAAAACTTTTTAAAACTTGCGAGGTAATTGCGTGTTCAAATGCACATTTTTTAAATATTTAAATATTATATTTTTATTAAAATTTTATAACTTTTCATAGCTCTTATAGCCAATTTGGATCGCTTTTAATACATTTGATAACATTTTTTATTGCTAATTTTAAATTTCAATATTTTAAATTATTTAAAATTTTTAAAATGTTAAAATATTTTAAAGTTTTTATTTATATTTTTATTTAATTTTTTGATTTTCATTAACCATTTTGTAAATAATTTTTTAAGTTTTAAATTTAGTTTTAATTTTTTAATTTGTTACTTTACTTAACTTAAAAATGAAACCGTTAAAAGTAAGAAAGTTGTTTGATATTATAATAGCATTCTTAATATAAAATTATTTACACAGAAATCAATAATCATATTCCATTATTTTATAAAGGTAGTGTTTCATAGCTATCTTAAATCAAATATATTTTATCATCGTGTGGATTAGGTGTGGTTTTCAATTGTCTAACAGAGCTTACTGCTTGATTTCTTGAACGAATTTATGATGAGTCATTAATTAAACATTCTTTGAATTCTTTAAGCGTTATTCTAGATTTCACAACTTGTCTCTTTACTCCTTTAAGTTTTGTATCATTAGCGTCAACAACTTTGAAAGTATACATTTTTGATCTTAATCCAATAAATTCACCCATTATTTCCATTCTTCATTAGACCACTTGTATTGAGATACTTATAACAATCTTTTATGATAGGTTCATATACATCTGGACAAAACACTTCGTAAACTAAACTATCTGTTTCAGTATTACAAATTTTTTTCAAACTTCGGCACCATTAGTCATAATGAAAATAATATAATGTAATCTTAGCTAGATCTAATATGCACATCCCAACATATTTATATTGGTTTGTTGAAATACATTTCCAATTTATTTAATACAACCGCCACGATTGTGTAAGTGTATTGTATAATCCATTTAAATTTCATAACCCACGCAGTTTTGATGAAATTTTTTCCTCTGTTTCATTACTCTTTATAACATTACTTACTCTATGGTTATAGTCAACTATAAAATAATAAAGCCCTTTTTGAAACGGATACTTATTTCAAACATATTTACTTATTTGCCGCCATCTTAAATAAGTAAGAAAACCCGTTCGAATTGAGTTTGCATACTTATTTTGACTGCAACACGAAAACATTGAATATTTTCAATTGAAAATTCTTCAACCAATATTTTATTTGTTATTTTTATTAATTCAACGTATACAATTTACTAAAATTACAAATGTTTATAATACTTGTATTAACTAAAATGCTTAGTGGCAATTAAGAAGTATAAAAAAACGAAATATTCGTTAAATATCGTATTTATGTTTATATGAATTTTAGTTGGTTCACCTTATATTTTTTATAACATATTTGAGATGCTAAAGGCAATCAAGAAAGGGTTTAGTTGCGTTCTTAATTAATAGAGACATAATTATTTTATGTGTTAGGCTCGATTTATATTATCCGTTTCTTTCAGTTCCTTCATTTATCGTATCAGACAAAAAAAAACATTGTTACATGTATTTTCATAGGAGTATTTATATTATCCGTTCCGTTCAGTTCCTGCAAGTACGGAACGGATAATATAAATACTCCAATGAAAAAACATCTAACAATGTTTTTTTTGTGTGATACGATAAATGAAGAACGAGCATAAAACAATTAAATCTTAAATAATTTTTAATTTATATCAAATTTGATTAATAGCTCTCGGTTATATAAAAAATAAATGCTGTAACTTTTTTTCTCGCTACATAAGTACATAGATCGTGCAATTATAAATAGCAACAATCAATCTTTATCAACAATAATTTTTTAACTTTTTATTATATTTAATAACTCTTTTTTAATTACCTATAATAATTTACTATTCAATATTGTCACTATTCATAAATATTGTATATGTTTTTAAAAAAATTATAATTTTTATACCATTTTACTACTTTTTATGATTTTTTAAACAAATTTTCTAAATTTGATAACGGTGTTGCTACCTTTTTATAAATTTATTAATTTTTGTTACTTATTATAATTTTAATAACATTTTTCTTATTTTCTAAAATTTATTATTATTGTTTTTATTACGTTTTAATAACTTTTATAACTTATAATAGCATATTTTTTATACAAATTTTACAACTCTTTATAACTCTTAAACTTTATAATTTTTGACCCGTAGTTTTTAAAAAATTTACAATTTTTGAAACCATTTTAAAGGTAGCTTACTTTTTATAATTTTTTTAAAAATACTTTATAAACTTAATAACGTTTTTTTTTACTTATTATATCTTTAAATAACATTTTTTATAATTTTAAAATTTATCATTTTTTATAATTTTTAAAATTTATCATTTTTTATAACTTTTTATATCTTATTATAACTTTTTGCGTATTTTTTTATAATTTTTAAAGTCATTATAACTTTCAACATCATATTTTTTGTTTAAAGTTTACAATTTTTCATAACTCTTACAACTAATTTTGTATAACTTTTAATACATTTCATAAGTTTCTATAGCTTTAAATGTCTTTATATAACATTTAATAACTGTTTTAATTTAGATACTATAAGTTTTATAAATTTATGTCACTTTTCATTAAATTTGTATAGTTTTTAAAAAACATTAAAAGTTTTATATACTTTAATTACATTTAATTAGACACCACTAGTAGTAGTAACTTACTTTATTATAGTAAATTAGTGCATAAAATACACACCAATTCTCACTACTAAGAGCGCTACTTTATATCAGTAAAATGATTATTAGTACTACTAACTAGTTAAGCTTCTCGTCGCTAGATCTCACAACTACATGTCACAACTTTATTACGCTTAATTAATGCAATACCACTTCTCACCACTAGAACGCAGTACTTCCACCAGTAATTATTGCGCGCATTTTTTAATTAATATTTCTTTATTTTTTAATAAATTTTTAGATTTTAATTTTTTTAATTTTGAAGATTCGTTTGTAATTAATATTTTTTATGTTTAAATTTTATATTTTTTTATTTTCAGGTTTTTATTTTAATTTTATAAAATTTTAATTTGTTATTTTACTTTTTAAATAGAGGACAACAGAATAAAAGATCTTCCGAGTCGGAGCAAGTATAATTTTATGTAATTTAAGTATTACAACAAATCTTCAAACTCAATGTACAAATACTTTATAAACTTAATAACGTTTTTTGTTACTAAATAACTTTACTAAATAACTTTAAAACTTTTTAAAACTTTAAAACTTTTTAAACCTTTTTAAACTTTGTAAAACTTTTTAAATTTTTTTAAAACTTTTTTAAAACTTTTTAAAACGTGTTTTAAATTTTTTTTAAAACTTTTTAAAACTTTTTTAAAACTCTAAAACTTTTTGAAACTTTTTAAAAAAATTTGAAACTTTTTTTAACATTTAAAACTTTTTAAATTTTTTTAAAACTTTTTTAAAATATTTTGAAAACTTTTAAATTTTTTTAAAACTTTTAAAAACTTTTAGAGTTTTAAAAACTTTTTTAAAAAGTTTTAAAAACTTTTTAAACCTTTAAAACTTTTTTATAACTTTTTTAAAACTTTTTAAAATTCCCTTTTACTCTAAAACTATTTAAAACTTTTAAAAACTTTTGAAAAGTTCTTAAAACTTTTTTAAACCTTTAAAACTTTTTTAATTTATTCTAAAACTTTTTAAACTTCTTAAAACTCTTTTTTAAAACTCTAAAACTTTTTAAAACTCTAAAACTTTTTAAAACTTGCGAGGTAATTGCGTGTTCAAATGCACATTTTTTAAATATTTAAATATTATATTTTTATTAAAATTTTATAACTTTTCATAGCTCTTATAGCCAATTTGGATCGCTTTTAATACATTTGATAACATTTTTTATTGCTAATTTTAAATTTCAATATTTTAAATTATTTAAAATTTTTAAAATGTTAAAATATTTTAAAGTTTTTATTTATATTTTTATTTAATTTTTTGATTTTCATTAACCATTTTGTAAATAATTTTTTAAGTTTTAAATTTAGTTTTAATTTTTTAATTTGTTACTTTACTTAACTTAAAAATGAAACCGTTAAAAGTAAGAAAGTTGTTTGATATTATAATAGCATTCTTAATAGAAAAATTATTTACACAGAAATCAATAATCATATTCCATTATTTTATAAAGGTAGTGTTTCATAGCTATCTTAAATCAAATATATTTTATCATCGTGTGGATTAGGTGTGGTTTTCAATTGTCTAACAGAGCTTACTGCTTGATTTCTTGAACGAATTTATGATGAGTCATTAATTAAACATTCTATGAATTCTTTAAGCGTTATTCTAGATTTCACAACTTGTCTCTTTACTCCTTTAAGTTTTGTATCATTAGCGTCAACAACTTTGAAAGTATACATTTTTGATCTTAATCCAATAAATTCACCCATTATTTCCATTCTTCATTAGACCACTTGTATTGAGATACTTATAACAATCTTTTATGATAGGTTCATATACATCTGGACAAAACACTTCGTAAACTAAACTATCTGTTTCAGTATTACAAATTTTTTTCAAACTTCGGCACCATTAGTCATAATGAAAATAATATAATGTAATTTTAGCTAGATCTAATATGCACATCCCAACATATTTATATTGGTTTGTTGAAATACATTTCCAATTTATTTAATACAACCGCCACGATTGTGTAAGTGTATTGTATAATCCATTTAAATTTCATAACCCACGCAGTTTTGATGAAATTTTTTCCTCTGTTTCATTACTCTTTATAACATTACTTACTCTATGGTTATAGTCAACTATAAAATAATAAAGCCCTTTTTGAAACGGATACTTATTTCAAACATATTTACTTATTTGCCGCCATCTTAAATAAGTAAGAAAACCCGTTCGAATTGAGTTTGCATACTTATTTTGACTGCAACACGAAAACATTGAATATTTTCAATTGAAAATTCTTCAACCAATATTTTATTTGTTATTTTTATTAATTCAACGTATACAATTTAATAAAATTACAAATGTTTATAATACTTGTATTAACTAAAATGCTTAGTGGCAATTAAGAAGTATAAAAAAACGAAATATTCGTTAAATATCGTATTTATGTTTATATGAATTTTAGTTGGTTCACCTTATATTTTTTATAACATATTTGAGATGCTAAAGGCAATCAAGAAAGGGTTTAGTTGCGTTCTTAATTAATAGAGACATAATTATTTTATGTGTTAGGCTCGATTTATATTATCCGTTTCTTTCAGTTCCTTCATTTATCGTATCAGACAAAAAAAAACATTGTTACATGTATTTTCATAGGAGTATTTATATTATCCGTTCCGTTCAGTTCCTGCAAGTACGGAACGGATAATATAAATACTCCAATGAAAAAACATCTAACAATGTTTTTTTTGTGTGATACGATAAATGAAGAACGAGCATAAAACAATTAAATCTTAAATAATTTTTAATTTATATCAAATTTGATTAATAGCTCTCGGTTATATAAAAAATAAATGCTGAAACTTTTTTTCTCGCTACATAAGTACATAGATCGTGCAATTATAAATAGCAACAACCAATCTTTATCAACAATAATTTTTTAACTTTTTATTATATTTAATAACTCTTTTTTAATTACCTATAATAATTTACTATTCAATATTGTCACTATTCATAAATATTGTATATGTTTTTAAAAAAATTATAATTTTTATACCATTTTACTACTTTTTATGATTTTTTAAACAAATTTTCTAAATTTGATAACGGTGTTGCTACCTTTTTATAAATTTATTAATTTTTGTTACTTATTATAATTTTAATAACATTTTTCTTATTTTCTAAAATTTATTATTATTGTTTTTATTACGTTTTAATAACTTTTATAACTTATAATAGCATATTTTTTATACAAATTTTACAACTCTTTATAACTCTTAAACTTTATAATTTTTGACCCGTAGTTTTTAAAAAATTTACAATTTTTGAAACCATTTTAAAGGTAGCTTACTTTTTATAATTTTTTTAAAAATACTTTATAAACTTAATAACGTTTTTTTTTACTTATTATATCTTTAAATAACATTTTTTATAATTTTAAAATTTATCATTTTTTATAATTTTTAAAATTTATCATTTTTTATAACTTTTTATATCTTATTATAACTTTTTGCGTATTTTTTTTATAATTTTTAAAGTCATTATAACTTTCAACATCATATTTTTTGTTTAAAGTTTACAATTTTTCATAACTCTTACAACTAATTTTGTATAACTTTTAATACATTTCATAAGTTTCTATAGCTTTAAATGTCTTTATATAACATTTAATAACTGTTTTAATTTAGATACTATAAGTTTTATAAATTTATGTCACTTTTCATTAAATTTGTATAGTTTTTAAAAAACATTAAAAGTTTTATATACTTTAATTACATTTAATTAGACACCACTAGTAGTAGTAACTTACTTTATTATAGTAAATTAGTGCATAAAATACACACCAATTCTCACTACTAAGAGCGCTACTTTATATCAGTAAAATGATTATTAGTACTACTAACTAGTTAAGCTTCTCGTCGCTAGATCTCACAACTACATGTCACAACCAGAGAATATACATAATAAGAAAAATCAAGCGCGAACATTAAAAAAATTGGAATAGCGCCATGCGGCGAATAATAAAATTACACATTGAGCGACACAGAACGAAATAGTTTTTTAGTTATATTTACGAAAAAATAACTAAACCCAAAAACACACATTTATTTTCTTCGCTGTACACACAAAAAAAGAAAATATGTAGTTATTTTGTTTTGTGTTTTTCTTTTTCGTAATTTTAGTTTTGCATTGCATTTGCTTGCGCAATGGTGTGTATATTATGTGCGCGCAGATAGGAGAATGTTAATACAAAAAATTGTATTACAAGATGATAAAATATGTATGCAATTGGTTTTCTAGAGTCATATGTACCTTACCTACTATTACTGTAAAAGTAGTGTCTCATTCATGATTTGTTGGAAAAAGTTTTCGTCATGTAAGCTGACGGGTTTTCTCACATAAACATTTTCAAATAAAATTATTTTGCATTTAAAATCTTTCTATATATTTGTTTACTTTCTTAAAATCCCTAATCGATACGATTTAACATATACAAATTGGAAAAAAATTAATCCGCGATACGAGTTTTCAACAATCAGCAAATTGCATATTTTAAAATTGTGACGTGTTACGCTTCCGCCACCGCCTTACTAACTGCAGCACGGAAGTTGGAAAGTATCCACAAAATAGTTACCATTAATGATTACAAGTTGGTTAGTTGGAATAAAATTTAAAATATTTATTATTACGTATGTGGCATTGTATAGTAAAACTTATATTAGAAAGAGCGGGGTATCTTGCGGTCAAAATGTATACCTGTTGTTCACATTTTTCAATGTCTTTCTATGTTACTAATAAAGTTTTAATAAAAAAATGTTTGAACTAGGTAAATCGAAAAAACTAGGAACAAACAGATTTTACGAGGGGGATGTGAATTGCGGGCAGTTATCGCAATGTCCATGTATGGATAAAATAAATGTATTCGTTTCGAGATAAAACTGTATAAGATCGTAGATCGTAAAATAAGAAATCTATAACTGTCTATTCCACTATCGGTGCAATCTTTTATATAACTAGAACAATAAATCATGTTTCGTAACAATTTCAAATAACATCGGGTAGAGTTAATTTATTTTGAGGAACAAATTGAGTTAAACTTTGGAAATTACAAGATCTGATATGAATGAATGGTTTGAGAACAAAAATATGAAAGGCCAGGGGCGGAATTATGAAATACGACCGGAAAAATTTAAACGGATTTAAAATTATTTTCAAATTTATTAGATTAAAAGTATTCAAATTTACTATGATGGATGCAGACTGATGTATAAATGAAACTTCTATAAGGTTTTAAGAGCAATGGTTAATCTCCTACGGGATTTTCGAAATTCATTTTTCACGCCCCAGGTTCGTCGCCGTTTCATTTTATGAGATGGCATTGAAGTCTTTTGTATTTCAAAATTGTAAAAATTCCGGGTATATCTAATTATTTTGATGTATACAGGGGCCAGATTATGAAATTCGACCGGAAAAATAAATTGTTAGAAAATATTTCAATCGACAAACACAAAAAAATTCGAAAAATGATCAAAGTTGGCGTAGATATTTTGTATGAAAACTCAAATAAATGAAAGTTTAACATAAACATTTAATTCGACAACTATTTTATAATCGAGCAGTTTTAAACGGAAATGTTGTACCGATAAAAAATGAATTTCGAAAATCTTGTAGGAGATTAGCCATTGCTCTTCAAATATTATATAAGTTGCATTTATACATCAGTCTGCATCTATCATAGTAAATTTGGATACTTTTAATCTAATAAATTTGAAAATATTTTTAAATCCGTTTAAATTTTCCGGTCGTATTTCATGATTCCGCCCCAGGTCATTTTAATATTTAATAATTTTATTTCTAAATTTCAACCCTACAACGCCCTACGCGTCTCGTGAACACTAATAATAGCAACGTTATTTCAAAACCATCCCACAACACAACGACCACAAGAACTACATATAACAGAACAGTGAATTGCCAGTTTTGCATATCCCAAATTCATTTAGAAACTAGATCCAAAGGATCATACTGTATCCTATCTAATAACTGTTCTAACTCATGTTCGTGTTAACGCCCGTATCTCACTTTTACGTAAATACCTGACTTGATTACGGTCCTTACATAGTATTCTTTATAGAAGAATATTACGTATTTATACTGGTGGCGTTACATCCCATGAAAATATTTGGCCGCCTATCCTCGATCTTGTGTATTCTCAGAGACATTGTGCCTCTTTTTCACCGGCCCCAAATACATATTTTAACGTTTATTATTGAACTGCTTGCAAAATAAAATTTTCATGAGCAGTGGGAAGTTGACTTGATTTAAAATATAAGCAAAGCTGCGATCTACTACATTAAGCTGACGGATGAACTATTCTAAGGATAAATAGATTTTTATCTTGGTATTTCACTCACGAGATGAGTTACTGGTCATCATTAATTTGTATATAAATTTCAGCTTAGATGTCTGATTTCGCGCAGGTACGTCTGTTGAATTTTTGAAGTCACATAGGCTATGAGTAACCGGACAAGTGGTGCAGTGGTTAAAGCTTCGGCACTTGGACCGGGAGGTACTGGGTTCGAATCCCATCAGAGGCTAGATGCAAATCGAATTTTCATCATCAATTACAATCGGTGATGTTAATAAACACAACTAAGACCCTCTGATGGAGTGCAGAATTCAGCGCCGACCCACCGTCCATGTCAATGTACAGGTTGACATGGAGCTTGCAATGTGCAGGTGGTATACTGTAGTTGTGTGAGTAGGTGAATAGGTGAATGGGTTAATGATGTGGCTTGAATGCGTGGTATCACAATGGGCCAAACAAATGGCCTAAGTGTCAACCACTGAAACCTAACCTAAAAAACCTAAGCTATGAGTACCGAATAGAGATTGCTTACGGAATTATGATTGTCTTATGTTTTGTGATAGATTTTGCTGGCGAGAGCGATCTGTTTATTTAAAATTTGAATGACCGCTCGACGGCTTAGTTACAACCACTAATTAATAAATTTAAACGATTCGAGTAAGAAGGCAAGTTATAATTGTCCTTCCAAAGTTATCCCTCAGCACAAGAACGCCGATTCCGTTTATGTGGGCATCGTGATGAGGCCATCACACTTAACACTGATTGATGATATTATCGATCTGATCTTGCAAGTTTAATTCGCTGTCACATGTAACACGCAAATCTGGAACGGACGAAACTTCACTCCAACAACAATTAATATACTATTTTGAAAAAATGGATTGTATTCGTTTGCAAGAATATGTTAATGCGAAATGATACTTGCTGACGTTTAGCTCGAGATCATTCTTTGTACACCATATGAAGACTTATAAAGGTAAATTTCAATTTCGTTAGTATATCGTTCAATATCTTTAACACACCATGGCAAAAATTGGTTTCAAGTTATTTTCGATGGTTATCATATTTTGTTATTTTTACCACGATTTTACATATACATTTTAAATAAATGAGAGTTTGTTCTTTTATTTTTCTGGTAATTTATATTATATGTATTAATTTTACATTAAGTACTAGTTAAATCAAAATACTAATAATTTATTTATATAAATGATTAGTTTATTTTTAAACCTGGTAAAAGCTGCGCTATTGATTGATTGATTGATTGATTAGAATGTACGGCCAAGACTAAGCAAGGATCCCGGATACGCCGGGCCTACCGTACACCCCTTTTACATATAACAAGATGGAGGGATAGGAAAGGTTGTTAGATATGATAGACTTGACCCGGTTACAGACACCTAAGTAGTCAATAGTTAGTAAAGCACAAGACGGCACAATTATTTTTGTTTTTCAGGATATAAATGATCAGCAATCAACATCCTAAAAAGTAATTGATTAATTAGTAAATGTCCTGAAATAAAATTTCATTATTATAAGGGATTAAATTTTATTTAATACCATTTCCTCTACCATCCCCTCCCAAAAAAACAAAAAAAAAAATGAAGCAGTCAATGTCGCGACGCCGGGCCCGCCACACCCCTTTATTATAGCATCTTAAAAAATTGATAATCAATAATGTTGGCATCTTAATGGTCAATTTCCTGAAATAAAATGTCATTATTATGCGTTAGAGATTCCTTATTTTGTACGATATAATTAAATTATTCTTGAATAAAATAATAATAATGTAATGATTATTATAACTAAATTAATTATAATTTGATTATCGTAAAACAAATAAAATAAAATAAATCGAATCCAAATATTGTAGTATCAAACGGATGGATCTCCTCTTCAACCGATAACCTTACCATCCTTAATAAACCAATATGTTTATTAATAAAAATAAAAATGAAACAAAGACATCTGGTTTCAAAAATAGCTAATCTGGAATCTATAAGGTAATATATCAATAATAAATGTGTAACAGGTTAAAAATCTCCAATACCTAAACAAATTAACCCATTATAATTTATTCCCTATCAGAATTAAAAAAAACTATTAAGCTAATCAGGAATCTGTAAGATGACAGAATTAGTGATAAGTAGCTATTAGCAAATAATCTAATTAAAGAAGTGCCATGATCCCAAAAATACAAAAAAACACCTATATATTAATATTTGTCTGATTATGGTTATTTTATTGTGTAACCTCCAAGCCAAAAAATAAATCAACCCATAAAATTTCCCTCCACCGACACTTCAATGTTACATATAACCATAGTCATTTAATCTATTAAAATAATATTTGTAACAAAATTGTCGTGGGACAAATTAAATCTTAAATATATAATTTAATTAAATTAAAATAAGAAAAATTACAATTAAATTGTAACTACAATTCGACCTATAATTAAAAATTTGTTATCTGGTAAATAGTGGAAATCTATTATATTCCTAGCAACGGGAATTGTCACTTCAATGCAGTTCTTGAAGCAAACTAACTTCGATCTGAAACCATAAATGGCAGTTAACAAACACGATCAATTTGGAAGCTTTATACCCAGTAAAACCTATTGAAAGAGCTATAAGGAAGGAAATTCTTAATTACAAAATATACATCTAAACCAACTCAACCGGGATTAAAACGTGCATGTACAAATTATAATTTATCACTTTCTAATAATAAAACTCAGTATTGATAGCTGTCCAATCAGGAAACTATAAATAAAATATAGTATTAATGTTCATTATCTCAGACGGCTTAAGAATCTTAAAATATTTAGATATTTTAACACTTTAAAATGTATTATTATAGTAAGTCAAAATACGACCAAGTAGAAGCCGGACAAAATACACGGCTTGCTCGTACGCAGGCCCAAATTGCACGAACGCAGATCCGACCCATCCACATCTCGCACATGTGACGGAGAAACAAAACCCTCAGTCACCCGAGCACAAACTTCGTCCACCCATTCCCAATTCTGATAAAATACCCCTTACCCTCAAGCAAATCTTCACTTAGAACTTCACCATTCTCCGCTAAGACGTCCCTAATCCGATGACTACCGTACAATAGAGAAGAAAACCGAACGAAATTACCACTCTTCATACAATACACTCCAACCAGACTAAAAAAGATACCACCACAGAAAATGGCAAATCTCTAAACGAAAACCACCCCAAAAACAAAAACCAATTCACCAAAAACCGCCGTACCTGCCACAAGGTACAAACCAATAAAGCCAAAAAACTCTCCAAAAAAATTCATATCATTTGCACGAAATCTTCTCTCCGTGTTTACGTTCCACATACGTACAAATAAAGTCCCTACATTTCGAGACAGCCACATACACATGCATAGACACTGATTAAACAGTTATCTGATTTGTTATTTATATTCATTTCATGCTCGTTCATTACACACACAAATAGTTACATATTGAAACACATTTTTACATTAAATTTGCAAGTAAATATGTAAATAAAAGACAACGTGAGTTAAAAATTATACGATAACCAAAAAAACGAAAATCGTCGGTCATCAAACTTGTTTACTCGCAAAAATAACAACAAAAATTTTAACAAATGTAAAAAAACAGAATTGAAACAACCCTTTCTCGCCCAAAAAATACTCACAATAACCCACTACATGAAAATAATAGTATTTTACACCTTTACGTGATATAAAATACAGTTACCTAGAGTTTATATATTTAAATTTTGTAATAAAAATTATGTTTTAATATGTAATAATATAATATGTATGTGTTAAAAATGGAAAAACACTTATCTTGAGCATCGTTTGGAATATAAAAGTCCTATACATATTGAAAAATTACACACAATGCGTATGATGCAATCAACAACGGTATCAAAATACATATAAACGAAATTGTTATATACATATTCTGTGCCATTGCAAGCGCATCACACACAAATTATTACAACTATTCAATACGAATAACTTTTCACTTTGCACTTTCACTACTTTTATAACACACAAACTTTAATTAATATTATTATTATTTATTTATCTATGCACATATTATTAATTAATTATTTAATTTGAACACATTTAAATTATTTACTTATTTATATAGAGGAGAGACAAAACACGTCTTTCCTCTGCGACGTTCAATCGCCGACCCTGGTAAAAGCTGCGCTATATATTACAAAATTCGTTTGCTGTAAATTTCCTTAATCAAAACAACTGTAATTTTTTAAATAAAAAAAAAAAAGTTTCGCCAAAGTTTGACGATTTTGCTTTATTATCTTTTTAGACTTTGAGCTAAATATATGATGTTGTATTTTGTGATTAAACACTTAATAAACACATTTCACTTAACACTGGTTTTTGTTATTTCGCAAAAAGTTAAATAAAAAGGTAAAGCGTAATACTTTAACGGGTATTTACCCACCGGATAGTCCAACGCGGGAAAATTGGAATCGCTTAAAGTATATAGGAAAAACGAGCCATCAGATTAGCAACATCGCGTCCGATTATACTAATATTAGTTTTGCTTTTTATAATAATAACACAATAAAGAAAATGATTTTTAACAATAAACCTAGAGTTGATCGCCTTTCCAAATCTGGTGTTTATAGGATTAATTGCAATTATTGTAGTTTCTCTTATATTGGCCAGACTGGGCGCAATTTTGGAGTTAGAGCTAGAGAACATTTATCTGGTTACAATCAATTAACTTTCCATAGCCATTTAACTTTAGAAAATCATACATCTGATAATGAATCTGATAAGATAATGAAAAAATTCAATCATCTCATCAGACCAATGGCGACTGAATATTACTACGTAATGATTATATATTGTGTTATATGTGTAAACCGATATATTTCGTGTTACCCGAAGAAACACATATAAAACGGTAAGAGCCGATATTTCCGATAACGCTATGAATTATTTAATTAATTCAGTAAAATTAATAAAAAATTACTTGCACTGGAATCGAAACCAGTGTGAATGAGATGAAAGTTTGTAAGAATAAATTTAGTGAGTTGCCATATAGTTTTTCATTAACACTAGAGTTACGATTACACGGTTGTTCTACATATATAGAACACAAAATGTAATCATTACGTAGTAATATTAAGTCACCATGGTCTGATGAGATGATTGAATTTTTTCATGATCTTATCAGATCGAAACTATGGATATTACTTCTGTTACAAAAGATCATCGAAAATTTAAGCATCAATAATTTGTTTAAAAAAAAAATATTTAACTATATTAACTCCACGAATTATTTACAAATACAGCCAAATTTCTTTTCAGATATTCAAATGATTTGTAGACTTCAGACGAGCATATGACATGTTCAATAAAGATTAACCTATGTTCAGTACCCTGATTATCTAAAAAAAAAGATATGATGTAAACGTTAACATAAAAAATCACAAAGGAATGTATTGTAGATCTAAATTGTGTAAAGTTGAAAAGCTTACTATGGTTTTCACGTTTAAACATTAACTTTTTTAGAGTATATGTGCGCTAGAGTGGCTACATAGGAATACCTAAAATATTTAGCTATAGCTCTTTAATAAGACAGTGGGCCAGTCACCTTTATGTGACGATATTTATTCAAATTATTTTAAAAATTCACATTAAACTTCGATTTCCTGATATAGTTTGTTTAAGCTTGCTGAACGAATGGCGTTACTATATTCCAAAACCTAATCCCATACTTACTTTTAAATTAGGACTTCATTATATAAACCACATTTTGAATGTGTTACAGAACTGGACAAAATATTTTTTTGAATTAGTTACAATTTGGTCAATGAATTGTTGTGTAAATACTATTCGTTCTTGACCGTTTTCCACGATAAATCCTCCTACTATCCCCAAAAAATCAAAAAAAATTGGGTCACAAGTTACCATTCAGGCCATGAAATGGAACATATTACACTTCTCCACTTACAATTATTTTAACATCGTGTTACCATCATAATGCCGTTTATATGACATTACAGATAGCAAAGAAGATAGCGGACTTAAGAAACTACAATTTTTAAAGTTTTATCTTTACGCCAAATGTGTGAAAATAGTAATTATGTTCAGGGCAACAATATAAAATCACATAGGTATTAAAAATGAATTAAACATTTTTGTATTAAGAATATTGTTTTCTGTTAAATTCTTAAACTGAGGTACTTACAAATGTTTAATTAATTTACAACATTTTAATATTTTTAAGTTTTAAAATTAATTTTGTTCAAATACATATTTTAAAAAATCTGAAGATCAAATTAGTATTTGAAATGTCGGTTAGAAATGAAAATATTATTTTAAAAAACATAACGACATCTTTACTTAATTTGAATTAAAAACGCTCAATAACTACATATATTATATAATACTCGTATCTTAATAATATCTGATAATGTACTCGACGTATATCACGATTCACGACACAAGAAATTTTTTTTTAGTTTAGATAC
The DNA here is from genome assembly GCA_947310385.1 of Nephrotoma appendiculata. Lineage (NCBI taxonomy): Eukaryota > Metazoa > Arthropoda > Insecta > Diptera > Tipulidae > Nephrotoma > Nephrotoma appendiculata. Next base: position 2,632,000 of record OX371226.1, read on the forward strand.
CGAAAATGTTTGCGTTCATTCATCTTCATAGAAATTCTAAATTACAATAACAAAAACACATTTCATACCCATTCATAAACACACATTTCACATTTTCACCATAGACAAAGGACAATAAGACTTAAAAACCAATGGAAAATTTATGTTTAAATCAAATTCTCGATGTCGTTACAAATGGAAAAATATTTCTAGCGGCTGTTAGTAGAAATATTAGTTAATACTCAAACCATATTTTGGTCTACATTATGAGCGCAATACATATTTCTCGCTCAATATATTTTTTCAATACGCGCGCGACAAATAAAAAATTTTATATTTGTGTATACAGTAAAAAATAAACAAACGGAAAAATAACAAATTCAACTTATTTTTTATTTTCGTTTGAAAGTATCCTTTCTCTTTTATTTTAATAAAACAGAATGAAATGAAACTAAAACGCACGTAGTATGCATATACATACTCGTATATACATATGTACTATTTAAAATAATGTTTGTGCACGATCGATAATTTCTTGTTTAGATATATAGAATTTAAACACGTAGTGACCATGAAAAGGAAGAGGATCTATTTTAGATGTAAGTATGTAGCTACGATGATTGCTTTGATGTGCTGCATGAAATATAATTTAAAAAACAGATATTTTGAGGAGATGATAAGAAACACCAAAAATTTATGAACGAAAGGGAAAAATATTATAATTAAATGGTTTTTTAATGATCGCAGAAAACAATTACATATACATATGTATTACATATTTGTGTTTGGTTACATTATGTATATTTTATATGCATATCTATGTATAATGGTTTGTCCAAATTAAATACATTCATGATTTAATTTTCCCTAAGTGTACTATTAAGGATGATGCATGATTTAAATTCAATAATTTTAAAATACCTAATAATTTTATAAATGATTTTATTTTTGAGAAAATGAAGAAAATCAGCTTACACCGGAAAGACGTCTTTGGGAAAATGTACTAAGTATTTGGATTTGTCTCCAAAAAATTGGTCAAGCATACAAATGTTTGTTAACGTTTTCCCCTTATTCCAAATTATCTGAAGCATGGTAGGACTTGATTTGTTTCAACTAGCTTTTGCAAATATTTTAAGACGTCGAAAATAAAAGCTAGTTTTTGATTTTAACTAAATTTGCAAAAACATTAATATTTCGATGGCGGTTGTGGTATATACATATATAGAATTATGAGTATACACAATATCCGTGCAATTCCATTTTGGATCTGCTAACCCCAAATTAAAATCACCCTAAGGTTTTAAAATGACAATATATAAATATTTCGTTGTTCGTTGTTGTCAATTGATTTACAAGCTCACATTAAAAGTACACTGCAATTTTTCAGATATCAACCACCCCTTATCATGGAAACTACCCCAAATTTCTCTAGAATAAATGACCACTTCTTTGAAAATTTCAAAAATAGACTATTCAATATCGGATAATGGGTATCACTTTATAATCCTCATCAGAAATGCAATTCGATGTTTAAGTTGTAACTTTAAATCATGGACACAAATTTATTTAGCCACCCACTTTATTTATTAGGTGTATAACAATTTCTACAGATTTTTTCTTCGCGCTTAAAATTATATTTAAAATAGAAATATTTTCACGGTATTTTGTGATTTTTACAGGATCGTGAGTTACATTACCTCTCAGAATAGCAGAGTTTACAATGGCAACTGATAAACAGCACATTCGGCACTGCATTCTATACGAATTCCAATAAGGAAAAAAAGCTTCTAAAGCACGGGAATCAATTTGTAGTGTTCTTGGTGCCGACCTTGTGTCTTATGTAATTATTGGTACAAACATTTTAGAAGTGATGATTTCGATCTTAGCGACAGCCTCGAAAGTTTGAAGATGTTCGAGCTAACCTGGAATCTACAACAGCAATAGACATAACTCAGAAAAAACCTAATACCTAAATAAAATAATGTGTAATAATTGGATTCACATTAGTTTTCAATTCCTATAAAAATGATAAACATTTGATAGTTTAAATTCTCCTAAACTTCTGAAAATTTAAATGAATTGTAAGAAATATGTACTATGGACTTGAAAGATATAAAAATTAACTAAATAGAGTAAAATATTTTCTGGACAGTTATTTTTCAGTAAGTATCTTCTCCAGTACTAAATATTAATTTATTGCATTAATATGCCCAGTACCAAGTGAATTTTCTAAAACTGGTTATGTAAATGTATTTAATTAATGTGTAATAATCCATCATCATTAGTCATACATACTTTAATCGTATATAGTCCAATGAGTCGTCACAGATTTTAGTGAGGCCTCATTAAACCTTATATGAAACATGTCTTTGTTTTCGGTAAGACTTCAGTGGGCTGAACTTGCTCGACATGTTTAAAGAGTTCGTAGTATAAATATTTTTTGTATATAAAATCAATAAGGACTTCGGCCTGATGACCTAAATCAAGGACAGGATCACGAACGCTGCACGGAAGTCCCAGAAAATATTCGAACCCAATTCAAACAAGATTTATTATAAACGGAACACACAATCTAAATTTAATAAAATAAAAAAGTTTACGCGCTAACATAAAAGGTGTTTTTTTAGAGGTTCACAATTTAGAATTAAAATAGAACAAAGAAAAATATTTTGAATATAAGTGAAACTAGCTTTTTTGGATAGATAATTTTATGCCATTAATGCTTGAATATGATTTCGGCCATGTGGCCACAGCGTCTGGCGTGTAGATGGCGCAATCTGGATGTTCAATTTTTAGACACTTTTCGCAGCAATTCACAATTTTTCTTTTCGCCGGATGTTGTGTTCCAAGAGTACAATCGTCTCTGGTTTACCAGCGTTGACAAGTGACTTAATATATCCCCAAAGAAAATAATCTAATGGAGTTAGATCACACGATCTCGGTGACCAATTAACAGGACCATTACGTGAAATTAGTCTTTTATCAAATATTCCGCACTGTGTGGCATGTGGCACCGTCTTTTGTTTAAACCGGATATATTATCATCATTAAAAATTTTTATCAATTCACGATTATAAAATCTATATAAGTTCCGAATACCATCAGTTCAGGTACTTCGTCAACTGGTAGTAAATAATCCTGGTCATGGTCTTTATTATTTTTATTTAAACACAACGACTTGATTGCCATATCACTTAATAAGTTCAAAGCATAGATTGGATCTTCCTCAACTTGAGAAGAAACTTCAAAATTAGCCCCAATAATATCGTTAGCATCATTTATAGAAGTTGGATAAACGTCTTGGGAAACAAATTTTCAAACAACCATGTTTTTTTTCAGTATGACATGAAATTACGGTTTGATTAATATTGGGAGCATGTATTTTTAAGATAATTTTCAATGACGTCAAATCCACACGTTAATTCGTCAATGAACAAGATCAGAATGGCTGATTTTCTTAAAAAAACTCCTCTGATTCTCTTTTGTCTGCGGCATGGAATAATCATGCACTTAGTACATCTTGCTCATCGAAGCCAATTGCTGTCAACCATTGCTTTTTCAATTCTCCATATTTTGGTAAGCTAAAAACAAATGTTTACATTATAATTTCTGTAAAAATTGTCATTGTAATCCACAAGTATTTGCCGAGTCTATTACATCCATAGACAATCACTATTTGGTGCGCTTTATGGGCTGTCGGATTCATTGGTCTACATGGCTTCAAAAACGATGAAGGGCAGAATGTTACAGTGAACGGTATAGGGACATGATTTCTAACATTGTTGTGCCCCAATTGGCTGCCATAAATATTGCTGATATGTGGCTCCAACAGGACGGTGCCACATGCCACACAGTGCGGAATATTTGATAAAAGACTAATTTCACGTAATAGTCCTGTTAATTGGTCACCGAGATCGAGTGATCTAACTCCATTAGATTATTTTCTTTGGGGATATGTTAAGTCACTTGTAGACGCTGGTAAACCAGAGAGGATTGTACACTTGGAACACAACATCCGGCGAAAAGAAAAATTGCGAATTGCTGCGAAAAGTGTATAAAAATTGGTCATCCAAATTGCGCCATCTACGCGCCAGACGCTGTAGCCACATGGCCGAAATCATCATATTCAAGCATTAATGGCATAAAATTATCTATCCAAAAAAGCTAGTTTCACTGATATTCAAAATATTTTTCTTTGTTCTATTTTAATTCTAAATTGTGAACCTCTAAAAAACACCTTTTATGTTAGCGCGTAAACTTTTTTATTTTATTAAATTTAGATTGTGTGTTCCGTTTATAATAAATCTTGTTTGAATTGGGTTCGAATATTTTCTGGGACTTCCGTGCAGCGTTCGTGATCCTGTCCTTGATTTAGGTCATCAGGCCGAAGTCCTTATTGATTTTATATACAAAAAATATTTATACTACGAACTCTTTAAACATGTCGAGCAAGTTCAGCCCACTGAAGTCTTACCGAAAACAAAGACATGTTTCATATAAGGTTTAATGAGGCCTCACTAAAATCTGTGACAACTCATTGGACTATATACGATTAAAGTATGTATGACTAATGGTGATGGATTACTACACATTAATTAAATACATTTACATCACCAGTTTTAAAAAATTCACTTGGTACTGGGCATATTAATGCAATAAATTAATATTTAGTACAGGAGAAGATAATTACAGAAAAATAACTGTCCAGAAAATATTTTACTCTATTTAGTTAATTTTTATATCCTTCAAGTCCATAGAACATATTTCTTACAATTCATTTAAATTTTCAGAAGCTTAGGAGAATTTAAGCTATCAAATATGTTTATGATTTTTAAAGGAATTGAAAACTAATGTGAATCCAATTATTACGCATTATTGATGTGTAAACATCTTTATTCGCGGCTACCAAAAATTTTTGTATTAGAGTAAACTTGTAAATGAAACGAGCGGAAATGAGGTACCTACTTCGTTTGAAAAAAAAGCAACAAACTCAATAAAAATAATTTTGTACTATACATGGCATGCTTGTATGTATATGTATAAAAGTAGGAAAAACAAAAAACTAATTTAAAAACTGAAATAGAAACCATCGACATTTCCATCGATCAGAAGAATCAAAAAAAAAATTACGATAAGAAATTAGATGCTCTTACGATTAAAACCACAGTCCACTACTTGCTTTATCAATATATAGTATATTGCTTTATCAAGACTAACGAGTCTCGAAGGACTGTTCATCACGTCGGCTATCGATGATCATGTCTTCTACCATGTATGTAAAAATGTGACCACAATGGGTCTTCTTCAAAATGAGCTATCGCGCTTCACTACAAATCCGCTAAGTATAGCTCAGGTTGTAATGGCGAATTTTGTACGAGATAATAATGACGTCTGTTTTGAACTGCCGTCATTATTATCATAACTGATTTGAACATTGATCTGCCAGAGTCTCAGGTCACATAACCTCGACCTAACTGATACAGTCACTCAGGGATGCTCCATTTTCTTGTTTTCTGAGATATGGCTACGCAATGACGAGCCTGTTAATATAACTAATTTTGAATGGTTTAGCGTTCAATTCAAGAGAGATGGTCAGTAGGCTGCCGGAGTAGCAGTATGTAAAAATACAAGTCGCCTCGCATAAGGAAATCATCGTCGGACGGTATGAGCGTAACAACACAACCCATTGATGAAGATGCTTTCTGTAGTTGTATTCACCTCGCCGAATAAATCTGTCGAAGACATAATGAAGTTCATATATTTCGTCCTTGCTCCATATTTATAAAGAATTTCAAAAATTCTCCAAGGAGACTATCATCTTTTGTCGATGATTATGAGCGGGGATTTCAATATTAATTTTTCTGTTCCTCAAGCTGAACCACTTACAAACTTCCTATGAGACGAATTCGATTTGCACATGAACTCAGATCGAAATATATCTACACGAGATATGAGACGACCATTGTGCAGTTTTTCAATGGAAATTAGAAAAGTTAGAGTCGACAATATATATGTATCTTATTTAAGCTCCCATAATCCAATTACGTCGATTATACCGAAAGAGTAATAGACCAATTTTGCGATAATAAACAAATGAAAAATTCTGGTTAGTAAAATTGCATTCCTTCTTCCTTCAAAGTAAACTGTACACTCGCACTATACACACGCCATGTTTACACATCTCCTTGAGAGTACTAATCGACTCACTCATTTTTTTATTTGGGTATTAGGTTTTTTCTGAGTTATGCCTGTTGCTGTTGTAGTTTCCAGGTTAGCTCGAACATCTTCAAACTTTCGAGGCTGTCGCTAAGATCGAAATCACCACTTCTAAAATGTTTGTACCAATAATTACATAAGACACAAGGTCGGCACCAAGAACACTACAAATTGATTCCCGAGCTTTAGAAGCATTTTTTCCTTATTGGAATTCGTATAGAATGCAGTGCCGAATGTGCTGTTTATCAGTTGTCATTGTAAACTCTGCTATTCTGAGAGGTTATGTAACTCACGATCCTGTAAAAATCACAAAATACCGTGAAAATATTTCTATTTTAAATATAATTTTAAGCGCGAAGAAAAAATCTGTAGAAATTAAGCTATACACCTAATAAATAAAGTGGGTGGCTAATAAATTTGTGTCCATGATTTAAAGTTACAACTTAAACATCGAATTGCATTTCTGATGAGGATTATAAAGCGATACCCATTATCCGATATTGAATAGTCTATTTTTGAAATTTTCAAAGAAGTGGTCATTTATTCTAGAGAAATTTGGGGTAGTTTCCATGATAAGGGGTGGTTGATATCTGAAAAATTGCAGTGTACTTTTAATGTGAGCTTGTAAATCAATTGACAACAACGAACAACGAAATATTTATATATTGTCATTTTAAAACCTTAGGGTGATTTTAATTTGGGGTTAGCAGATCCAAAATGGAATTGCACGGATATTGTGTATACTCATAATTCTATATATGTATATACCACAACCGCCATCGAAATATTAATGTTTTTGCAAATTTAGTTAAAATCAAAAACTAGCTTTTATTTTCGACGTCTTAAAATATTTGCAAAAGCTAGTTGAAACAAATCAAGTCCTACCATGCTTCAGATAATTTGGAATAAGGGGAAAACGTTAACAAACATTTGTATGCTTGACCAATTTTTTGGAGACAAATCCAAATACTTAGTACATTTTCCCAAAGACGTCTTTCCGGTGTAAGCTGATTTTCTTCATTTTCTCAAAAATAAAATCATTTATAAAATTATTAGGTATTTTAAAATTATTGAATTTAAATCATGCATCATCCTTAATAGTACACTTAGGGAAAATTAAATCATGAATGTATTTAATTTGGACAAACCATTATACATAGATATGCATATAAAATATACATAATGTAACCAAACACAAATATGTAATACATATGTATATGTAATTGTTTTCTGCGATCATTAAAAAACCATTTAATTATAATATTTTTCCCTTTCGTTCATAAATTGTTGGTGTTTCTTATCATCTCCTCAAAATATCTGTTTTTTAAATTATATTTCATGCAGCACACCAAAGCAATCATCGTAGCTACATACTTACATCTAAAATAGATCCTCTTCCTTTTCATGGTCACCACGTGTTTAAATTCTATATATCTAAACAAGAAATTATCGATCGTGCACAAACATTATTTTAAATAGTACATATGTATATACGAGTATGTATATACATAATACGTGCGTTTTAGTTTCATTTCATTCTGTTTTATTAAAATAAAAGAGAAAGGATACTTTCAAACGAAAATAAAAAATAAGTTGGAATTTGTTATTTTTCGTTTGTTTCTTTTTTACTGTATACACAAATATAAAATTTTTTATTTGTCGCGCGCGTATTGAAAAAATATATTGAGCGAGAAATATGTATTGCGCTCATAATGTAGACCAAAATAGGGTTTGACTATTAACTAATATTTCTACTAACAGCCGCTAGAAATATTTTTCCATTTGTAACGACATCGAGAATTTGATTTAAACATAAATTTTCCATTGGTTTATAAGTCTTATTGTCCTTTGTCTATGTTTTCACAATTATTCATATAACTACATATTACCACAGCTTGTTTTATATATTCTCTACATATCGCAGTAAAAACGAAACGAAGATCGAGCCAAATAACAAAAAAAATATTTTTTGTACGTATACAGCGGTGAAAGCAAATTTAAAATTTCTGCTTTGAAATATTTTTCATAAATAAAATAAACTATTTCATGCACTGTGTCGCTCAATGTGTAGTACCGAAAACTAATATATTGAGAGTGGCGCTAGCTTCGCACTGGCTTATAAAAGTAATATTTCTTGCTTTTTCTTATTATTTCTTTTTTCTATGTCACAACTTTATTACGCTTAATTAATGCAATACCACTTCTCACCACTAGAACGCAGTACTTCCACCAGTAATTATTGCGCGCATTTTTTAATTAATATTTCTTTATTTTTTAATAAATTTTTAGATTTTAATTTTTTTAATTTTGAAGATTCGTTTGTAATTAATATTTTTTATGTTTAAATTTTATATTTTTTTATTTTCAGGTTTTTATTTTAATTTTATAAAATTTTAATTTGTTATTTTACTTTTTAAATAGAGGACAACAGAATAAAAGATCTTCCGAGTCGGAGCAAGTATAATTTTATGTAATTTAAGTATTACAACAAATCTTCAAACTCAATGTACAAATACTTTATAAACTTAATAACGTTTTTTGTTACTAAATAACTTTTAATACGATTTTTTATAATTTTTAAAATTTATTATTATTTTTTATAACTTTTTAATAATTTTTATAACTAATTCTGTTTTTTCACGTATTTCTTTTATAACTTTTAAAGTTATTATAACTTTTAACATATTTTTTGTTCAAAGTTTATAACTTTTCATAATTCTTACAACTAATTTTTATAACTTTTAATAAATTTTATAACTTTATATATCTTTAAATGGCTTTATATTTTATAATACATATATATATATATATATATATATATATATATATATATATATATATATATATATATATATATATATATATATATATATATATATATATATATATATATATATATATATATGTATATATATATATATTGTTTTTATCTTATGTGCTATAAGTTTATACATTTTGTCACTTATCATTAAATTTGTATAATTTTGAAAAAAATTGCAACATTTACATTATTTAATTACTTTTATAATTTTATGATTTTTTAAACATACTATATAAATCTGATAACACTTTTTGTTACATTGATCTAGAGTAAAGCTGTGTATACGTTATTACTATACATAAAAGTAAAATTGGCAATCATAGTTGTATGTATGAAAGAGGCTGTAGCTGCAGTTGTAGCGGATAAATAAAATATTTTCTAGTCATTGTTGAGAATTGTTCAAATATTATTATAATAAACATAAAATTTGCATTAAATTAATTTGTTGTGATTTAAACTACGCTCTCTTATACTCATCAGTGGGAAACGCTTATAAAAACATGTGTAACTCAAAGGCGTTTATTAAATAATAATATTATTCTATATTTGCACATATTTGTATTATACTTTAGAAATTAGGTTATAGTAAAATCAGCTGTTTGACATTTTTTTACACAGTTGCTGATTTTTCTTCATTGCATTATATATAAGAATCATACATTCCAAATATGAAACGTTATCGTTTTATATGTTTACGTATGTATTTTGTTTTAATCATGAACGTTCACGTTCGATTAATATTAGTATTTTACAGCTTTCTTACAAATACATACTTCTCTGCACAGCAGACTTGTTAGGTTCATGTAAATACTAAAAAATATTATTAAAATATCATATACAGACAATTGTTAATTTATTTTAAATTATTATTTCGTTTCGCTTTAATTTGTTGACTATGCAATTATGCATGCTATCCTAAATACAAAATGATTATTAGTTTCTATGCATTGTTATGTGACATAACTTATCATCGTTTTTCACCGTTATTACTCATCGTTTATCCATTTTTACTTAATTGATTCTCACCACACTATTGTAATGAAAACATAACTTAAATAATGATCATAAAAATTAATAAACATGATCGAATATGATTTTTATAATTGTGATGAAAAAATGCGAAATCCGATTAGACTAATAACGAAAATTTGTTTATATACAATATAATCAATTATCTTGTTTTTATTGTCTTCTTTATTGCTTTTGTTTATTTTCTCTTGCTTGCCGACGCAAAAAATCACGATAATCAAACAATAACAGCAACAAACACACGGCGAAATTAATATTTAAACTTGATCTTGAATTTGTTTTCATGTCATATTACAACAATAATAAGATTTTTCAATCAACTGCGACTACGTCATACTTTGAAGTTATGCCATCTGATATGCACAAATCGGATATTGGGTTGGTTCATAATATTATACGTAACAGCATTTTGATTAAAATACCTGTTACTAGTTTTAAAATATAATGTTTCACACATGACAAACGTATTTGTTTTTGCTTAAAATGTATGTGTCGTATTATATATAAGTAAAATAATTCTGATTGGCAATAAATTTTGTTTTAAACTTATTGTACTGGTTATAATCATCATTTAGAGTAATAATAATTTGAATAATAATAATTCATTTTTACTTCTTATCTATGTATCTATGTGTAGAAGTATAATTTTACAAAACCTAATCAGCTAATATTTATATATGTGCAATGTAGATTTTTTTTTAAACCATAAATATCGCTTGTTGTTCAATGCCGTTCATAGTGTAGTGGTTAAGACATTTGCTTGGTAATCTTGAGGTCTCGAGTTCGATTCTCGGTGAGATCCAAAAAAAATTTCTTCTAGTTGGAATATTTAATTATTAAATAATAACTCGTTCAGTTTTTCGTCGCCAGATCACACCACATGGCAACTAAACATTTGTACTATAAACGATGATTATTATCAAAGACGCGAACATATATGATTTTTAGTACTAACTACTTATTCAGATTCTTGTCACCAGATATCGCCACTTTCTATGTAAGAAAATCCAAGATGGCGGATTTTTGGGTTTTGATACCTCCATAAGAAAATACACGCGTTTTTGTGCTGGAAGTCACATAGCTTACCTACTGTCGCATCGTTGTCAAGCCAAATTTCGCTAATAACCAACAAATCTGCTGTCAGTAGAACATCGTCGCTCTCCAGATCTCCACGTTGAGAGTCACGAGTCTCAGATTAGAGGCTCCGTCGATGAATTCTCTTATATTGTCGCAGATGGTTTTCACCCTATGGTTGTTCAACAGTTTTAGTTCCGATTGCAACTCTCTAATTTTTGGTGCGGTACTACCCTTGCCGTGATGGAACTGGAAATCGTTTGCTGCGTTGGTGAGGTAAAGGCCGTCCATCGAAGTGACACTCGATAAACCGACGTAAAGAAGTTGTTGGTCTTATGTTTTATTGTACTCAAAAACGATCTGTTTAAATGTGCCTCCCTGCGACTTGTGAATCGTGAGTGCGCACGCTGGTACCAACGAGAATTGAGAGCGACGGCACTTTATGTGGGAACTCAACATAATACTGGTGTTTCTCTTTACAATCGGCGTCCAGTTCTGCCGCAATACCCCCTGCTTCGAGAAAACGAGAGGTCTGGATTTTATTCGCAGCTTGCATCCGATATACTCATTCTCAAAATGAAGCCATATCCTTTTCAAAATGTCGTCTTCAAACTCTAGATGCTTGAGCTCACCAATTGCGCCATTTACAATTCCATCCACGACTTCTATATTAGTCGTGATCATAAAAGGCATTCCGACACACAGTTTTAATAGATACGTCAAACCTCCTGTCTCGATAACATTCATTTTATGCACCTTATTCCGCGCACTTGTCAACTGCTCCTGATTTCTGTAGCCAGTAAAAAAAAATGTTTTAAATTTTATACAGTAACCCATGCTTTTATATTCATGATAATAGAACAAAACATTTATTTTGGTGTGGATTTGGTTATTTTGATGTTACTGTATGTGTAATCGAAGAATAGCTATGTCAAATTATTAAATCAAATTAATTTCCGATCATTTGGAAACTTTGAAGACCTTTAACTCTAAAATCCAACTATGTTTGGAATTGACCTTTGCGGTTATATACTTTTGTAGAAAAGCAAAGCTTATACAGCATAAAAAAAATAAAAATCTACACAATTATTATACTCGTATATAAGAGAATAAATTTTTTTTAGAATTTTTATTTATTTTTTTTTGACTATGAAACAATATGGCGTGCGGTGTTTTGATCAAGTTCATTGCTGTTTACATAAAACTCAAATAAAAATATGTATTTATAGGTTTTTCTTTTAAGTTTTTTTAATCCACAAATTAATTTTTAATTTTATTTGCTTTTTACCGTTTACAAAACCTTACAATATTTCATCAAGAGATTATTTACTTTAATAACATAAATACGTAATTCCGTGACGTGACGTCATCATTTTCGGTACACATTAAAATTTAGATTTGTACCCCATATATAATGAAAACAAAGACGTAGTCCTACGTCAAAAATTTGGATATATGATGTAAAATGAGAAATGGATTTGAAATTTTTGAATTTATTTATATTACTTCTAATTTATTAATTATAATTAAAAGTAAAATATTTGTAGAAAAACATAAAATAATATTTTTTTTTTCCAAAGAAAATACGGTTTGTTTCTCAGCTACTAACTTATTTTTTAGAATAGAAAAACAAAATCCACAACACTATGCGATTGAAGTGTAAAACGATTAATCATCGAACTCATTCTATATTAATGCTATAACATTTTAATGGTATCTGTTACAAAAATTGTTTAGATGATTACGAGAAATCATTACCATCTTTTGACAAGATTATTTAAATTGACATAGAGCCATCTGTAGTGCAATTTGTTCTCTGTCGATTATTATATGTTCTCTATCGATAATTGCTTAAAATAAGAATTACATTGCTTAATGAGAATTAATGAAAGAATTACATTGCCAAATTTTGATTTGCCGTATTCTTATAGCTAAGGCTAAGATGAGCGATACATCGAACAAGCATAGTTTTGGACTCCAACTCATTCATATATGAAATATCGTTTTCAGACAAATTTGCACTATTCTTGATTCCTTGGCCGTAATAAAATCCTCTAGTTTTGGAGCTGGTGTATTTGGAGCTGGTGGATATAATTATATTATTTTGATATAATATAATATTTAAATTTTTATATACCTGATTTTATTTTTCGCAGTATGAAGTTGTTTATTTTAAGCAATGTAATTCTTATTTTAAGTAATAATCGATAGAGAACAAATTGCACTACAGATGTCTCTGTCTGTGTCAAGTTAAATAATCTTGTCGAAAGATGGTAATGATTTCTCGTAATCATCTAAACAATTTTTGTAACAGATACCATTAAAATGTTATAGCATTAATATAGAATGAGTTCGATGATTAATCGTTTTACACTTCAATCGCATAGTGTTATGGATTTTGTTTTTCTATTCTAAAAAATAAGTTAGTAGCTGAGAAACAAACCATATTTTCTTTGAAAAAAACATAGTTTTATTTATATTTTTCTACAAATATTTTACTTTTAATTATAATTAATAAATTATAAGAATTATAAATAAATTCAATTTAATTCAATTATTTAAAGTTCAATTCTCATTTTACATCATACCTATATCCAATTTTGTTTATATAGATACGTCAGAATTGAGATTATGAACTAGAAGTAATTTTGAATTAGTTACGAATAGTTTTTGTATTTTACATTTTGTAAAAAATTGTTATGTGTAAAATACGTATTTTACATGTAAAAAACCGAGTATATTACGTAACGTAAAAAACAGGCACAACACTGATGCACACACGAGAGTCTGTGTATGCCGGTTAAATCACTATAAACTATACTCACTTAATTATACACTATCCCATAACCAACTTATAATTACACAATAATCACTAATCTTCTATATAAATAAAACAAAGTCGTGTTAGTTACACCATTTATAACTCAAGAACGGCTGGACCGATTTTTATGATTTTTGTTTTGTTGGATTTGACTCCGTTCCGAATAGCATAATAACTATTAAAACATCGGAAAAATTCACCAAATAAAAATTTATCAAGAAAATTCATTTTCTCATACATTTAGTTCATTTTGTTTTTTTTTATTTTGTTCGTCTCAATACAGTGGTGGTTTAGGAAAAAAGAAAAGTCGGAAAAACTCAAAAGGGATGTCCCAAAAATCTAATAAAAAACATTTTTTTATATGAATTTTGTAGGTGTAGTTTGTATGTGACGAGTGGCGCAGTGGTTTAAGCTTCGGCGCTTGGACTGCAAGGTACTGGATACGAATCCGACTGGAGGCTGCATGCACATTTACCATTTTATTTTTTATCCAATTTTTTTTTTATTTCATCTACTTATCTATATATATAAAACAAAGTCGGGTTAGTTACACCATTTATAACTGAAGAACGGCTGGACCGATTTTTATGATCTTTCTTTTGTTGGATTTGACTTTGATCTAATAAAAAAATCTTTTTTTTTATATGAATTTTGTAGGTGTAGTTTGTATGTGACGAGTGGTGCAGTGGTTAAAGCTTCGCCGCTTGGACTGCAAGGTACTGGATACGAATCCGACTGGAGGCTGCATGCACATTTACCATTTTATTTTTTATCCAATTTTTTTTTTATTTCATCTACTTATCTATCTATATAAATAAAACAAAGTCGTGTTAGTTACACCATTTATAACTCAAGAACGGCTGGACCGATTTTTATGATTATTGTTTTGTTGGATTTGACTCCGTTCCGAATAGCATAATAACTATTAAAACATCGGAAAAATTCACCAAATAAAAATTTATCAAGAAAATTCATTTTCTCATACATTTAGTTCATTTTGTTTTTTTTTATTTTGTTCGTCTCAATACAGTGGTGGTTTAGGAAAAAAGAAAAGTCGGAAAAACTCAAAAGGGATGTCCCAAAAATCTAATAAAAAACATTTTTTTATATGAATTTTGTAGGTGTAGTTTGTATGTGACGAGTGGCGCAGTGGTTAAAGCTTCGGCGCTTGGACAGCAAGGTACTGGATACGAATCCGACTGGAGGCTGCATGCACATTTACCATTTTATTTTTTATCCAATTTTTTTTTATTTCATTTACTTATCTATATATATATAAAACAAAGTCGGGTTAGTTACACCATTTATAACTGAAGAACGGCTGGACCGATTTTTATGATCTTTCTTTTGTTGAGTTTGACTCCGTTCCGAATAGCATAATAACTATTAAAACATTGGAAAAATTCACCAACAAAAAAGTTATCAAGAAAATTCATTTTCTCATATATTTAGTACATTTTGTTTTTTTTATTTTGTTCGTCTCAATACAGTGGTGGTTTAGGAAAAAAGAAAAGTCGGAAAAACTCAAAAGCGAAGCCCCAAAAATCTAATAAAAAAACATTTTTTTATATACGAATTTTGTAGGTGTAGTTTGTATGTGACGAGTGGCGCAGTGGTTAAAGCTTCGGCGCTTGGACTGCCAGGTACTGGATACGAATCCGACTGGAGGCTGCATGCACATTTACCATTTTATTTTTTATCCAATTTTTTTTTATTTCATTTACTTATCTATATATATATAAAACAAAGTCGGGTTAGTTACACCATTTATAACTGAAGAACGGCTGGACCGATTTTTATGATCTTTCTTTTGTTGAGTTTGACTCCGTTCCGAATAGCATAATAACTATTAAAACATTGGAAAAATTCACCAACAAAAAAGTTATCAAGAAAATTCATTTTCTCATATATTTAGTACATTTTGTTTTTTTTATTTTGTTCGTCCAATACAGTGGTGGTTTAGGAAAAAAGAAAAGTCGGAAAAACTCAAAAGGGAAGCCCCAAAAATCTAATAAAAAAATCTTTTTTTTTATATGAATTTTGTAGGTGTAGTTTGTATGTGACGAGTGGTGCAATGGTTAAAGCTTCGGCGCTTGGACCGCAAGGTACTGGATACGAATCCGACTGGAGGCTGCATGCACATTTTGATTTTATTTTTTATCCAATTTTTTTTTTATTTCATATACTTATCTATTTATATAGATAAAATCTTCGTCCGAGTTACGATTTCAGTGCGAATAGTAGATTTTGACAGCTCCAAAAAAAGTTTTTTTCCTTTGCGATTTTAATATTAAATTTAATTTATTTTTGGTTTTGGTTATTTCATATTAGTTAAGTGGTTTGTGGTTTAGCATATAATATTAAAATAAGTGGTGGAATTTAGTGAAATAAGAGGTTGTGTGGTGTATGCCAATAACAATAAGAAAACAGTACTTTTTTGCGTACAATAGTACGTAATTTTTTTAGTGGTACAGAGTGTCCCAACACCGGACACCAGTTTTTTTTTTGGTTTTTTTAATTTTTTTTTTTATTCTGCGGAATTCTATTTTCGATCGGGATTTTTAAACGGTAAGTTCCCTTCGAAGATGTTCACTTTGTGAGGTTATCACATTTGTGATTGTGCGCACATCGATAATTGATTATGTAATTTTGGATTGTGTGATTAATTTTCCAGTATTATTTACAATGCCGCGAGCCAGAAGATCTAATCTTTCACCACGAAGCCGTAATGCAATTAGACTTCGGACTATTGCGAATCAATCCACTGCAGATGAACAAGAAATCACACGAGAAGTGCGCCGCGTTAGTATGGCCCGACTTCGCGCTTCACAAAGACAAGCACAAAGAGAGGCAGTACGTCAAATGGCTCAGTTGACAATGAGAAATCGTCGAGCTTATCGCACAGATCAACAACGAGATAATTTTCGACGCGCAAGAAGAAATCCTTCAAGTGTTGATTTGAATCGAATAGCGTTTCAATACGATTGCACAATTGACTACAACTCGCATCCTTTCGTTCGAATTGGCCCAATGGAGTTTGTGTGCGACCATTGCGGTGCATTGAAGTTCGCTGGAGAAACGCCTGGATTGTGCTGTCTCAGTGGCAAGGTGAGGTTGCCATTATTGCCTGCACCACCTGAACTGTTGCGTTCATTGCTTCGTGGCGAGACACCAGAATCACGACATTTTCTATCCAACACTCAAAGATACAACGGATGTTTCCAAATGACTTCATTTGGAGCAGACATTATCGAAGAACGCGGATTCAATCCAACATTTAAGGTCATTTCTGCTCGAGAGGGTAAACATTCATTTTCTTTTGGTGATCAAAAATCTATAATTCTGACTTCGTCTTCGACTTTACAGATTCAAGGCCAAATTCACCACCGAATTGGGTCATTGCAACCGATTGAAGATGGACAGCATAAATTCATCCAAATATACTTTATGGGCAATATGGAGGATCAACTTGATCGGCGCCAAACGATCAATACAGCAATGAAAAGGATAGTTCTGAAAGATTTGCAGCAACTACTCCATGAACATCATGCATTGGTTCGATTGTTTAAATCTGCGTTGGATCGCATGCCAAGTGACGACTGCAAAGTCGTGATCAGAGCAGATAAACGACCCGCTGGAACACACGAACGCCAATTTAATGCTCCAACAATAGATGAAGTCGCAATTGTGATTGTTGGTGAAAGCGTGGAACCGCGCGATATTGTGCTTACACGTCGCGACACTGGACAACTGCAACGAATAAATGAAACACACCGTTCATACGATACATTGCAATACCCGCTGATGTTTTGGCAAGGAGACGATGGATATCACTTCAATATCAACATGATAAATCCATTGAGCGGTGAGTACTGATATCATAATTTAGATTATGACACTAATTTTACTGATTTCATTTCAGGTGAGGAAACTAACAAGAAGGTTAGCTCGATGAATTATTATGCATATCGTTTGATGATTCGTCAAAATGCTGACAACTATTTGCTGCGATTTCGTCGTTTGCTTCAGCAATATATCGTCGACATGTACGTCAAAATCGAAACAGAGCGCCTCATTTTCATTCGGTTGAACCAAGCTAAACTGTGTTCGGAGGAATATATCCATTTACGCGATGCAATCAGCACCGAAGGAGATGCAGCTAATGTTGGTCAATTGACTATTCTACCGGCGACGTACATTGGCAGCCCGCGTCATATGCATGAATATGCGCAAGATGCAATGACATATGTTCGTCATTACGGTTGTCCAGATTTATTCATCACTTTTACTTGCAATCCGAAATGGATAGAGATTGTTCAACTGTTGCTACCCGGGCAAATAACAAGTGATCGGCACGACATCATCGCACGTGTCTTCAAACAAAAAATCCGGTCGCTGATGAACTACATTGTTAGGCATTGCGTCTGCATTGAACCAATCAGTTCGAACCAATGTACCACTGTTGAACCTCCAACAGAAAGGAGTGTACGATACGTTAATGAAGGCAATTCATGATGGAAATGGTGGATTATTTTTCCTCGATGCGCCCGGTGGAACTGGGAAGACATTCCTCATGTCATTGATTTTGGCCACTGTTCGTGCGAGATCCGATATTGCTGTAGCAGTTGCTTCTTCTGGGATAGCGGCCACATTGCTAGAAGGATGCCGAACAGCTCATTCAGCGTTGAAATTACCGTTAAACCTTCAATCGGCTGAAAACCCGACATGCAACATTGCAAAACACTCAGCAATGGCGAAAGTTTTGGTAGCAAGTAAAATCATCATCTGGGATGAATGTACAATGGCGCACAAACGCGCATTGGAAGCACTCGATAGAACTATGAAAGATCTACGCAATGACTCAAGATGTTTTGGAGTCGCAATGATTCTACTTTCTGGCGATTTCCGTCAAACAATACCAGTTATTCCAAGATCGACCGCTGCTGATGAAATAAACGCTTGCCTCAAATCATCGACTCTGTGGTGTTATGTGAAGAAACTTCAGCTGACGACAAACATGCGAGTTGCATTGTTAAACGATCCATCTGCCGAAGAATTCTCCAAGCAATTGCTGACTATCGGTAATGGCCGTGTTCCGGTCGACAAATCGAACGGATTGATTTCGTTTCCTCAGAACTTTTGCATTTTTGTCTCAACGAAGGACGAGCTCATCAACAAAGTGTTCCCGTACATCATTACTAACCACAAAAATCACAATTGGGTGAGTGAACGAGTAATTCTTGCGGCAAAGAACAAAGATGTGGATCACTTAAATTTTACAATTCAAAATCTAATCGTCGGTCCACTTCATTCCTTCAAATCTATTGACTGTGTGACAAACGAAGACGAAGCAACCAACTATCCAACTGAATTTTTAAACTCATTGGATCTACATGGCTTGCCACCGCACAATTTACAACTAAAAGTTGGCTCGATAATCATCATGCTACGAAACCTGAATCAACCAAAACTATGTAACGGAACGCGTTTGGTGGTGAGAAAACTCATGGGCAATGTAATTCATGCGACGATACTTCAAGGGAAGTTCAAAGGTGAGGAAGTTCTCATTCCGAGAATTCCGATGATCCCAACCGATATGCCATTCGAGTTTAAACGAATTCAATTTCCGATTCGTCTTGCATTCGCCATGACGATCAACAAATCACAAGGCCAATCCTTGAGTGTTTGTGGCCTGAATCTAGAAAATGAATGTTTCTCTCACGGCCAATTGTACGTAGCATGTTCACGTGTCGGTAAACCATCCGCTTTATTCGTTCTCGCACCTAACAATAAAACAAAAAATGTCGTATATCACAAGGTGCTACAATGAAGGGACTCGACTCCATTGCAACTCACCCAGCAAATAGTTTAAAAGAAAGTAGTGCAATAATGCTACGCGAACCATTTCTATTCAATTCAATAAAACGAAAGCCTTGCTGCCACGTGAATTACATTCATTTCAATGTAATTAAAATATATTTCATTTTGATTTTCGTAATTTCATTGAATTTAATTAATTTGGAGTATTCATTTAATTTATTTAATCTTAATAAAAAACTCAATTTTATTAAGCTAATAACTTTAAAAAACATTTATTGATTTTGAGGCGGTACGAAGTTCGCCGGGTCAGCTAGTCTTCTATATATATAAAACAAAGTCGGGTTAGTTACACCATTTATAACTGAAGAACGGCTGGACCGATTTTTATGATCTTTCTTTTGTTGGATTTGACTCCGTTCCGAATAGCATAATAACTATTAAAACATTGGAAAAAATCACCAAAAAAAAAGTTATCAAGAAAATTCATTTTCTCATATATTTAGTACATTTTGTTTTTTTTTTATTTTGTTCGTCTCAATACAGTGGTGGTTTAGGAAAAAAGCAAAGTCGGAAAAACTGAAAAGGAAAACCCCAAAAATTTAATTTTTTATCCAATTTTTTTTATTTTATGTACTTATCTGTATAATTCATGATGGAAATGGTGGACTATTTTTCTTCGATGTGCCCGGTAGAACTGGAAAGGTTTTCCTCATGTCATAGATTTTGGCCACTGTTCGTGCGAGATTCGATATTGCTGTAGCAGTTGCTCAGCGTTGAAATTGTCTATAAACCTTCAATCGGCTGAAAACCCGACTTGCAACATTGCAAAACACTCAGCAATGGCGAAAGTTTTGGTAGCAAGTAAAATCATCATCGATTATGAATGTACAATGGCGCACAAATGCGCATTGGAAGCACTCAATCGAACTATGAAAGATCTACGCAATGACTCAAGATGTTTTGGAGGCGCAATGATTCAACTGTCTGGCGATTTCCGTCAAAAAATACCAGTGATTCCAAGATCGACCGCTGTCGATGAAATAAACGCTTGCCTCAAATCATCGACTCTGCGTGGCGCTATGTGAAGAAACTTCAGCTGACGACAAACATGCGAGTTGCATTGTTAAACCAGAGACAACCTAACAGAGATATTTCATTCTATGTAAACGGTAAAATTTAAACTGTGAGTTCATTTTCTGTAAATAGCCGCAAACAACCAAAAACATTTTGTTTTTTTGCGTATACGTATACGCAGTTTAACGAAAAATGACAGATACAACGATGACATTGGAATTATCTGAAATATATTTTGTTTTCATTTTTTAGCTCGAACGAAAATTTTAATTTGATTGTCTGTGGCTAAACGATCCATCTGCTGAAGATTTCTCCAAGCAGTTGCTGACTATCGGTAATGGCCGTGTTCCGGTCGACGAATCGAACGGATTTCGTTTCCTCAGAACATTTACAATTTTCTCTCAACGAAGAACTAGCTCATCAACAAAGTGTTCCCGAACATCATTACTAACCACAAAAATCACAATTGGGTGAGTGAACGAGTAATTCTTGCGGCAAAGAACAAAAATGGGGATCATTTAAATTTCACAATTCAAAATCTAATCGTCGATCTACTTCATTCCTTCAAATATATCGATTGTGTGACAAACAAAGACGAAGCAACCAACTATCCAACTGAATTTTTAAATTGATTGGATCTGGTTGGCTTGCCACCGCACAATTTACAACTGAAAGTTGGTGCGGTAACCATCATGCTACGAAACCTGAAACAACCAAAACTATGTAACGGAACGCGTTTGGTTTTGAGAAAACTCAAGGAAAGTTCAAAGGTGAGGAAGTTCTTATTCCGAGAATTCTGATGATCCCAACCGATATGTTATTCGAATTTAAACGAATTCAATTTCCGATTCGTCTTGCATTCGCCATGACGATCAACAAATCACAAGACACATCCTTGAGTGTTTGTGGCCTGAATCTAGAAAATGAATGTTTTTCTCACGGCCAATTGTACGAGGCATGTTTACGTGTCCGCAAACCATCCGCTTTGTTCGTTCTCGCTCCTGACAATACAACAAAAATGTCGTAGATCACAAGAAGCTTTACTGAAGGGAATCGACCCTATTGCAACCCACCCAGCAAATAGTTGAAAAGAAAGTAGTGCAACAATGCTACGCGAATCATTTCGAATCAATTCAATAAAACGAACGCCCCGGAGGTCTCGGGTTCAATTCCCGGTAGTGACAAGGAAAAAATTGCACGACTGGTTTAGGATCAATGAATTAATCACACATTATCCGAAATGAAAATATGATTATGAAACCTTATTTCAAGCGGCCAAATCCCTTGATAGGATATAGTGCCAGAGAGAGAGAGAGAGAGAGAGAGATAAATTCATTTTATCTTAATAAAAAACTCAATTTAATTAAGCTATAATAACTTTAAACAACATTTATTGATTTTGAGGCGGTACGAAGTTCGCCGAGTCAGCTAGTCTATATAAATAAAACAAAGTCGTGTTAGTTACACCATTTATAACTCAAGAACGGCTGGACCGATTTTTATGATTTTTGTTTTGTTGGATTTGACTCCGTTCCGAATAGCATAATAACTATTAAAACATCGGAAAAATTCACCAAATAAAAATTTATCAAGAAAATTCATTTTCTCATATATTTAGTTCATTTTGTTTTTTTTTATTTTGTTCGTCTCAATACAGTGGTGGTTTAGGAAAAAAGAAAAGTCGGAAAAACTCAAAAGGGATGTCCCAAAAATCTAATAAAAAAACATTTTTTTATATGAATTTTGTAGGTGTAGTTTGTATGTGACGAGTGGTGCAGTGGTTAAAGCTTCGGCGCTTGGACCGCAAGGTACTGGATACGAATCCGACTGGAGGCTGCATGCACATTTACCATTTTATTTTTTATCCAATTTTTTTTTTATTTCATCTACTTATCTTCTTCTATATAAATAAAACAAAGTCGTGTTAGTTACACCATTTATAACTCAAGAACGGCTGGACCGATTTTTATGATTTTTGTTTTGTTGGATTTGACTCCGTTCCGAATAGCATAATAACCATTAAAACATCGGAAAAATTCACCAAATAAAAATTTATCAAGAAAATTCATTTTCTCATATATTTAGTTCATTTTGTTTTTTTTTATTTTGTTCGTCTCAATACAGTGGTGGTTTAGGAAAAAAGAAAAGTCGGAAAAACTCAAAAGGGATGTCCCAAAAATCTAATAAAAAAACATTTTTTTATATGAATTTTGTAGGTGTAGTTTGTATGTGACGAGTGGTGCAGTGGTTAAAGGTTCGGCGCTTGGACCGCAAGGTACTGG
This sequence comes from Nephrotoma appendiculata, assembly GCA_947310385.1. Classification (NCBI taxonomy): domain Eukaryota; kingdom Metazoa; phylum Arthropoda; class Insecta; order Diptera; family Tipulidae; genus Nephrotoma; species Nephrotoma appendiculata. The sequence continues at coordinate 2,655,116 of OX371226.1, forward strand.
ATACGAATCCGACTGGAGGCTGCATGCACATTTACCATTTTATTTTTTATCCAATTTTTTTTTTATTTCATCTACTTATCTTCTTCTATATAAATAAAACAAAGTCGTGTTAGTTACACCATTTATAACTCAAGAACGGCTGGACCGATTTTTATGATTTTTGTTTTGTTGGATTTGACTCCGTTCCGAATAGCATAATAACTATTAAAACATCGGAAAAATTCACCAAATAAAAATTCATCAAGAAAATTCATTTTCTCATACATTTAGTTCATTTTGTTTTTTTTTTATTTTGTTCGTCTCAATACAGTGGTGGTTTAGGAAAAAAGAAAAGTCGGAAAAACTCAAAAGGGAAGCCCCAAAAATCTAATAAAAAACATTTTTTTATATGAATTTTGTAGGTGTAGTTTGTATGTGACGAGTGGCGCAGTGATTAAAGCTTCGGCGCTTGGACTGCAAGATACTGGATCCGAATCCGACTGGAGGCTGCATGCACATTTACCATTTTATTTTTTATCCAATTTTTTTTTTTATTTCATTTACTTATCTATATATATAAAACAAAGTCGTGTTAGTTACACCATTTATAACTGAAGAACGGCTGGACCGATTTTTATGATCTTTTTTTTGTTGGATTTGACTCCGTTCCGAATAGCATAATAACTATTAAAACATTGGAAAAATTCACCAAAAAAAAAGTTATCAAGAAAATTCATTTTCTCATATACGAGTATTTAGTACATTTTGTTTTTTTTATTTTGTTCGTCTCAATACAGTGGTGATTTAGGAAAAAAGAAAAGTCGGAAAAACTCAAAAGGGATGTCCCAAAAATCTAATAAAAAAACATTTTTTTATATGAATTTTGTAGGTGTAGTTTGTATGTGACGAGTGGTGCAGTGGTTAAAGCTTCGGCGCTTGGACCGCAAGGTACTGGATACGAATCCGACTGGAGGCTGCATGCACATTTACCATTTTATTTTTTATCCAATTTTTTTTTTATTTCATCTACTTATCTATCTATATATATAAAACAAAGTCGTGTTAGTTACACCATTTATAACTGAAGAACGGCTGGACCGATTTTTATGATCTTTTTTTTGTTGGATTTGACTCCGTTCCGAATAGCATAATAACTATTAAAACATTGGAAAAATTCACCAAAAAAAAAGTTATCAAGAAAATTCATTTTCTCATATATTTAGTACATTTTGTTTTTTTTTATTTTGTTCGTCTCAATACAGTGGTGATTTAGGAAAAAAGAAAAGTCGGAAAAACTCAAAAGGGATGTCCCAAAAATCTAATAAAAAAACATTTTTTTATATGAATTTTGAAGGTGTAGTTTGTATGTGACGAGTGGTGCAGTGGTTAAAGCTTCGGCGCTTGGACCGCAAGGTACTGGATACGAATCCGACTGGAGGCTGCATGCACATTTACCATTTAATTTTTTATCCAATTTTTTTTTTATTTCATCTACTTATCTATATATATAAAACAAAGTCGGGTTAGTTACACCATTTATAACTGAAGAACGGCTGGACCGATTTTTATGATCTTTCTTTTGTTGGATTTGACTCCGTTCCGAATAGCATAATAACTATTAAAACATTGGAAAAATTCACCAAAAAAAAAAAATTCATTTTCTCATATATTTAGTACATTTTGTTTTTTTTATTTTGTTCGTCTCAATACAGTGGTGATTTAGGAAAAAAGAAAAGTCGGAAAAACTCAAAAGGGAAGCCCCAAAAATCTAATAGAAAAATCTTTTTTTTTGTATGAATTTTGTAGGTGTAGTTTGTATGTGACGAGTGGTGCAGTGGTTAAAGCTTCGGCGCTTGAGCCGCAAGGTACTGGATACGAATCCGACTGGAGGCTGCATGCAAATGTACCATTTTATTTTTTATCCAATTTTTTTATTTTATCTACTTAGCTATATAATTCATGATGGAAATGGTGGATTATTTTTCTTCGATGCGCCCGGTGGAACTGGCAAGGCATTCCTCATATCATTGATTTTGGCCACTGTTCGTGTGAGATCCAATATTGCTGTAGCAGTTGCTCAGCGTTGAAATTGTCGTTAGACCTTAAATCGGCTGAAAACCCGACTTACAACATTGCGAAACATTCAGCAATGGCGAAAGTTTTGGTAGCAGTAAAATCATCATCGATTATGAATGTACAATGGCGCATTTGAAGCATTCAATCGAACTATGAAAGATCTACGCAATGACTCAAGATGTTTTGGAGGCGCAATGATTCAACTGTCTGGCGATTTCCGTCAAAAAATACCAGTGATTCCAAGATTGACCGCTGTCGATGAAATAAACGCTTACCTCAAATCATCGACTCTGCGTGGCGCTATGTGATGAAACTTTAGCTGACGACAAACATGCGAGTTGCATTGTTAAACCAGAGACAACCTAACAGAGATATTTCATTCTATGTAAACGTAAAAATTTAAACTGCGAGTTCATTTTCTGTAAATAGCCGCAAACAACCAAAAATATTTCGTTTTTTTGCGTAAACGTATACGCAGTTTAACGAAAAATAACAGATACAACGATGACATTGTAATTGTCAGAAATATATTTTGTTTTCATTTTTTACCTCGAACGAAAAATTTAATTTGATTGTCTGTGGTTAAACGATCCATCTGCCGAAGATTTCCCCAAGCAATTGCTGACTATCGGTAATGGCCGTGTTCCGGTCGACGAATCGAACAGATTTATTTAGTTTCCTCAGAACTTTTACAATTTTGTCTCAACGAAGGAAGAGCTCATCAACAAAGTGTTCCCGAACAATATTACTAACCACAAAAATCACAATTGGGTGAGTGAACGAGTAATTCTTGCGGCAAAGAACAAAAATGGGGATCACTTAAATTTCACAATTCAAAATCTAACCGTCGGTCCACTTCATTCCTTCAAATCTATCGACTGTGTGACAAACAAAGACGAAGCAACCAACTGTCCAACTGAATTTTTAAACTCATTGGATCTGGTTGGCTTGCCCCTGCACAATTTACAACTGAAAGTTGGTGTATTGCCGGTAATCATCATGCTACGAAACCTGAATCAACCAAAACTATATAACGGAACGCGTTTTATTTTGAGAAATCTCAAGGAAAGTTCAAAGGTGAGGAAGTTCTCATTCCGAGAGTTCTGTTGATCTCAACCGATATGCCATTCGAGTTTAAACGAATTCAATTTCCGATTCGTCTTGCATTCGCCATGACGATCAACAGATCACAAGGTCCATCCTTGAGTGTTTGTGGCCTGAATCTAGAAAATGAATGTTTCACGGCCAATTGTACATAGCATGTTTACGTGTCGGCAAACCATCCGATTTCTTCGTTCTCGCACCTGACAATAAAACAAAAAATGTCGTATATCACAAGATGTTTTACTGAAGGGAATCGACCCTATTGCAACCTACTCAGGAAATAGTTTAAAAGAAAGTAGTGCAACAATGCTACGCGAATCATTTCGAATCAATTCAATAAAACGAATTCCTTGCTGCCACGTGAATTACATTCATTTCAATGTAATTAAAATATATTTCATTTTGATTGAATTTAATTAATTTGGAGTATTCATTTTATCCGCCCCGGAGGTCTCGGGTTCAATTCCCGGTAGTGACAAGGAAAAAATTGCACGGCTGGTTTAAAATCAATGAATTAATCGGGTGACGGTCTCTTTATCGTAAACAATTTATCGTGTTTCAATTTAACGTGAACATTTAACCGTAGAACAGTTTTTCGTAGACACAATTTACCGTGGACACAATTTATCGTTGGACAATTTATCGTAGAACAGTATATCGTGGACAATTTATCGTAGAACAGAATAATGCGTGTTCTTAACCGATTATGATGGGATTGGGTATGTTGGATGGAAATGGGATTATTGAATGATTTTTGGAAGAAGTTCTGGAATATGGCCATGTGGGACGGAACTCGGTAGTTTCTTAACCGATTATGATGGGATTGGGTATGTTGGATGGAAATGGGATTATTGAGTGATTTTTGGAAGAAGTTCTGGAATATGGCCATGTGGGACGGAACTCGGTAGTTTCTTAACCGATTATGATGGGATTGGGTATGTTGGATGAAAATGGGATTATTGAATGATTTTTGGGAGAAGTTCTGGAATATGGCCATGTGGGACGGATCTCGGTAGTTTCTTAACCGATTATGATGGGATTGGGTATGTTGGATGGAAATGGGCTTATTGAATGATTTTTGAAAGAAGTTCTGGAATATGGCCATGTGGGACGGAACTCGGTAGTTTCTTAACCGATTATGATGGGATTGGGTATGTTGGATGGAAATGGGATTATTGAATGATTTTTGGAAGAAGTTCTGGAATATGGCCAAGTGGGACGGAACTCGGTAGTTTCTTAACCGATTATGATGGGATTGGGTATGTTGGATGAAAATGGGATTATTGAATTATTTTTGGAAGAAGTTCTGGAATTTGGCCATGTGGGACGGAACTCAGTAGTTTCTTAGCCGATTATGATGGGATTGGGTATGTTGGATGGAAATGGGATTATTGAATGATTTTTGAAAGAAGTTCTGGAATATGGCCATGTGGGACGGAACTCGGTAGTTTCTTAACCGATTATGATGGGATTGGGTATGTTGGATGGAAATGGGATTATTGAATGATTTTTGGAAGAAGTTCTGGAATATGACCATGTGGGACGGAACTCAGTAGTTTCTTAACCGATTATAATGGGATTGGGTATGTTGGATGGAAATGGGATTATTGAATGATTTTTGGAAGAAGTTCTGGAATATGGCCATGTGGGACGGAACTCGGTAGTTTCTTAACCGATTATGATGGGATTGGGTATGTTGGATGGAAATGGGATTATTGAATGATTTTTGGAAGAAGTTCTGGAATATGACCATGTGGGACGGAACTCGGTAGTTTCTTAACCGACCATAAGAATTAAAAACGCAGCAAAATGAATACTGGTTTAAAACGTCATGTCAAAAAAAATGTGAATTCGTATATTTCAAGCCGTTAAATGTTTGTTTTATGGATGAATTTAGTTCTAATTTTTATAGTACAGCAACATCAGTGAATAATAGTTATAGTATTAGTAGAAATTTTCCATTCGGTGCCGGATAGTGCTCGAGTATTAAAACACTGCTATTTTCAATCATAATTGTTCGAGTATTGAAACAACGGCGAATAATCTCAAGCAACATATGTCTAAATTATTGGTAAAATCTGATACTGGTTCCTAGTCACCCAACGTTTTAATTTTTCGCAACAATGTCATGCAGTGCACTTTGTCATATGATGGAGCAGCCATCTTGTTATTGATATCGAACTGAAGAAATAACGTTCATTCATTAGTTGTATGTTTGTCAAAAAGTGTTGAAAAATTTATTAGCCATATTTCGAGAACGAACGAAATCGTCCAATATTTATTATTATCAATGACGATTTCCTTCGTCCTCGAAATATAGCGAAATTATTTTTCAACACTTTTTATCGTATCATAATACAGCGATATCGATATCTAATCTTCACATTTTCGATGTGAAGTGCTTGTTAGTTGTCTCATTTTTACCTGCGCAATCGGTTAGACAATTTCAACGCGGTCATGCAGTCTTGGTGAAGTTATTTTGTAATTTTGAGATAGATTTCACTGGCGTGCTCAATTTTTATCCCAAAACGCTTTCGTTGATTCTTCATCCATCCAGTTATTTTTTGTTTGTGGTTTTAAAAATTTTAAATGTTGTAATAATTTTTCACTGATCCTCGACGAACTGAAGAAATACCTGTATTAATATTATCGAAATGTTTGAAGTTAAAAAGTGTACTGGTTAAAGCTTTGGTGTTTGAATCGGGAGATACCGGGTACGAATCCCGAGAGAGGCAGGATGTAAAGGGAATTTTCTTCAACAATTTGCGATCTGTGATGAAATGGAACACATCTATAACCCCCTGTCGAAGTGCAAAACTCATGGGTTAACCCATCATCCATGCCAGTATAGCATCGATATAGCTGGCATCGAGCTATGCAATGTGCAACTGGTAATAAAATCGGACCTATAGCCGTACGTTCTCAAATTGGACGGCAACGGCGTAAAACTAAGTTCAAACCACCTCGGCCTCAGACCAGATTGCGGGGATAATAAAAATAAAAAAATAATAATTATAAATAAACAATAGTACTTTCACGTCGTCTTGTAGTATTTTGCTCAAAATGATAATTATCATGATGTTGTTTGTAGAAAGCATGACTAGTTTGATCAAGTTTACCTAAACTTTGGATATATATATTGGCAGACGAAATATCAAAATTACGTCCATTAAACCCGAATATGGAAATACGGTGTTTAATAGGCTTAACGATAATCACAATATTCAAAGAGTTGGTGGATGCTTCTAATGCGATTGAAGTTAAGTAGAGAGAGTAGTAGTAGGTTCCATTTCGTATATTTCAGTTTAAAATATTCATATTCATTTTTCACTTATTCTTCAGTATATAGTATTCTATTCAATAAACTAATAAACTTTTTATTCGTTATTAAGTTTTCGTACTTTATTGAAAATGAGAATGTTTGACGTCAATCGCATTGCATTGTGCAAATTCTTTGTTTTTTGTAAAATTATAAATTTCTATAAAATATGGGCGCACAGATTTAGATTTTTACCTCTTTGTGGTGCTGGCTCGGTAACTCTAAACTAATACAACAGTCGAGAGAAAGCGATGCAGGAAGAATTTTGCTTATGGCCTTTGACACTACATGTCAGGACGAGTTATGGGCGCCACAAATCCACACAAAAGCGTATGTTCTTCAGGCTAGGGATGACGGAAGTGAGCGTTTAACTTATAGCAAGGAGCTTACTATGTACATGTATATCACTAATCTGTAATGCACACACGTGTCAAACCAATAAGTGAATTGAGCGGTCAGCCAACTATCTTCTCCCAGAAAAAAGCCTTTTAAGACTTAAGATCTCCAGAAACTTTTTTCCTCTTTTCGGGAACTTGTTATATAAAATCATTAAATAATCTCATTTCAACGGAACGGCCAAGTTCCATTCCAGAAAACCATATTCCAGAACTTCTTCCAAAAATCACTCAATAATCCCATTTCCATCTAACATACCCAATCCCATCATAATCGGTTTAAAAACTACCGAGTTCCGTCCCACATGGCCATACTCCAGAACTTCTTCCAAAAATCATTCAATAATCCCATTTCCATCCAACATACTCAATCCCATTATTATCGGTTAGGAAACTACCGAGTTCCGTCTCACATGGCCATATTCCAGAACTTCTTCCAAAAATCATTCAATAATACCATTTCCATCCGACATACCCAATCCCATCATAATCGGTTAAGAAACTAACGAGTTCCGTCCCACATGGCCATATTCCAGAACTTCTTCAAAAAATCACTCAATAATCCTATTTCCATCCAACATACCCAATCCCATCATATTCTGTTAAGAAACTACCGAGTTCCGCACCACATGGCCATATTCCAGAACTTCTTCCAAAAACCATTCAATAATCCCATTTCCATCCAACATACCCAATCCCATCATAATCGGTTAAGAAACTACCGAGTTCCATCCCACATGGCTATATTCCAGAACTTCTTTCAAAAATCATTCAATAATCCCATTTCCATCCAACATACCCAATCCCATCATATTCGGTTAAGAAACTACCGAGTTCCGACCCACATGGCCATATTCCAGAACTTCTCCCAAAAATCATTCAATAATCCCATTTCCATTCAACATACCCAGTCCCATCATAATCGGTTAAGAAGCTACCGAGTTCCGTCCCACATGGCCATATTCCAGAACTTCTTCAAAAAATCACTCAATAATCCCATTTCCATCCAACATACCCAATCCCATCATAATCGGTTAAGAAACTAACGAGTTCCGTCCCACATGGCCATATTCCAGAACTTCTTCAAAAAACCATTCAATAATCCCATTTCCATCCAACATACCCAATCCAATCATATTCGGTTAAGAAACTACCGAGTTCCGTCCCACATGGCCATATTCCAGAACTTCTTCCAAAAATCATTCAATAATCCCATTTCCATCCAACATACCCAATCCCATCATAATCGGTTAAGAAACTACCGAGTTCCGTCCCACATGGCCATATTCCAGAACTTCTTCCAAAAACCATTCAATAATCCCATTTTCATCCAACATACCCAATCCCATCATATTCGGTTAAGAAACTACCGAGTTCCGTCCCACATGACCATATTCCACAACTTCTTCCAAAAACCATTCAATAATCCCATTTCCATCCAACATACCCAATCCCATCATAATCGGTTAAGAAACTACCGAGTTCCGTCCCACATGGCCATATTCCAGAACTTCTTCCAAAAACCATTCAATAATCCCATTTCCATCCAACATACCCAATCCCATCATAATCGGTTAAGAAACTACCGAGTTCCGTCCCACATGTCCATATTCCAGAACTTCTTCCAAAAACCATTCAATAATCCCATTTTCATCCAACATACCCAATCCCATCATATTCGGTTAAGAAACTACCGAATTCCGTCCCACATTGCCATATTCCAGAACTTCTTCCAAAAACCATTCAATAATCCCATTTCCATCCAACATACCCAATCCCATCATATTCGGTTAAGAAACTACCGAATTCCGTCCCACATGGCCATATTCCAGAACTTCTTCCAAAAACCATTCAATAAACCCATTTCCATCCAACATACCCAATCCCATCATAATCGGTTAAGAAACTACCGAGTTCCGTTCCACATGGCCATATTCCAGAACTTCTTCCAAAAACCATTAAAGAATCCCACTAATTTTAATACCACGCATAAAACTGTTCTACGATAAATTGTCCACGATAAATTGTCCACGATAAACTGTTCTACGATAAATTGTCCACGATAAACTGTTCTACGATAAATTGTCCACGAAAAATTGTTCTACGATAAATTGTTCCACGATAAATTGATTCCACGATAAATTGTTTCCACGATAAATTGTTCTACGATGAATTGTTCAACGATAAATTGCTCACGATAAATTGTTCACGATAAACTGACAGTAAATCGAATTAATCACTCATTAGTCATTATCCGAAATGAAAATATGATTATTAAACCTCATTTAAGGCGGCCAAATCTCTTGATGGGATATAGTGCCAGAGAAAGAGAGAGAGCGAGAGAGAGAGAGAGAGAGAGAGAGAGAGAGAGAGAGAGAGAGAGAGAGAGAGAGAGAGAAATTCATTTTATCTTAATAAAAAAACTCAATTTAATTAAGCTGTAATAACTTTATACAACATTTATTGATTTTGAGGCGGTACGAAGTTCGCCGGGTCAGCTAGTCTATATATATAAAACAAAGTCGTGTTAGTTACACCATTTATAACTGAAGAACGGCTGGACCGATTTTTATGATCTTTTTTTTGTTGGATTTGACTCCGTTCCGAATAGCATAATAACTATTAAAACATTGGAAAAATTCACCAAAAAAAAAGTTATCAAGAAAATTCATTTTCTCATATATTTAGTACATTTTGTTTTTTTTATTTTGTTCGTCTCAATACAGTGGTGATTTAGGAAAAAAGAAAAGTCGGAAAAACTCAAAAGGGATGTCCCAAAAATCTAATAAAAAAACATTTTTTTATATGAATTTTGTAGGTGTAGTTTGTATGTGACGAGTGGTGCAGTGGTTAAAGCTTCGGCGCTTGGACCGCAAGGTACTGGATACTAATCCGACTGGAGGCTGCATGCACATTTACCATTTTATTTTTTATCCAATTTTTTTTTTATTTCATCTACTTATCTATCTATATATATAAAACAAAGTCGTGTTAGTTACACCATTTATAACTGAAGAACGATTTACTGTCAGTTTATCGTGAACAATTTATCGTTGAACAATTTATCGTAGAACAATTTATCGTGGAAACAATTTATCGTGGAATCAATTTATCGTGGAACAATTTATCGTAGAACAATTTATCGTGGACAATTTATCGTAGAAAAGTTTATCGTGGACAATTTATCGTAGAACAGTTTATCGTGGACAATTTATCGTGGACAATTTATCGTAGAACAGTTTATCGTGGGACAATTTATCGTAGAACAGATTATCGTGGATAATTTATCGTTGAACAGTTTTATGCGTGGTATATCAAAATTAGTGGGATTCTTTAATGGTTGTTGGAAGAAGTTCTGGAATATGGCCATGTGGGACGGAACTCGGTAGTTTCTTAACCGATTATGATGGGATTGGGTATGTTGGATGGAAATGGGATTATTGAATGGTTTTTGGAAGAAGTTCTGGAATATGGCCATGTGGGACGGAACTCGGTAGTTTCTTAACCGATTATGATAGGATTGGGTATGTTGGATGGAAATGGGATTATTGAATGGTTTTTTGGAAGAAGTTCTGGAATATGGCCATGTGGGACGGAACTCGGTAGTTTCTTAACCGATTATGATGGGATTGGGTATGTTGGATGGAAATGGGATTATTGAATGATTTTTGGAAGAAGTTCTGGAATATGGCCATGTGGGACGGAACTCGGTAGTTTCTTAACCGATTTTGATGGGATTGGGTATGTTGGATGGAAATGGGATCATTGAATGATTTTTGGAAGAAGTTCTGGAATATGGCCATGTGGGACGGCACTCGGTAGTTTCTTAACCGATTATGATGGGATTGGGTATGTTGGATGGAAATGGGATTATTGAATGGTTTTTGGAAGAAGTTCTGGAATATGGCCATGTGGGACGGAACTCGGTAGTTTCTTAACCGATTATGATGGGATTCAGTATGTCGGATGGAAATGGGACTATTGAATGATTTTTGGAAGAAGTTCTGGAATATGGCCATGTGGTACGGAACTCGGTAGTTTCTTAACCGATTATGATGGGATTGGGTATGTCGGATGAAAATGGTATTATTGAATGATTTTTGGAAGAAGTTCTGGAATATGGCCATATGGGACGGAACTAGGTAGTTTATTAACCGATTATGATGGGATTGGGTATGTTGGATGGAAATGGGATTATTGAATGATTTTTGGAAGAAGTTCTAGAGTATGGCCATGTGGGACGGAACTCGGTAGTTTTTAAACCGATTATGATGGGATTGGGTATCTTAGATGGAAATGGGATTATTGAATGATTTTGGAAGAAGTTCTGGAATATGGTTTTCTGGAATGGAACTTGGCCGTTCCATGGAAATGGGATTATTGAATGATTTTTATAACAAGTTCCCGAAAAGAGGAAAAAAGTTTCTGGAGATCTTATGTCTTAAAAGGTTTTTTTCTGGAAGCTGATAGTTGGCTGACCGCTCAATCCACTTATTGGGTTGACATGTGTGTGCATTACAGATTAGTGATATACATGTACATAGTAAGCTCCTTGCTATAAGTTAAACGCTCACTTCCGTCATCCCTAGCCTGAAGAACATACGCTTTTGTGTGGATTTGTTGCGCCCATAACTCGTCCTGACATGTAGTGTCAAAGGCCATAAGCAAAATTCTTCATGTATCGCTTTCTCTCGACTGCCGTATTAGTTTAGAGTTACCCAGCCAGCACCACAAAGAGGTAAACATCTAAATCTTTGCGCTCATATTTTATAGAAATTTATAATTTTACAAAAAACAAAGAATTTGCACAATGCAATGCGATTGACGTCAAACATTCTCATTTTCAATAAAGTACGAAAACTTAATAACGAATAAAAAGTTTATTAGTTTTTTGAATAGAATACTATATACTGAAGAATAAGTGAAAAATGAATATGAATATTTTAAACTGAAATATACGAAATGGAACCTACTACTACTCTCTCTACTTAACTTCAATCGCATGGAAAGCATCCACCAACTCTTTGAATATTGTGATTATCGTTACGCCTATTAAACACCGTATTTCCATATTCGGGTTTAATGGACGTAATTTTGATATTTCGTCTGCCAATATATATACCCAAAGTTTAGGTAAACTTGATCAAACTAGTTATGCTTTCTACAAACAACATCATGATAATTATCGTTTTGAGCAAAATACTACAAGATGACGTGAAAGTACTATTGTTTATTTATAATTATTATTTTTTTTATTTTTATTATCCCCGCAATCTGGTCTGGGGCCGAGGCGGTCTGAACTCTTTCGCGGTCTGCTTTTTCCGTCCTTAGTTTTACGCCGTTGCCGTCCAATTTGAGAACGTACGGCTATAGGTCCGATTTTATGACCATCTGCACATTGCATAGCTCGATGCCAGCTATATCGATGCTATACTGGCATGGAAGATGGGTTAACCCATGAGTTTTGCACTTCGACAAGGGGTTATAGATGTGTTCCATTTCATCACAGATCACAAATTGTTGAAGAAAATTCCCTTTACATCCTGCCTCTATCGGGATTCGTACCTGGTATCTCCCGATTCAAACACCAAAGCTTTAACCACTGCGCTTTTTAACTTCAAACATTTCGATAATATTAATACAGGTATTTCTTCAGTTCGTCGAGGATCAGTGAAAAATTATTACAACATTTAAAATTTTTAAAACCACAAACAAAAAATAACTGGATGGATGAAGAATCAACCAAAGCGTTTTGGGATAAAAATTGAGCACGTCAGTGAAATCTATCTCAATTTACAAAATAACTTCACCAAGACTGCATGACCGCGTTGAAATTGTCTAACCGATTGCGCAGGTAAAAATGAGACAATTAACAAGCACTTCACATCGAAAATGTGAAGATTAGATATCGATATCGCTGTATTACGATACGATAAAAAGAGTTGAAAAATAATTTCGAGGACGAAGGAAATCGTCATTGATAATAATAAATATAGGACGATTTCGTTCGTTCTCGAAATATGGCTAATTAATTTTTCAACACTTTTTGACAGACATACAACTAATGAACGAACGTTATTTCTTCAGTTCGATACCAATATCAAGATGGCTGCTCCATCATATGACGAAGTGCACTGCATGACATTGTTGCGAAAAATTAAAACGTTGGGTGACTAGGAACCAGTATCAGATTTTACCAATAATTTAGACATATGTTGCTTGAGATTATTCGCCGTTGTTTCAATACTCGAACAATTATGATTGAAAATAGCAGTGTTTTAATACTCGAGCACTATCCGGCACCGAATGGGAAATTTCTACTAATACTGTAACTATTATTCACTGATGTTGCTGTACTATAAAAATTAGAACTAAATTCATCTATAAAACAAACATTTAACGGCTTGAAATATACGAATTCACATTTTTTTTGACATGACGTTTTAAACCAGTATTCATTTTGCTGCGTTTTTAATTCTTATGGTCGGTTAAGAAACTACCGAGCTCCGTCCCATATGGCCATATCACCGAACTTCTTCCAAAAATCATTCAATAATCCAATTTCCATCCAACATACCCAATCCCATCATAATCGGTTAAGAAACTGCCGAGTTCCGTCCCACATGGCCATATTCCAGAACTTCTTCCAAAAATCATTCAATAATCCCATTTCCATCCAACATACCCAATCCCATCATAATCGGTTAAGAAACTACCGAGTTCCGTCCCACATGGCCATATTCCAGAACTTCTTCCAAAAATCATTCAATAATCCCATTTCCATCCAACATACCTAATCCCATCATAATTGGTTAAGAAACTACCGAGTTCCGTCCCACATGGCCATATTCCAGAACTTCTTTCATAAATCATTCAATAATCCCATTTCCATCCAACATACCCAATCCCATCATAATCGGTTTAAAAACTACCGAGTTCCGTCCCACATGGCCATATTCCAGAACTTCTTCCAAAAACCATTCAATAATCCCATTTCCATCCAACATACCCAATCCCATCATAATCGGTTAAGAAACTACCGAGTTCCGTCCCACATGGCCATATTCCAGAACTTCTTCCAAAAATCATTCAATAATCCCATTTCCATCCAACATACCCAATCCCATCATAATCGGTTAAGAAACTACCGAGTTCCGTCCCACATGGCCATATTCCAGAACTTCTTCCATAAATCATTCAATAATCCCATTTCCATCCAACATACTTAATCCCATCATAATCGGTTTAAAAACTACCGAGTTCCGTCACACATGGCCATATTCCAGAACTTTTTCCAAAAATCATTCAATAATCCCATTTCCATCCAACATACCCAATCCCATCATAATCGGTTAAGAAACCAGCGAGTTTCATCCCACATGGCCATAATCCAGAACTTCTACCAAAAACCATTCAATAATCCCATTTCCATCCAACATACCCAATCCCATCATAATCGGTTAAGAAACTACCGAGTTCCGTCCCACATGGCCATATTCCAGAACTTCTCCCAAAAATAATTCAATAATCCCATTTTCATCCAACATACCCAATCCCATCATAATTGGTTAAGAAACTACCGAGTTCCGTACCACATGGCCATATTCCAGAACTTCTTCCAAAAATCATTCAATAATCCCATTTCCATCCAACATACCCAATCCCATCATAATCGGTTAAGAAACTACCGAGTTCCGTCCCACATGGCCATATTCCAGAACTTCTTCCATAAATCATTCAATAATCCCATTTCCATCCAACATACCCAATCCCATCATAATTGGTTAAGAAACTACCGAGATCCGTCCCACATGGCCATATTCCAGAACTTCTTCCATAAATCATTCAATAATCCCATTTCCATCCAACATACCCAATCCCATCATAATCGGTTTAAAAACTACCGAGTTCCGTCCCACATGGCCATATTCCAGAACTTCTTCCAAAAATCATTCAATAATCTCATTTCCATCCAACATACCCAATCCCATCATAATCGGTTAAGAAACTACCGAGTTCCGTCCCACATGGCCATATTCCAGAACTTCTTCCAAAAACCATTCAATAATCCCATTTCCATCCAACATACCCAATCCCATCATAATCGGTTAAGAAACTACCGAGTTCCGTCCCACATGGCCATATTCCAGAACTTCTTCCAAAAATCATTCAATAATCCCATTTCCATCCAACATACCCAATCCCATCATAATTGGTTAAGAAACTACCGAGTTCCGTCCCACATGGCCATATTCCAGAACTTCTTCCATAAATCATTCAATAATCTCATTTCCATCCAACATACCCAATCCCATCATAATCGGTTTAGAAACTACCGAGTTCCGTCCCACATGGCCATATTCCAGAACTTCTTCCAAAAATCATTCAATAATCCCATTTCCATCCAACATACCCAATCCCATCATAATCGGTTAAGAAACTACCGAGTTCCGTCCCACATGGCCATATTCCAGAACTTCTTCCAAAAATCATTCAATAATCCCATTTCCATCCAACATACCCAATCCCATCATAATCGGTTAAGAAACTACCGAGTTCCGTCCCATATGGCCATATTCCAGAACTTCTTCCAAAAATCAGTCAATAATCCCATTTCCATCCAACATACCCAATCCCATCATAATCGGTTTAAAAACTACCGAGTTCCGTCCCACATGGCCATATTCCAGAACTTCTTCCAAAAATCATTCAATAATCCCATTTCCATTCAACATACCCAATCCCATCATAATCGGTTAAGAAACTACCGAGTTCCATCCCACATGGCCATAATCCAGAACTTCTACCAAAAACCATTCAATAATCCCATTTCCATCCAACATACCCAATCCCATCATAATCGGTTAAGAAACTACCGAGTTCCGTCCCACATGGCCATATTCCAGAACTTCTCCCAAAAATCATTCAATAATCCCATTTCCATCCAACATACCCAATCCCATCATAATCGGTTAAGAAACTACCGAGTTCCGTACCACATAGCCATATTCCAGAACTTCTTCCAAAAATCATTCAATAATCCCATTTCCATCCAACATACCCAATCCCATCATAATCGGTTAAGAAACTACTGAGTTCCGTCCCACATGGTCATATTCCAGAACTTCTTCCAAAAATCATTCAATAATCCCATTTCCATCCAACATACCCAATCCCATCATAATCGGTTAAGAAACTACCGAGTTCCGTCCCACATGGCCATATTCCAGAACTTCTCCCAAAAATCATTCAATAATCCCATTTCCATCCAACATACCCAATCCCATCATAATCGGTTAAGAAACTACCGAGTTCCGTCCCACATGGCCATATTCCAGAACTTCTTCAAAAAACCATTCAATAATCCCATTTCCATCCAACATACCCAATCCCATCATAATCGGTTAAGAAACTACCGAGTTCCGTCCCACATGGCCATATTCCAGAACTTCTTCCATAAATCATTCAATAATCCCATTTCCATCCAACATACCCAATCCCATCATAATCGGTTTAAAAACTACCGAGTTCCGTCCCACATGGCCATATTCCAGAACTTCTTCCAAAAATCATTCAATAATCCCATTTTCATCCAACATACCCAATCCCATCATAATCGGTTAAGAAACTACCGAGTTCCGTCCCACATGGCCATATTCCAGAACTTCTTCCAAAAATCATTCAATAATCTCATTTCCATCCAACATACCCAATCTCATCATAATCGGTTAAGAAACTACCGAGTTCCGTCCCATATGGCCATATTCCAGAACTTCTTCCATAAATCATTCAATAATCCCATTTCCATCCAACATACCCAATCCCATCATAATCGGTTTAAAAACTACCGAGTTCCGTCCCACATGGCCATATTCCAGAACTTCTTCCAAAAATCATTCAATAATCCCATTTTCATCCAACATACCCAATCCCATCATAATCGGTTAAGAAACTACTGAGTTCCGTCCCACATGGCCATATTCCAGAACTTCTTCCAAAAATCATTCAATAATCCCATTTCCATCCAACATACCCAATCCCATCATAATCGGTTTAAAAACTACCGAGTTCCGTCCCACATGGCCATATTCCAGAACTTCTTCCAAAAATCATTCAATAATCCCATTTTCATCCAACATACCCAATCCCATCATAATCGGTTAAGAAACTACCGAGTTCCGTCCCACATGGCCATATTCCAGAACTTCTTCCAAAAATCATTCAATAATCTCATTTCCATCCAACATACCCAATCCCATCATAATCGGTTAAGAAACTACCGAGTTCCGTCCCATATGGCCATATTCCAGAACTTCTTCCAAAAATCATTCAATAATCCCATTTCCATCCAACATACCCAATCCCATTATAATCGGTTAAGAAACTACTGAGTTCCGTCCCACATGGCCATATTCCAGAACTTCTTCCAAAAATCATTCAATAATCCCATTTCCATCCAATATACCCAATCCCATCATAATCGGTTAAGAACACGCATTATTCTGTTCTACGATAAATTGTCCACGATATACTGTTCTACGATAAATTGTCCCAAGATAAATTGTGTCCACGGTAAATTTTGTCTACGTAAACTGTTCTACGGTTAAATGTTCACGTTAAATTGAAACACGATAAATTGTTTACGATAAAGAGACCGTCACCCCTGAAGAACGGCTGGACCGATTTTTATGATCTTTTTTTTGTTGGATTTGACTCCGTTCCGAATAGCATAATAACTATTAAAACATTGGAAAAATTCACCAAAAAAAAAGTTATCAAGAAAATTCATTTTCTCATATATTTAGTACATTTTGTTTTTTTTTATTTTGTTCGTCTCAATACAGTGGTGATTTAGGAAAAAAGAAAAGTCGGAAAAACTCAAAAGGGATGTCCCAAAAATCTAATAAAAAAACATTTTTTTATATGAATTTTGAAGGTGTAGTTTGTGACGAGTGGTGCAGTGGTTAAAGCTTCGGCGCTTGGACCGCAAGGTACTGGATACGAATCCGACTAGAGGCTGCATGCACATTTACCATTTAATTTTTTATCCAATTTTTTTTTTATTTCATCTACTTATCTATATATATAAAACAAAGTCGGGTTAGTTACACCATTTATAACTGAAGAACGGCTGGACCGATTTTTATGATCTTTCTTTTGTTGGATTTGACTCCGTTCCGAATAGCATAATAACTATTAAAACATTGGAAAAATTCACCAAAAAAAAAAAATTCATTTTCTCATATATTTAGTACATTTTGTTTTTTTTATTTTGTTCGTCTCAATACAGTGGTGATTTAGGAAAAAAGAAAAGTCGGAAAAACTCAAAAGGGAAGCCCCAAAAATCTAATAGAAAAATCTTTTTTTTTGTATGAATTTTGTAGGTGTAGTTTGTATGTGACGAGTGGTGCAGTGGTTAAAGCTTCGGCGCTTGAGCCGCAAGGTACTGGATACGAATCCGACTGGAGGCTGCATGCAAATGTACCATTTTATTTTTTATCCAATTTTTTTATTTTATCTACTTAGCTATATAATTCATGATGGAAATGGTGGATTATTTTTCTTCGATGCGCCCGGTGGAACTGGCAAGGCATTCCTCATATCATTGATTTTGGCCACTGTTCGTGTGAGATCCAATATTGCTGTAGCAGTTGCTCAGCGTTGAAATTGTCGTTAGACCTTAAATCGGCTGAAAACCCGACTTACAACATTGCGAAACATTCAGCAATGGCGAAAGTTTTGGTAGCAGTAAAATCATCATCGATTATGATTGTACAATGGCGCATTTGAAGCATTCAATCGAACTATGAAAGATCTACGCAATGACTCAAGATGTTTTGGAGGCGCAATGATTCAACTGTCTGGCGATTTCCGTCAAAAAATACCAGTGATTCCAAGATTGACCGCTGTCGATGAAATAAACGCTTACCTCAAATCATCGACTCTGCGTGGCGCTATGTGATGAAACTTTAGCTGACGACAAACATGCGAGTTGCATTGTTAAACCAGAGACAACTTAACAGAGATATTTCATTCTATGTAAACGTAAAAATTTAAACTGCGAGTTCATTTTCTGTAAATAGCCGCAAACAACCAAAAATATTTCGTTTTTTTGCGTAAACGTATACGCAGTTTAACGAAAAATAACAGATACAACGATGACATTGTAATTGTCAGAAATATATTTTGTTTTCATTTTTTACCTCGAACGAAAAATTTAATTTGATTGTCTGTGGTTAAACGATCCATCTGCCGAAGATTTCTCCAAGCAATTGCTGACTATCGGTAATGGCCGTGTTCCGGTCGACGAATCGAACAGATTTATTTAGTTTCCTCAGAACTTTTACAATTTTGTCTCAACGAAGGAAGAGCTCATCAACAAAGTGTTCCCGAACAATATTACTAACCACAAAAATCACAATTGGGTGAGTGAACGAGTAATTCTTGCGGCAAAGAACAAAAATGGGGATCACTTAAATTTCACAATTCAAAATCTAACCGTCGGTCCACTTCATTCCTTCAAATCTATCGACTGTGTGACAAACAAAGACGAAGCAACCAACTGTCCAACTGAATTTTTAAACTCATTGGATCTGGTTAGCTTGCCCCCGCACAATTTACAACTGAAAGTTGGTGTATTGCCGGTAATCATCATGCTACGAAACCTGAATCAACCAAAACTATATAACGGAACGCGTTTTATTTTGAGAAATCTCAAGGAAAGTTCAAAGGTGAGGAAGTTCTCATTCCGAGAGTTCTGTTGATCTCAACCGATATGCCATTCGAGTTTAAACGAATTCAATTTCCGATTCGTCTTGCATTCGCCATGACGACCAACAGATCACAAGGTCCATCCTTGAGTGTTTGTGGCCTGAATCTAGAAAATGGATGTTTCACGGCCAATTGTACATAGCATGTTCACGTGTCGGCAAACCATCCGATTTCTTCGTTCTCGCACCTGACAATAAAACAAAAAATGTCGTATATCACAAGATGTTTTACTGAAGGGAATCGACCCTATTGCAACCTACTCAGGAAATAGTTTAAAAGAAAGTAGTGCAACAATGCTACGCGAATCATTTCGAATCAATTCAATAAAACGAATTCCTTGCTGCCACGTGAATTACATTCATTTCAATGTAATTAAAATATATTTCATTTTGATTGAATTTAATTAATTTGGAGTATTCATTTTATCCGCCCCGGAGGTCTCGGGTTCAATTCCCGGTAGTGACAAGGAAAAAATTGCACGGCTGGTTTTGGATCAATGAATGAATTAATCACTCATTAGTCATTATCCGAAATGAAAATATGATTATTAAACCTGATTTAAGGCGGCCAAATCTCTTGATGGGGTATAGTGCCAGAGAGAGAGAGAGAGAGAGAGAGAGAGAGAGAGAGAGAGAGAGAGGAGAGAGAGAGAGAGAGAGAGAGAGAGAGAGAGAGAGAGAGAGAGAGAGAGAGAGAGAGAGAGAGAGAGAGAGAGAGAGAAATTCATTTTATCTTAATAAAAAAAGTCAATTTAATTAAGCTATAATAACTTTAAGCAACATTTATTGATTTTGAGGCGGTACGAAGTTCGCCGGGTCAGCTAGTCTATATATATAAAACAAAGTCGGGTTAGTTACACCATTTATAACTGAAGAACGGCTGGACCGATTTTTATGATCTTTCTTTTGTTGAGTTTGACTCCGTTCTGAATAGCATAATAACTATTAAAACATTGGAAAAAATCACCAAAAAAAATAGTTATCAAGAAAATTCATTTTCTCATATATTTAGTACATTTTGTTTTTTTTTATTTTGTTCGTCTCAATACAGTGGTGGTTTAGGAAAAAAGAAAAGTCGGAAAAACTGAAAAGGAAAACCCCAAAAATTTAATTTTTTATCCAATTTTTTTTATTTTATGTACTTATCTGTATAATTCATGATGGAAATGGTGGACTATTTTTCTTCGATGTGCCCGGTAGAACTGGAAAGGTTTTCCTCATGTCATTGATTTTGGCCACTGTTCGTGCGAGATTCGATATTGCTGTAGCAGTTGCTCAGCGTTGAAATTGTCTATAAACCTTCAATCGGCTGAAAACCCGACTTGCAACATTGCAAAACACTCAGCAATGGCGAAAGTTTTGGTAGCAAGTAAAATCATCATCGATTATGAATGTACAATGGCGCACAAATGCGCATTGGAAGCACTCAATCGAACTATGAAAGATCTACGCAATGACTCAAGATGTTTTGGAGGCGCAATGATTCAACTGTCTGGCGATTTCCGTCAAAAAATACCAGTGATTCCAAGATCGACCGCTGTCGATGAAATAAACGCTTGCCTCAAATCATCGACTCTGCGTGGCGCTATGTGGAGAAACTTCAGCTGACGACAAACATGCGAGTTGCATTGTTAAACCAGAGACAACCTAACAGAGATATTTCATTCTATGTAAACGGTAAAATTTAAACTGCGAGTTCATTTTCTGTAAATAGCCGCAAACAACCAAAAACATTTTGTTTTTTTGCGTATACGTATACGCAGTTTAACGAAAAATGACAGATACAACGATGACATTGGAATTATCTGAAATATATTTTGTTTTCATTTTTTAGCTCGAACGAAAATTTTAATTTGATTGTCTGTGGCTAAACGATCCATCTGCCGAAGATTTCTCCAAGCAGTTGCTGACTATCGGTAATGGCCGTGTTCCGGTCGACGAATCGAACGGATTTCGTTTCCTCAGAACATTTACAATTTTCTCTCAACGAAGAACTAGCTCATCAACAAAGTGTTCCCGAACATCATTACTAACCACAAAAATCACAATTGGGTGAGTGAACGAGTAATTCTTGCGGCAAAGAACAAAGATGTGGATCATTTAAATTTCACAATTCAAAATCTAATCGTCGATCTACTTCATTCCTTCAAATATATCGATTGTGTGACAAACAAAGACGAAGCAACCAACTATCCAACTGAATTTTTAAATTGATTGGATCTGGTTGGCTTGCCACCGCACAATTTACAACTGAAAGTTGGTGCGGTAATCATCATGCTACGAAACCTGAAACAACCAAAACTATGTAACGGAACGCGTTTGGTTTTGAGAAAACTCAAGGAAAGTTCAAAGGTGAGGAAGTTCTTATTCCGAGAACTCTGATGATCCCAACCGATATGCCATTCGAATTTAAACGAATTCAATTTCCGATTCGTCTTGCATTCGCCATGACGATCAACAAATCACAAGACACATCCTTGAGTGTTTGTGGCCTGAATCTAGAAAATGAATGTTTTTCTCACGGCCAATTGTACGACGCATGTTTACGTGTCCGCAAACCATCCGCTTTGTTCGTTCTCGCTCCTGACAATACAACAAAAAATGTCGTAGATCACAAGAAGCTTTACTGAAGGGAATCGACCCTATTGCAACCCACCCAGCAAATAGTTGAAAAGAAAGTAGTGCAACAATGCTACGCGAATCATTTCGAATCAATTCAATAAAACGAACGCCTCGGAGGTCTCGGGTTCGATTCCCGGTAGTGACAAGGAAACAATTGCACGACTGGTTTAGGATCAATGAATTAATCACACATTATCCGAAATGAAAATATGATTATGAAACCTTATTTGAAGCGGCCAAATTCCTTGATAGGATATAGTGCCAGAGAGAGAGAGAGAGAGAGAGAGATAAATTCATTTTATCTTAATAAAAAACTCAATTTAATTAAGCTATAATAACTTTAAACAACATTTATTGATTTTGAGGCGGTACGAAGTTCGCCGGGTCAGCTAGTAAATAACTAATAATCACTATATCACTATAATAGTTTTAGCGCATAGTTTGTAAATATTTCTAGAGAAATATTTTATAACTGTTCACTGTTTTATTATTTTATTTTATTTTTTAAAAGCACTAATAGAATTTATGTGTTGACTGTTCAACGATCACGATTGGAATGTATATGTTATATATATATATATATATATATATATATATATATATATATATATATATATATATATATATAGATAAGTAGATGAAATAAAAAAAATTGGATAAAAAATAAAATGGTACATTTGCATGCAGCCTCCAGTCGGATTCGTATCCAGTACCTTGCAGTTCAAGCGCCGAACCTTTAACCACTGCACCACTCGTCACATACAAACTACACCTACAAAATTCATATAAAAAAAAAGATTTTTTTATTACATTTTTGGGGCTTCCCTTTTGAGTTTTTCCGACTTTTTTTTCCTAAACCACCACTGTATTGAGACGAACAAAATAAAAAAAACAAAATGTACTAAATATATGAGAAAATGAATTTTCTTGATAACTATTTTTTGGTGAATTTTTCCAATGTTTTAATAGTTATTATGCTATTCGGAACGAAGTCAAATCCAACAAAATAAAGATCATAAAAATCGGTCCAGCCGTTCTTCAGTTATAAATGGTGTAACTAACCCGACTTAGTTTTATATATATAGAAGATAAGTAGATGAAATAAAATAAAATTGGATAAAAAATAAAATGGTAAATGTGCATGCAGCCTCCAGTCGGATTCGTATCTAGTACCTTGCAGTCCAAGCGCCGAAGCTTTAACCACTGCACCACTCGTCACATACAAACTACACCTACAAAATTCATATAAAAAAATGTTTTTTTATTAGATTTTTGGGACATCCCTTTTGAGTTTTTCCAATTTTTTCTTTTTTCCTAAATCACCACTGTATTGAGACGAACAAAATAAAAAAAACAAAATGTACTAAATATATGAGAAAATGAATTTTCTTGATAACTATTTTTTGGTGAATTTTTCCAATGTTTTAATAGTTATTATGCTATTCGGAACGAAGTCAAATCCAACAAAATAAAGATCATAAAAATCGGTCCAGCCGTTCTTGAGTTATAAATGGTGTAACTAACCCGACTTTGTTTTATATATATAGATACGAGTAAGTAGATGAAATAAAAAAAAATTGGATAAAAATAAAATAGAAATGTGCTTGCACCCTCCAGTCGGATTCGTATCCAGTACCTTGCAGTCCAAGCGCCGAAGCTTTAACCACTGCACCTCTCGTCACATACAAACTACACCTACAAAATTCAGTCCGAATTGCGAATTCATGGTGAACGAATCAATTTTGACAGCGATTATAAATATATATTTTCTTTTGCGATAATAGTCTTAATTTTAGTATATAGTTTGGTTTTGGTTAGTTAAATCGGTTAAGTGGTGTTTGGTTTAGAATAAAATAGTGATAAAAGTGGTTTATAGAGATAATAAATAGTGTTAAGGTGATTTTGTTGTGTGTTACAACAACAACAAATAAAAACATTTTTGTTTTTGGCGAGCAGTTATACGTCAAATTTTTTGTATATCGCAGGGTGTCCCAACACCGGTACACAGTTTTTTTTAACCTCAGTCCGGCAACTGCCTTCGGGCAGGATGTCGTTTAAAAGTAAAAATCGGTTTAAGCCCCTCATGAATATGAGGGCATACAGCGATCCTCTGCAATTGGGGGAAATTAACAATAAAAAAAGGAGACTTTTTTTCGAAGAGTGCACGATAAACCAGAGATATTTGGTCATTAAAAAAACGAATAGTGAACACAGCTTCAGAGGAATTTCACCTTTCCTAATTCAGAAAGGACTACAGATGATCACCGAACACATCAAAGAGACTCAGCGACTACGAAGTGGAGATCTTCTTGTGCTAACTACTAAAGAGGATGGATATACAGCTTTAATGAAAGCAACAAAATTAGCGGAAATGCCCGTTCAAGTAGAAGAGCATAAGTTTTTAAACAGTAGCAAAGAAGTAATATATAGCTTTGATTTGATGAATGTTGACACCGAAGAAATAGAGAAAGAATTAAAGGAGCAGAAAGTGACAAAAGTAGAAAGGATCAAAAGGAAAATAAATGGAGAGCTTAAAGATACTCCTTTACATATTATGACCTTTAACACCATAAATTTACCAGAATACATTAAAGCAGGGTTCTTGCGGTTAGACGTACGGTTGTATTTACCAAACCCGATGAGGTGCCATAATTGCCAGCGGTACGGGCACACGAAAAATAAGTGCTTCCGGGTAACTACATGCCCTAAATGCGCCAAAAATATTCCGGATGGACACGATAATGAGAATTGTGAACCCATAAAATGTGCTAATTGTGGAAACAATCACACTACCTTTGACAAAAAGTGCCCTATATTCGAGATGGTTAAACAAATTATAAAAATAAAAACCATGGATCGGATAACATACTTCAGAGCAAAGGAAATTTATTATCGCGAAAACGCAAACACCACGGGAGCATCGAAGGCAACGCAACAAAATGAAACATACAGTAAAGTACTACAACAGAATTCAGGAAACGCTCAAAACGAGGACAATAATAATAACAGTAATAATAAAAATAATATCAGCAGCCAAAATAATAAAAACAACAATAATAATATTGAAGAGAATAAAAGTAATAATAACAATAATAATAATAATAACAATAGTAATAGCAAGAGTAATAATAATATAAACAATAATAACAACAATAATAGCGACAATAATAACAACAACAATAACAACAACAACAATAATAGTAATAATAATGAAATCAATAAAAACAAATCAAAACTTTTAAACAACGAGAAAACGAAAGCAGAATTAACAAAAGCAACAATGACAACACAGAGGCCGGGACCTAGCACAACAAAAATCGAGATCGGAGCAACAGCAGCAAAAAACATTGAAGCATTGAAGTCCAGGAGATACACCTATCTCAGTCCTACTGAGTTAGGACTTTTTCAACAAAATGAAGGTATGAGTGATGATGAATGTTGAGGGAAGAAGGGGAAAAAGCATTTTCATTTTCCTTATTAAAGTTTTATTTTTTATTTTTTCCCTTCTTTTTTTTTTTTGAATGGCTGAGCGAATGATAAGATCCAATGGATGTATGACAATTGGTCAGATAAATATCCGCAGCATGTATGCCAATGGCGATATGTTGCGGACTAATCTGGCCAAAATGATGTGAATGTGATGCTTTTGTGTGAAACTTGGGAGCGTGAGGATAGGACGTTTCGTGTAAGTGGGTATAATTTGCTGTCCAGACCGAGGGCCGATGGCTTCGGTGGTGTAGCGATATTGGCACGGAACAAAATTAGCCTTGTCGTGTGCGACACACCGACTTTCGAGCGCATCGAAGTTATCGCTGCCAAAACTCGGAATCTGGACAGAAATTTGTTATTTGTGAGTGTATATGCAACTCCAATTGAATCAGTGAGTGATAGAGAGAAAAACCTGAGAGATTTTGAAATTGTGTTTAACTGGGTGGAAGGAAAAAGTGACGTAATTTTGGGGGGTGATATGAATGCGCATTCGAGAGTATGGGGGTGTGAAAGAAATGATGCTTGGGGTACCTTGTTGACTCGCCTCATTCTGGATTCCGATCTCGTAATCCTGAATGATGGTGAGCCAACTAGGATGCCGTCTGTGGGGTCGACAGCCAGTGCAATAGATTTGACGTTAATGTCTAGCGGGCTGTCGGCCCAAGTCACTTGGAATGTTACGGATGAGAATTTGGGTAGCGATTATTATTTGATCAGGATGTGTTTAGGTGGTGTAAATGTTGACATAGATCGTAAGGTCATTATGAATGGTAAGAAATGGGTCGAACGTATGAATGAGATTCTCATAATGAATGAAGCAACTGAGGTTAACCAACTGGAGGATGAAATAGAGAGAATAAATGGAATGTGCACTATACATGTAAGAAGGAATGAATGTACGGTGAAAGGTTGGTGGAATAATGAAATCCAGTATTGGTATGAAAAGAAACGGATAGCACTGAGAGAGTTCAATAGGTGTATATGTCATGAATGTAGAATAAATTATGGAAGGATGCATGGAAGATTGAAAAAGGCTATCCGTAGAGCGAAGAGGAAAAGTTGGCGGGACTATGTGTCCAAAATGACACATAGGACCACAACTAAGGATGTATGGGATAATTTTAATAGAGTGAGAGGTTATAGATCGAAAGGCAGAAATGTAGTGTTAGATGACAGAGAGAAAGGAGGTGTCTTTTTACAAATGATGATGGACGTTAGAAACAATTTGAGTGATAGGAATGAAGTTTTGTTACCTGATAATGAAAGAGAATTTATGAATGACATGTGTAAGAAGTTTGAATGGGATGAGTTCCGTGGGGTTTTAGAAACTTCAAAATCTACTACCTCCGGAACTAACAGAGTGAGCTATAAAATGATTGGGAGATTGGAATTCGAAGCCAAAGTGGCTTTGCTTCGAATTCTCAATCGAGCATAGATGAGTATTCAAATACCGGAAAAATGGAAGGAAATCAGGGTGGTACCCATTCCAAAAAGAGATCGGGATCAAAATCTGGCAACAAATTACAGGGGAATATGTATGTTGAATGTATTTGTCAAAATAGTGAATGGTATGATGAAAGGTCGTTTGGATAAATTGGTGAATGAGGGTAATTTGTTGCCGGAAACAACCTTTGGGTTCCGTTGTAACCACTCAGCTAACGAATGTGCAGAAAAGTTTGTATGGGAAGTGAGAAAGGAAAAGAAGTATGTTGTGGCGGTATTTTTGGATATAGAAAGGGCATATGATTACGTGGTTCCGGGAAAACTGTTTCAGGTCCTTATGGACTTAGGGTTTCCTTGGAAAATTTGCAAATGGGTGTATGATTTCACGAATGACAGAAAATTGGTGTTGTGTGGTAGAGGGTATAGGTTGGAGGGAGCGGTGAACATAGGCCTCCCCCAAGGCAGTAAAATCTCACCGACTCTCTTCAATCTATACACGAGCTCGGTGCATAGGTTTAACTCCCCGGACAAAGTCATTTTGCAATTTGCAGATGACTTTGTTCTGATGGGCAAGGGGAAGACCATCGAGGAGGCGTTGAGTCGGGCTCAAGAATGTGTAAATCAGGTAACAGAATGTTTGACTGAATTGAATTTGTGTGTAAATTCGAGGAAATGTTGTAGTATGACTTTTAGAACAAATCGTATGGTAGATGTCCGAGTGTATAATGAGAGAATTGAGTGTGTAAATTTGACTAGGTATTTGGGAATCTGGATTGATAAGCGATTGAATTTTAGAGTGCATATGGATAAATTAGCCGATAATTGCAAGAACAGATTAAATGTGATTAAAAGGGTGAGCAAACCGAAATGGGGAGCTCAACCTAGTGTGACTGATATGTTGCGAAAGGCACTAGTATCATCCAAAATTGCGTATGGAATGAGTGTTTATGGTGATGGGTCCAAAGTCGCGTTTAAAAAGTTGATGACTGTGGAGAATTCTTGTGCCATAGTGGTATTGGGGGCGATTAATTCAACCCCAATACACACTCTGTGGTCTGAATTGGGTGACTCACCTCTCAATTATAAGAGGGAGTGGATCACCGTGCGAGAGACTGTGCGGATGTTGACTAAGGACAATAAATTGGTGAATGAAATGAAAGAGAGTTTGCAAAGAGGGACGGATTACCAAAGGACACCAAGGTCAAGGGTGATCTTGGAGAATATGAATGTATTCTCCAAGATTCGGCCCGTAAATCCGAAAGTCCCTCCGAGCAATCTAATTGTGCGATTGAAGTTTGGTGATACAACAAAAGCGATGATGAATGAGTTATCGGTTAATAGTGAGTTTTTAAAAATGCGAGCAAATTATGTTGCACATGTGGAAGTTTATACAGATGCTAGTGTGAATGGTGATCGAGTAGGTGTAGGAATTTTTATTCCTTCAACGAGGAAAGGAAAAATACTAAGAGTGAATGCCAGCATCTGTATAATGAATGCAGAGTTGATTGGAATTATGGAAGGGATCAAGTTGGCAATGACACAAGGGAGGAGGAGAGTAGTTTTACTATCCGACTCCCGGAGTGGGTTAGAACTAATTAGTAAGGGTGGGGGAACTCATGGTATTGTGTATGTGGAAATGTTGTATGAGTACCTTCAATCTTGTGGGAGTGAGGTCATTCTTCAATGGATACCATCACACCTACAAATTGAAGGTAATGAAAGAGCCGATATGCTTGCGAAACTGGGTTGTTTGATTGAGGATGTAAATGAAAATGAATGCATGGATGCAAGAGATGTACTTCGCATGTTTCAAGTGAATCTTTGGAGAAAATGGGAGAGGGAGTTTGTTGAAAAATGTCAGATGAAAGGCAAGAAGTACTTTGAGGTGGTTAGTTCTCCCTTGAGCCAACCCTTTTATAAGGTCCTCAAAGGAGATACTAGAATGATAAGAACGATTGAGCGCGTACGATTGAATCATGGTAATTGGAAAGAATGTTTGAAGAAACGGAATTTGATTGAGAATGAATTATGCGAAAGTTGTTTGGTTGTGGAGGACATCGAACATTTGATTCTGAAATGTTCTGCATTCAATCAGAACAGACAAATGTTCGATGTTCTCTTGAGAGCAAGGAACATGACTGAGTTATTACGAATGGGAATGAACGTATATAAGAATGTGTATGATTTTATAAGAATGAATCAGATAAAAGTATGAAAGGGGATCGATGTGTGAAAGGTGAATAAAAGGAAAAATAAAATAAATTGTACATGAACAATGTAATCTTAAAAAAAAAAAAAAAAATTGTAATTTTTGGGAAATCGGGCCAAATGGCACCTAATTAATGGAGCTAGTGCCAAATAAATAAAATAAAAAAAAAAAAAAAAAAAAAACCTACAAAATTCATATAAAAAAAGGTTTATTTTATTAGATTTTTGGGGCTTCCCTTTTGAGTTTTTCCGACTTTTCTTTTTTCCTAAATCACCACTGTATTGAGACGAACAAAATAAAAAAAAACAAAATGTACTAAATATATGAGAAAATGAATTTTCTTGATAACTTTTTTTTTGGTGATTTTTTCCAATGTTTTAATAGTTATCCAACAAAACAATGATCATAAAAATCGGTCCAGCCGTTCTTCAGTTATAAATGGTGTAACTAACCCGACTTTGTTTTATATATATAGATAAGTATTTTTTTTTTTTTTTATTTTATTTATTTGGCACTAGCTCCATTAATTAGGTGCCATTTGGCCCGATTTCCTAAAAATTACATTTTTTTTTTTTTTTTTTTAAGTTTACATTGTTCATGTACAATTTTTTTTATTTTTTTTATTCACCTTTCACACATCGATCCCCTTTCATACTTTTATCTGATTCATTTTTATAAAATCATACACATTCTTATATACGTTCATTCCCATTCGTAATAACTCAGTCATGTTCCTTGCTCTCAAGAGAACATCGATCATTTGTCAAAACGACATCCTGCACGAAGGCAGTTGCCGGACTGAGGTTAAAAAAAACTGTGTACCGGTGTTGGGACACCCTGCGATATACACACAATTTGACGTATAACTGCTCGCCAAAAACAATAATGTTTTTATTTGTTGTTGTTGTAACACACAACAAAATCACCTTAACACTATTTATTATCTCTATAAACCACTTTTATCACTATTTTATTCTAAACCAAACACCACTTAACCGATTTAACTAACCAAAACCAAACTATATACTAAAATTAAGACTATTATCGCAAAAGAAAATATATATTTATAATCGCTGTCAAAATTGATTCGTTCACCATGAATTCGCAATTCGGACTGTATATAGATAAGTAGATGAAATAAAAAAAATTGGATAAAAAATAAAATGGTAAATGTGCTTGCAGCCTCCAGTCGGATTCGTATCCAGTACCTTGCAGTCCAGGCGCCGAAGCTTTAACCACTGCACCACTCGTCACATACAAACTACACCTACAAAATTCATATAAAAAAAGGTTTATTTTATTAGATTTTTGGGGCTTCCCTTTTGAGTTTTTCCGACTTTTCTTTTTTCCTAAACCACCACTGTATTGAGACGAACAAAATAAAAAAAACAAAATGTACTAAATATATGAGGAAATGAATTTTCTTGATAAATTTTTGTTGGTGAATTTTTCCAATGTTTTAATAGTTATTATGCTATTCGGAACGGAGTCAAATCCAACAAAACAAAGATCGTAAAAATCGGTCCAGCCGTTCTTCAGTTATAAATGGTGTAACTAACCCGACTTTGTTTTATATATATAGATAAGTATGTAGATGAAATAAAAAAAAATTGGATAAAAAATAAAATGGTAAATGTCCTTGCAGCCTCCAGTCGGATTCGTGTATCCAGTACCTTGCGGTCCAAGCGCCGAAGCTTTAACCACTTTTTTTTTTTTCTCAAATCAAGGCTTTATTTAATGTATTGTTCTTTTTCAACTTTATGTTTAGGCCAAAGCTGATTGAAAAAATGCCTTTACATTTACATTTATTTGTGCATAATGCTCAGTCGAGGCTCGATGCATGTATTTTAATATTTATATAAACCAATGGGTGTGTTTACGTTATTTTTGAGATTAATTTCAAATTTTATCTTAATCGTGATAGGCTCAAAAAGTTAAAAAAAAAGGCCTGGTCACTTTTTAGGCGAAATAAGTCCGAGAGTGATGGTGGTGTGGTTTTGGGCTGCTGGCTTCAGTGTTCGCAACCCTCCACCACTCCCACTTTCAGCTCGTTATTCGTTATGGGATTTTTTTGTCGTTCATCTGTTGCTATCCTGTTGCTTGGATTGGTCCGGTTGCGCCGTGGTGGGTCGTGGGTGTCGTTTGGCGTAGCCACCAATATTTATCCCGTTTTCTTGCGTCTTTATGTGTATCTATAACGATATTTGAAAATTTATATCGATTATGCAATGGATACTCAGCTGGATTGTTGAAAAATTCTGGGAATCCCTTCTCGTTTTGTTGCCTTTCCAGGTGATATATCGGTGGGTATCTGGTTCCCATTTGTTCGATGTATCCCTTCTTGTCACAGTAGATAAATGTTTCTGGTCCAGGGTTCTTTTGTGGTTCACAGCTCTTTTCGTTTATTTTGTCCTCGGTAAAGTACGGGGCGAATATTAACGAGTTATCTCTATTCTCAGTCGATCTCCTAATATGGTTTCGGACCAATGTGATTATGTGTAGATCTATTCTGTCGGACCCATATTTATTGTATTGTACCTGGTTCGATATGTATTTCCGATAATTTGTGTTTGCTTTGCGGAATGCTCCGTGGCAGTGTCGGAGGCACTTCCTTTCGAACACACGTAACTTTTCCATCGTGTTTGGTCCGACGTTCCACCATATAGGACAACCGTAAGTTAGTATTGGGCGTACCAAGGATTTGTAGCATATGTATTTCACCCTTGTTGCGATTTTGTTCGTGAAGAATATCCTTCGGTTTAGTTGCAAGATTTTTTTTGCCTTCTCGATCTGTCTGTATATGTGCGCATCTAAATACAGCAGTTTATCGAGGTGAATCCCGAGATATTTAACTGATGGCTTTTGCACACAGGTCGTACCAGCTATTTTAATTTGGAATTCCTTCCAGTGGTGTTGTGTATTGCTCTGTGCTAGCTGGTAAGGTTTACTGAACAGGATTGTTTCACATTTTGCCGGGTTAATTTTGATTCTCCATGTGTGCAAATAATCCATTGTAAAGTCTACCGCCTGTTGTATGTTTTGTGTTATTTTTTGAATTTTGTCGTGTGTTCCATAGATCACCAGGTCGTCTGCATAAGCTATTGTTTGTATATCCTGCGTGTTTAGTTGTTCGTTCTCGATTAATTTTTTGGTGTACAAATTGAATAGAATAGGCGCCGTGATTGACCCCTGTTGTAACCCGTTGTATATGTTGAACGTTTTGTTGGAAATTTCTTTGCCATTAGTTGTTTTAAATTGTCTGTCATACAATAGTTCGTGTAGTAGTTGTATTGTGTCGGGGCTGAACTGCATTTCGTGTAATTTATATAGTAGTCCATCGAGCCACACCGATTCGAATGCCTTCTCCATGTCTATTAGTACTGTCCCGGTCACTTTTCGTTGGTTTAGGTTTCGGCAGACGTCTGATGTTAGTTTAGTTATCGCGTGAATTGTGGAGTGACCATGTCTAAAGCCGAATTGGTTATCTGGCATTAACTTGTTTTCCGTTGTATGTTCATATATTTTCTCATATAGTATTATTTCATATATTTTTCCTATATTTGACAATAAGCTTATTGGGCGGTAGTTTGTCGGGTTCTTGGGTGATTTGCCTCTCTTGGGTATTGGGTAGATTTTCGCTGTTTTCCAGATTTTCGGGAACGTTCTATTGTTTAGGCAGTGGTTTATTAGGCTGCAAATTTCTTGTAGTATCTCGACTGGCAAGTGTTTTAATACGACGCACGGTACGTTGTCTAGTCCGTACGATTTCTTTGTATTTAGACATTTAGTGATAGCTGTTAGTTCGTCTGTGTCTGTAAAATAATGTCTGTTATTGACGTTACTATTGTTTACTTGTGGGTTTAGTGTAGTGTTATTTTGTGTGAATTGTGTTTTTGTTACATGGTTTAGTTTATTTTGTGCATATTGTTGTTTTAGTGGGTCTATTCTTTGTCTAATGATCCGCTCGTGGTGCGGTTTGCCAAGCGTCGTATTCTAAATTGTTGTTTTTTGTATATAGTGCCCGATGATGTTTAGGTTGTCCTGTTGTTCGCAGCTACTATAATGGGTTCCTTGTTTCTCCATCTTCGTCCAGTCGATATTTAATGCGTGCATGGAGTTTGTTTCGTCTTCGTCTATTTCCAGTTTTTTAATCTCTTTTTCTTGTGTTTGATTTGCGTTTGCCGTGATCGTCTTTATTTGACTAAACATTTTTGGTCCTAGTTTAATGTTTGTCATGTGTTCCGTCCATTTTTTGTTTACCTCCATCTGTACATTTTGTGCAATCAGTTCATTTATCCTTTTAATTTCTGCCTTCAGTGTTGTAATTTGTGGGTTTGTTATTCTCCCCGTTCTTCTACTCTTTTTAGTTGTGTGATTCTATTAGATTTTTGTTTATAAAGGTTTTTTATGTTATTATTTGTATAACACTCCATATTATTTTTCCGTATTATTTTTGGGATCGTTTGTTTTATATTGTTTGTGGTTATTTGTGTTATTGTGTTTATGTGAGTTTCTATTTCGGTATCTGTAATATTTCTGTCAATAGGTATTATTTGTGTTATGTTATTGTTTTTTAGGCGTTTGTGATATGCTTTTTGTAGTTTTGCTTGCCAGACGGGCCAATCTGCTTTATTGAAGTTAAATTTTAATTGTGTATCTGCAGTTGTAACGAAAAAAGTTTTTACTGTCCTACGACAGTATACCCTATCGTTAAAGAAATTGTCCCCATTTCATGCCCTAGCCCCATGTGCGGCTTGGTTTCCCGCAGCTCAGCCTGGTAGGGGATGTGGTCGTGGGTTTTGGGGTTAGGTGAAATCAGGGACCTAGATTACCGCACAATCATATTAACTTAGGGAAGATGGCCTAAAATTTACCATCTAAAATTTTGATCAAAAAAAAAAAAAAGAGGTCATCGGACCCAACACTGGCGGATCCTAAACATATTTAGGGAATGGGTTTTCACCCATGGTTGTTATTTCTGGCTTCTTAGGGTAACATAATTACCTTAAGAAGCACAGACATGAAAAAAAACACAAAAGAAACACACACAAAAAATAATTAGTCGGAGAAAAAGAAGTGGAGGAGGTCCTTAGCAGAGAGAGGGTGTCCAGCCTATGGGCCGGGTTACTCTCGATGCCCTCGCTTCTAGCAAGACCCAGCTTTGCTAGAAGCAACTAAGGTACCTCGCCACTTTCGAAAAATAAAAAAAATATTAGTGACACTACACCATACTCACCAAAATATATATATACGCCAACTTTTCTTTCAGGCTTAGCCAATCTCTTGAATCGATAAGATTATTTTTATTCCTATTTAAGGGTATAATTGATTCACTTATTCCAATAAATTTCGCAATTTCCAATAAATTTCCAATAAAAAAAACGCACAAAGTTTCTGTATTAAACTATTATATTGTATTATTAAAGTGGAAAATGCACACTCATTTATTATTAATCTTTTATAAAATACTTAACACGAAACACACTGTTTTTATTGTAACTTAATTTAGAAAAACACTAAAACTCAATATAAGACCGATACACAAAAAATACAAAATACACGTCTTTACAATACTGAGGTTTGAAGTAGAAATTAAAAACAAACC
Source organism: Nephrotoma appendiculata (assembly GCA_947310385.1). Lineage (NCBI taxonomy): Eukaryota > Metazoa > Arthropoda > Insecta > Diptera > Tipulidae > Nephrotoma > Nephrotoma appendiculata. The sequence goes on from OX371226.1 coordinate 2,690,127, forward strand.
CACTGACCACTACTTGGTCTATCTAATCACTCCTCGCACGCTCGCCTATTCAAAAAAACTGACCTCCCTTCAACCAAAACTCTTGCACCTTTTATATCCAATTAATTGGAAAAATATTGTACATTCATCAAAAATGTACTCAAGCAAAGAAAAATGTACAAAAACGTGACATTGGTTTTTGATTACCCAATGCACTCGCTAAAATTTGCTTATACCCAAAAAAAATATAACTTGATCGAAATGTGCAATTGGAGGTATTTTCAATAGCAAAGTCCATTCTCATGCTATTTACCTCAAAACACATCGATAAAAAAATTGATAATGTTGCATTATATTATTATGGTTTACGTTTATTCACTTACTGCATAGATATATAGGTACAGTAATCTGAGTAACATAAACAAACAATAACAATGCGAAACACGGCATGGTTTTTTTATTTTGGTAGAATTTGAGGTATCACCTCGAAGGTTATGCCGAGTGTTAAAATTTGATGTTGGAATTTGGGTTGATAACGGAACTGAATAAGATTCCGTTACAGCGTGGGGAAAACCCAAACCCTGAGATGAAAAGAGATCTCATACTCTATTTAGAAAGGACGAGGTTTAGGAAATCAGTCTTTAGATAGCCCAACGTGGCGGACGCCCCACACCCTGAGTAAGTCTCAGAGCCGGGCACTTAATCTACTTATTCTTAATTACTAAATCTAAATTATAACTATGGGCCACTATCATAATATATTCATATTTAATTATGTATTTAATTTTGAAAACAGTAAAAAAAATTTGTTTTTAAGAACATTACATATTATAAACCAATTTACATATTTTGACTGATGAATTTTAGGTTCAATCAACAAGTCATTTTATTATTATTTGAATGAAATTAACAATTAACTTCTAGAGTACATATATCAATTATTCGGATGTTATTCACTACGCAGCAGGCGTCAACGTTATTACCAATCGGGATCTTTTGATGAGATGTTGAATCCGCACCAAACATCACACATACTCTTGACATCCGATCATTTAATGCTGCCCCTTGGAACGCTTCTTGGCTTGATGTAGCGCAGTGGCGTTTGCGCACCTATCTAACTTTAATCGCAAAACAAATATGTTTCTGGGTCAGTTGCTGTTGCGGCGCTTAAAAGAATGGGCCCTCGTGACTTCCCACATGCTGGTCAGGTCTCGCAAATAGGCAACACCATATTTTAGTGTAGAATTTGATGTCTAATTGGACTTAAAACTTGTTCACTCTTCATTGGACCTGATTTTGTCATATTTTTACAGCTGTCACCCTCTGATGCTTTAGCATTTAGATGATTTTATCTAATCAATATCCCTATCAGCTCGGGAGTCGCACCATGACGTCCGGATATTATTGATTCCCTTGAAGTGTTAACTTGTCATCATTATTTGATTTGTTTTCACTGGTGTGGTTGCTTTAGCTGCTTTGATTCGTGATGTTTTCGAGCAGTGTGACATTAGTGCGTCTTGATGGCTCAGCCGTTGGTAATTTTGGTGTACACTTTCTTCTGGTCTGCTGGTTCTTGCTGTTCTTAAAAATTGATATACATAACTCTAAAATTTCAATGACAGCCTTAATAATTTACATTTTTTTTTTTTTGAACTAAACCTATCCCATATCTATTATAATAGATGGCGCTACCCCAATCCCACTTTGCTGAACCATGTGCATGGAATGTGATTGGGTCAACCTCATCTTTCTCCTTAATCTTACTGACTTAAATACTACTTGGCTTAACCTATGCTGACATGTTTTTTTCGCGCGCGGCATGCCAGCCTCCGCTTCACCACTACACTGACTATGTGACTACCGAGCCCACCGGTTCATATTCAGTCTAATGGTGAAGGTAGTAACGAATGTCTGCAAAGAATAATAATTTGCGTTGTAGGAATTTACTTTTAAACCATTATTCGCATTATTTTTTTCTAGGTTCAAAAACCCGAGGTCTTTTTTTTCTTTTATTTTAACCAGAAGTCTTTATGTCTTTCATATGGTAGACGCCTAAAGGTTTTCCGTGTTCGTTCTCCAATTCGTAGGCCACATTGCCCAAACGCTTACGAACTGTCGCAGGTATGAACTTAGGAGCTAGTTTGGCTGAGTATTGCTGTGCTGCACTACTTTGCGTGAAGTTCCGCGCGTATACCTTTTGACCGACCGCCAGTACTCGATCCCTTGATCGCAAATTATACTGGTGTGCCGATCTTGAGTACGCTTGTTGCAAATGTTTTAAAACTAACTCCCGCGCCAAAGCAAGCCGGTCGTTCTTGCTATTTACCGTGTAGGTACTTATAGCTTGGTTTCCTAGTAACCGGAGCAAGTCATACTGTGACCCATGGTCTATGGTGTGTTGCCCGAAGACTAGGTAGGAAGGAGCGTACCCTATTGAGGAATGGGTCGTGTTTCGCAACGCACCCGCGATCTGTGGGAGATGATCATCCCAAGAGCGTTGATCTCCTTTGATATAACTGCGTACCGCAGCCAGTATGGATCGATTTACTCTCTCCGAGGCGTTCGACTGTGGCGAATACACAGGGGTGAATATGTGTTTTACGCCGTATTTCTCCAGAAAGTTTTTAAGCAGATTGGATTTAAACTGCTTCCCGTTGTCAGTGAGAACAAACTCTGGAACTGAGAATAACGGAAATACATCCCGTTCCAGGTATTCCACCACCCTGTTCGCAGTCGCATCGCGCAATGGCTTCAGCAATACGAACTTGGAGTATTGGTCTAACACGATAAGGATGCATGTGTTCCCTCTCTTTGATCGAGGGTACGGGCCCAGAAAATCCATGTACAGTTTCTGGAAAGGCCTCTCGTGTTGCACATACTCCCCCATCCTTGGTCTCAAGATGGTATTTGCAGCTTTGCTGAGCTTACATGTTTGGCAATTTCCAACGAAACCTTTCGTATCTTTCACAAGGGTTGGCCAGAAATAGTGACGACGCAGAAACTCAATCATTTTGCCAGTCCCCATGTGTGCTGCTGATGGAGGTTCATGTGCGTGTGTTAATACTTGTTGGACCAAACTGTCGGGAACCCACAATTTCCAACTGGGAATGTCTGTTTGGTGATCTAGGTCTTTGACAGGTTGATGGATTAACAGTTTGCCATCTACAAGTTTAACATCCTCTGGTACTGGTTTTAAAGACATGAGTGTGCTAATTATTTCTTTATAGTCGTCTCCGGTAAAATCAGAGGACTGCAGGTCTAATGGTTCGCGATTGCTAGTGTGGTCCAGTGTATGCACCTCCTCTGTGTATACCCGAGACAAAGCATCTGGAACTATATTTCTTGTGCCCTTTCGGTACTCTATACGGAAGTTATATCCTTGAAGTTTCAAACTCCAACGCGCTAAACGCCCAGTAAGGTCTGCCTGGTTCATCAGCCACTGAAGGCTAGAATGGTCGGTTATAAGGACAAACTCGTAGCCCTCGACATAGGAGCGGAACTTGCGTATACTAAGAACGGCCGCCAAGCACTCCAACTCAGTGACACTATAGTTCTTCTGCGCACCATTTAGTTTATGAGAGTAGAAAGCGATGGGATGCTCTCCACCCTCATCATCCTTTTGGAATAAGACGCTACCAACACCTGTTTTGGAAGCATCTACTTGAATGTAAAAAGTTCTTGTGTAGTCGGGGTGAGTAAGCACCGGTGCGTTGGACAGACAAGACTTCAGTTCTTCGAACGCCTTTTGTGCGGTCTCCGTCCACACTATACCACCCTTTGTCTTCAAGAGGTCCGTAAGGGGAGCAGCTAGTGACGAGTAGTTCGAGATGAACTTACGATACCAACCACTCATCCCCAGGAATTGGCGAATGTTTTTGACCGTCTTCGGGGTTGGGAAGTTTTGGATAGCTGCGACTTTATCCGGATCTACCTTAACGCTACCCTCCCCTACAATGTGGCCTAGGTACTTTAACCGTTTCAAAACGAACTTAGACTTATCTACGTTGATTGTAAGGTTGGCATCCGTCAGGTGCTTTGCAACTACTTGGAGCAATTGAATATGTTCCTCGAAAGTAGGTGATGTTATCAATAGATCGTCCAGGTACACAAAGACACGCTCATGTAATTCATGCGGAATTACTCTGTGCATCAATTTACACATGGTTTGAGCAGCGTTGCATAACCCGAAAGGCATTACTGTAAACTGATACAACGGTCTGTGTGGGACCGTGAATGCTGTTTTACACCTTGACTTTGAATCCAACGGAATCTGCCAAAAAGCGTCTTTCAGATCCAGACTGGAAATATATTTGGTGTTTTCTAGCCGACTTAGTAACCCATCAATTATTGGTAGGGGGTAAGCCTCCTTGATGGTCACCGAATTTAATTTTCTAGCGTCTAAACATAATCTAAGTTTTCCATTGCTTTTTGGTACCATGGTCACTGGAGAGTTCCAAGGACTAGAAGATTCCTCGATAACTCCGAGAGATAACATCCTCTCGATTTCTTTATCCAGTTCCTTCTGCTTTGCAGGTGACATTGAGTAATACCTCTGCTTGATGGGTTTAGCGTCTGCGGTATCTATCTCATGGTACACTAGGTGTGTCCGCCCTAAGCCGAGCTGTCCGAAAGATGGAAATTTGGCTTTGACTTCCTCTAATTGCCTTTGCTGTACAGTAGTTAAAATATGTCTATCTTGTACTGGTACTCCCACATCCGTGTGTGCTATTTCAGATATGGAAATTTGTAGATTGAACGTTTTCCAGAAATCTGTTCCTAGGTACAGTTTCTGGGACAACGAAGGAGCTATAAACAACTTTAAGGTTTTGATCTGATTATTAAACTGGACAGGGACATAAATGTAACCAATGATCTTCTCTGCTGTACCACTGGCTGTATGTAAATTGGTTGCTATTGGACGATAGGTTAACTTGCAGCTCTCCAAAAAGACTTTGCTCCCTTGACCCAGTACACTGATGTTCGCCCCTGAGTCTAATAGTCCCTCTATCTCTTGTTCACAAATTCTAATTTTGGCGTATGGCCTGTTGTCAGGGTTGGAATGGATAACTGTCGAGTTTAGAAGTTTAACTATTTCGCGCCTTTCCCGAAAATATTTTATTTGTCTAATATCTTGCCTGTTATCCGTTTGGCAGGATACTGACTGGCAACTATTGATCTTTACATTTGTCTGTTTCCTCTCCGGAAAAGCTCCGGATCGGTGTTGCTCGCAGCCTCCTCTGTCGGCACCCGTCCTCTCTGTCTCGGTTCGGAGTTTTCGAGATGGAGTCTCCGAGTGTTCCCCATCTCGGACCTCCAGTTTTCCGATGGTTTGCAATGGCTGCAGTTGGGCTTCAGTACTCCCTGCTCTCCACAACCGAAACAGAAAATACCTTTTACGGGCTCACGACACTCGGTGTATGAATGCGAGTTGTCATGGCAATTCCAGCACCTGAAACTTCTTGATCCCTGTGTCGCTCGACCATTTATAGGTTCCCATTGCCGAAGTTGTGATGGCTGGCCATTATGCCGAGAATACCCGTCCGGCCTCTTCAACAATGTTTTGCCTCTGGTCTGGTCTTGGAACGTGACTCGTTGTTTTAGTCTATCGGTAATTTCGCAGACTTGGTCAATATAGTCTTGTGGTTCATTCTGGGTCGTATAGCACCAGCCTCCACTATCTAAGTCTTCCTCCTCAAATTCCAGTTCACTTACCCGAGGAGGGCGTGTTTCATACCTCCCTTGTGTTCTTAACATGGGTCGAGTTTGATACCTTTCGGAACTGTAACTGCTGTGGTGTGGTGTCAACCCGGCCTCTGGGTTATGACCTAATCGTTTCCACATATCTTCGAGTGAGCTGCAACGACGAGCAAACTCACCCAAATTTCGAAATTGTTTTTCATTATGCAGGGCCATTTGCAGTCCTGGCCGCATATTTCGTCTAATAATAGTATAAATTGTGTCGTCAGAAATCGACTTGTTAGTCTGCAACGTGAGGCGATGGATTGCTTGGTAAAATTCCAAAAATGACTCACGGGGATATTCTTGCTTCCGATTGTTGAGCAGTCTTCGAACGTCATCATCGGTTCTGCTCGTTGCAAATCGAATTATCATCTCCTGACGGAACACCTCCCATGACATTCCCGGGTTTCGGTCTACGGAGGTCCAGAACCAGTCTAGAGCATCCCCTTCCAAACAGAGATCTATCACTCCAACCAGGTTGTCTAGATGAATACGGGCCCGTTCCGCATGCCATTCCATTCGCACCAGGAACCGTTCTACAGTGAGGGGACTCTTACTCCCCTCGAACCGTACCTTCCAGGTACTTACTTCGCGGCGAAGCTTAGCATCAGTTATTTTGCTAGATCTGCTCCTGTCCTGTCCGGACCTTGAGGATGACCTGGATGAGTGCTTTAAGTGTTGCTCCTCCTCGTGTCTTGCTTGCGTGCTTGCCTCAGATTCTGAAGGCACAAAATCGCCAGCTTGATACGTGAGTACGGACCCTTTTACACCCTTAATTTTAAAAGGGCTTGAAGTTAACACTTCTCCGTCATCCTCGTCTGACGCATCGTCTGTCGTTTGGTTCGCTTGACCGGGCCGACGCCTTGAACTCGCACGACCAATTAATTTTTTTGTTTTCTCAAATATGAGTCGTTCCACTTGCCCGCTAGCGGCTTGCGCCGTCAATAGCTTACTTCTGAGTTTTCCGACTACTGTAATTAGCTCCCTGAAATTTTTAGTCCAACTCGCTGTTTGGGCTTGGAACGTTGGAGACGTGGAACTTCGGTATATACGGGCTTGGATGTGATTTAATTTCATTAGGAACTTAGGTAGTTCCTCGAAATTGGGTTGGTCCTGCCCCAAGAAGTCTAGCAGTTCCGTTCTTAAAGCTTGCGTCTTCCTTAAGCATATCTCAGCTTCTGTCTGTGGTTGCTTAAGAGCACCACTATGGGCTCTTTGAGGCTGGAGGTAAGTTTCTTCAGCCTCCTCCTTTAACTTTGCCTGAAGCGTCTTCCTAAGCTCGTCCGACATGGCTTGCTTAGCGGCTTCACCCATCCCTCTTACTTCGAACTCCACAAGAAGCTCGTCTTGATCTAGGTAGTCTAGATTCATTTTATTATTGTTGTTGATTTACAACGAAAAAGCAAAACAAAAAAAAAAATTTTATATAACCACCAATAAACAAAAACTTGACTAAAAAAAATCGTATTCAAAACTAAACAACCATGGGTAACACTCCCCAAAAATGAATAAATTCCGCCAACTTGGATCAAAATAAGGATAGGATAAAGGAATTGAAATTGAAATTTGGATGAAACTGTCTCCTTGTTCCCAATGATGCAACGGTAGTCTAAACCTGACATACAAGGTGATCCTCGCTGCTATGGTGAACTTGAAAACAGATAACACTAAAGGTACCCAATAGGCCATGGCAAAATTCTTGCCCCCGTATCCGCAGCTGGCAGTCTTACTCTGAACTCAGCAGAGGAGCTCACCTGCGAGGGTGACAGAATGTTCTCATGTAAGTCAACCAATGTTGCTGAGGTCTTTTCAGACACTCGAACCTCGGCTGCTATGGCTGTCTATTGGGGATGATAACTCGCCGGTTATCACCAAGGATTTCCGCAGTGTGAGATATAATAATGTTTAGCTTATGTCCTAAACCTCATCAATATCCGTTCACTGATAGAACACCGGATTGGACAGCTAAACACATTATACCCTGAACGCGCCTAAAACTAACTATGGGAGGACTTGCAAAACCCATCCCGAAGGATGACAAATTTAAATAAACAACACAAAGTGGAATTTTCGCAATAACCTAACTATACACTGCTGCTTGGAAATCCATATTTTAAAATAAAAAAATATATCTTATGGCTCGTGATAATTTCTTACCGGTAGCCATAAGCATTTAACAGAGGAAAAATAAAATTGGGTGCAGTTCAGCTTTACGAGCCAGGATACGGAATGACCGGTCTGAGAAATGAGCAGCCCTTTATACCACCCGATAACCGCTCGGCAGGAAAGGGATATGCCCATTACCTCAGGGACCGCATCATTCTCCCTTACTGGTAACGCAAAGCATCAACTGTTGGTTGTACACGGTACAGAAAACCGTACAACTGAATTATTGTCTGAGTTCGGTTATCACCACGTGCTCCAGCCTTCTCCCATATTAGATGAATTCTTAAATTCCTATAACTACCACGAATGTCGGTTTATCCCCCGGAGTGCGGGTTGGGACATGCCACAGATAAACCATCCATTCGGGGATCCAGCATAGGAGCTCAAAAATCATCAATTCCAGTCGGTACGCGTATGACCCACCACGAATAAGGTCAGGCTTGCCGCGGCCATACTCGTATCGATAGAAATTGACATCCAACAATGATAAAAATCAAGCACACGGTCATTTAAGCCGATTTCAATTTTACTAAGAAGTATTTAACAATTTTTGAACATTACATAAAGTAATGTCGACAATTTAGACGAGAATGTGAGGGAATCCTCAATTGAATTTAATAGACTAATTGTGGTATTTATTACCAGAATTTTTGGGCCGAATTATGGCCCTGTTTGGGCGCCACTGTAACGAAAAAAGTTTTTACTGTCTTACGACAGTATACCCTATCGTTAAAGAAATTGTCCCCATTTCATGCCCTAGCCCCATGTGCGGCTTGGTTTCCCGCAGCTCAGCCTGGTAGGGGATGTGGTCGTGGGTTTTGGGGTTAGGTGAAATCAGGGACCTAGATTACCGCACAATCATATTAACTTAGGGAAGATGGCCTAAAATTTACCATCTAAAATTTTGATCAAAAAAAAAAAAAAGAGGTCATCGGACCCAACACTGGCGGATCCTAAACATATTTAGGGAATGGGTTTTCACCCATGGTTGTTATTTCTGGCTTCTTAGGGTAACATAATTACCTTAAGAAGCACAGACATGAAAAAAAACACAAAAGAAACACACACAAAAAATAATTAGTCGGAGAAAAAGAAGTGGAGGAGGTCCTTAGCAGAGAGAGGGTGTCCAGCCTATGGGCCGGGTTACTCTCGATGCCCTCGCTTCTAGCAAGACTCAGCTTTGCTAGAAGCAACTAAGGTACCTCGCCACTTTCGAAAAATAAAAAAAATATTAGTGACACTACACCATACTCACCAAAATATATATATACGCCAACTTTTCTTTCAGGCTTAGCCAATCTCTTGAATCGATAAGATTATTTTTATTCCTATTTAAGGGTATAATTGATTCACTTATTCCAATAAATTTCGCAATTTCCAATAAATTTCCAATAAAAAAAACGCACAAAGTTTCTGTATTAAACTATTATATTGTATTATTAAAGTGGAAAATGCACACTCATTTATTATTAATCTTTTATAAAATACTTAACACGAAACACACTGTTTTTATTGTAACTTAATTTAGAAAAACACTAAAACTCAATATAAGACCGATACACAAAAAATACAAAATACACGTCTTTACAATACTGAGGTTTGAAGTAGAAATTAAAAACAAACCCACTGACCACTACTTGGTCTATCTAATCACTCCTCGCACGCTCGCCTATTCAAAAAAACTGACCTCCCTTCAACCAAAACTCTTGCACCTTTTATATCCAATTAATTGGAAAAATATTGTACATTCATCAAAAATGTACTCAAGCAAAGAAAAATGTACAAAAACGTGACATTGGTTTTTGATTACCCAATGCACTCGCTAAAATTTGCTTATACCCAAAAAAAATATAACTTGATCGAAATGTGCAATTGGAGGTATTTTCAATAGCAAAGTCCATTCTCATGCTATTTACCTCAAAACACATCGATAAAAAAATTGATAATGTTGCATTATATTATTATGGTTTACGTTTATTCACTTACTGCATAGATATATAGGTACAGTAATCTGAGTAACATAAACAAACAATAACAATGCGAAACACGGCATGGTTTTTTTATTTTGGTAGAATTTGAGGTATCACCTCGAAGGTTATGCCGAGTGTTAAAATTTGATGTTGGAATTTGGGTTGATAACGGAACTGAATAAGATTCCGTTACACAGTTACATTAATTGTGTCTAGTTTAAATGAATTGTTGTCGTTATTGTAGTTGTTGCAAATTATATCTATCGCCTTATGGTCGCTATCGTACGTGTGTGCCGGTATTTCTCCTAGGTCGTTTGTTTGTATGTTTAGCCTAATATCAATAATAGCGAAGTCTAATATATTATTTTATCGTGGGAACGTGGGGCTGTCTGGTTTGTATATCTGCGCCTTGTATTCGATGTTGTGTGCTTCCAGTATGGTTTGGTATGGTTTAAAATGGTTTTAGCTTGTTTGTAATGTTCAGCTGTTTGTGTATGTAGAGTATGTTTGTTATTGTTGACTCTTTGATAAGGAAATTTTCGATATTTAGGCCTTTCATTAGTTTTATTGTGTCATTTATTTGTTGGTTATGTATGTGTATTGGGGGTGGTCGCGAGTTTTTATTAACTGCTGTACTTGTTTGTGGTTGTATTATCGGTTTGTCTTTAGCAGTTGGTACTGTTTGTATTTGTAACTGTTTGTTGTTGTTTACCATTGTTGTTTTGTTTTTATTTCTAACTGTTTTTTTGACAGTTTCGAAGTCGTATTGATTGTCTTCGTCTGTATCTTCCATGTGTGTATCCACTACTGCCGGATCTGGTATATCAAGGCTTGAGAACCTGTTATGTGTTGTTATTGGTTATTCGTTATTGGTTGTTTGAGCTGCATTGTGTTGTGTTCTTACCCGTTCAGCCTCTTGAAATTGTGCTACTATTTTTTTTAGTTCCGCTATCTCGGTATTTGTATTTTGTAGCAGGTTTTTTAATTCTGAGTTTTTGTCCGTTAATAGTTTTATCTTTTCGTTCGCCAATGAGGTCAGGGATTGTCGGCGTTTCACTTACGAATCAATTCCGACAGCTGCAAGCTCTTCCGTTGATTTTGTTCGTGACGAACTTAATTGTTTTATTTTGTCTACCTTTGCCGTATTTGTATCGTCCGTGTTTGTCACTATCACTTTTGTTAAAATATTATTGTCTTCATCCGATTGGTTCGCCTCATGCGCACGCTTCGTTGTTGAACCGCTTGCATCGAAGGACGCCATCATTAATTATATTCTATGCACTTGATAAAATTTTTGTTTTTAATTTTTTTTTTTAAATCACGCTATTCACTAACCGGTATATTGTTTGTGTTTATTTTAACCACGTTTTATTTATCAAAAAAATAAAATTATTTTTATAAGTGTAGCCCACGTACCTTTTATCTTCTTACCGTTATTTAATGTGCTGTAGAAAACCATGTATCTTATTCCGTTATTATTGTGCACCACTTAATGTTTGTGTGTTTTGTAACTGTTTTTTAATTCACTGTTATTTGTACTTCACTATTTAGTTCATCGAATAGTTTTTCATATGACTATTTATGTATAAACACCATTCCTAACACTAAATACCACTACATACACGAAAGTTTATGTATGGGGTAACTATAATTAAATTAACTACACTGTTTATGTTAGGCACACCTATTACTACATTATAATTTAAGCACTAGACCATTACCAACAAAAAAAATTTAAAAAACTCAAAAAATTTTGTATATCAAAAAAAAAAAAATTAAAAAAAATTTTTTACAAAAATATTTATAAACCACGTTTTTTTTATATATTACGGTAAATCAAATCACTGTATTTTTTTTCACTTCATATTGTACCATGCACACACGAGAGTCTGTGTATGCCGGTTACCCCACTATAAACTATAATCACTTAATTATACACTATCCCATAACCAACTTATAATCACACAATAATCACTAATAAATAACTAATAGCCACTATATTCTATAATTGTTTTAGCACAAAGTTTATAAAATACTTTATAACTGTTCACTGTTTAATTATTTTAATTTACTTTTTAGGAGCACTAATAAAATTTAGGTGTTGGCTATTCAACGATCACGATTGTACTGAAGCTTTAACCACTACACCACCTGTCTCATAGAAAATGTACACACAAAATTCATATGAAAATGGTTTTTTATTCGATTTTTCGGGTTTTCCGACTTTTCCGGTGGATTTTTTTAAAAATTTCTTTCGTAAGAACCATCTCCTGGTAATTGCGAACACAACAGAAAAGACTGAGCCAAATCGGTTCAGCCGTTCTGAATTGATGAGCGCACATACATTTTTTGCACCATTTTTATAGATATAGAAGATAAATAGGATGGATAAAAAAAAGTAGCAATTTGGATGTAGCTTTTGGTGGGAATCGAATTCAGTATCTCCCAATCCAAGCGTCGAAGCCTTAACCACTACACCACCAGCCTCAGAAAAAATATACACACAAAATTCATATGAAAATGATTGTTTATTCGATTTTTCGGGTTTTCCGACTTTTCCGGTGGATTTTTTCCTGGTAATTGCGAACACAACAGAAAAGATTGAGCCAAATCAGTTCAGCCGTTCTCAACTGCACATACATTTTCTGCACCATTTTTATAGATATAGAAGAAGAAGATTAGATTGTCAAAATTCTACACAACTTATATTTATAGTAGTCCGCAACCAACGCCATCTATTGAAAATAATCCGAAGTGGCTATTTAAATGAATGATCATTGTCAAAATACAATTTTCATCGGTGGTGTTAATACAAAATTGCTCTACAAAACGCAATTCTCGATTTTCCGAATTTTTTTTTTTGATTTTTCGGTTTTCCATTTTGTTTCGATTTTTTTCGTGTTTACGGATTTTCCTTTGTGTTTTCCGAATTTTCTTTTTTTCTAAGCCGCCACTGTATTGCGATGGACAATGCACAAAAAAGAATCATGCAAATTGATCGTGGCGTTCTCGAGTTTTTGCGAGACTAACGCGCGGCAATTGATTTTTATTTAGATAAATAGATAGAGAAAATAAATAGATAAAATAAATAGATTGGACAAAAAAAACAATGTAGCAGTTTGGATGTAGCTTTCGGTGGGAATCGAATTCAGTACCTTCCAATCCAGGCGCCGAAGCTTTAACTACTACACCACCTGTCTTATAGAAAATATAAACACACAAAATTCATATGAAAATTGTTTTTTATGCGATTTTTTCGGGTTTTCCGACTTTTCCGGTGGATTTTTTTAAAAATTTCTTTCGTAAGAACCATTTCCTGGTAATTGCAAACACAACAGAAAAGATTGAGCCAAATCGGTTCAGCCGTTCTCAACTGATGCGCGCACATACATTTTTTGCACCATTTTTATAGATATAGATATTCAATAGAGTACGGTTTTCTTATAAACTAAGCAAAAGAATTTTGGCTATAAAATGTTATCGCAAAAAATTTTTTTTGAAAGTCCATTCCTAATAATTATAATGGGCAAAAATTCGAAAATGAATTATTCATTTTTTAGTGATCGAACAGTGTTATTTGGAATATTGATCAGTAAGAATAATGAAAAGCAACAAAAAATATTTTGTTTTACTATTCACTTATGAAGAATAATGTAGAAAAAAGTTATATTCGATCGATCAATGAAGAAAATAATATAAATATTTCATCTATTCACTATTACAATGAATGTTCGCTTTATTGATTGTTAAAGCAAAAGAGTACAGTAAACCCTCGATTTAACGGACTTCGATTTATTGGACGCTCGATTTAACGGACCTTTTGGTTATCGATTATGATGGGATTGGGTATGTTGAATAGAAATGAGATTCTTAAATGATTTTGGGAATAAATTCTGGAATATGGCCATCTAGGACGGAACTCGATCAATTCTTAACTGATTATGATGGGATTGGGTATGTCGAATGGAAAAAGAACTCTTAAATGATTTGTTTAAGAAATTCTGGAATATCGCCATGAAACTCGGTAATTTAAACTAGGGCGGAACTCGTTAATAAGCAGCCGTTTTTCTTGAAGCAAGCGGCTAATGATAGGCTGGATGCTTTAACATCTATCGTCAGTACGTAACCCACCCATGAGCAGCAGGTCAACTACTTATGGTCACCAAAAATCATGTTATGAACCCTACACAAAGGGCTCGGATAAATTTATATTATTCTTATCAACAACGACCTCGAAAACTGTTCACGGGAACATGGTATATATTGCCTTCTAAGATCATAAGATCTTCAGAACCAACCAAGCGAAAAATTTACACTTTTGAGGTATTTGTAATACAAGAGCGCATAATTCATATGGCCATATTCCAGAACTTTTTCCAAAAATCATTTAAGAATCCCATTTTCATCCAGCAAACCCAATCAGATCATAATCGGCTAAGAAATGTATGAGTTCCGTCCCAGATGGCCATATTCCAGAACTTCTTCCAAAAACTGTTTGTGCATCTCATTTCCATCCAACAAACAAGATTCCTTGATAATTGGTTGAGATAAACGAGTTCTGCCCTAGGTTGCCATATTCCAGAGCAAGTGTAAAATCTATAGTCGATTAAATTTAAAAACATTCGGATTTAACGGACATTCGTATTTTACGGACTCCAAAATTAGTTAACGGACTAATTGGGGCGTCCGTAAAATCGACGATTTTCTGTAGTAAATCCCGTTCGCTCACACAAACAAAAAATCATCAATCCTTTTATTTTTTTTTATTCGCTCACTATTCGTTTATTACTGATTTACTATTTACGTTTAATACTACTTCTCATTTTAATTATTTAATATAATTTTTTACATTAAAAAATTCATTTCAGTGAAGCTAATGTCTATAAAAATATGGACATAAATTTCTTCTTGTGTTTATTTTTCTTATAATATGTTATTTTTGAAAGTGGTATAAGTCCATTTGGACCTAAAAAACACGTTTATTTTTTAAATATTTTCAATAATTATTATTTCATAATAAAATTTAAAAAATGTAAAAGTGTTAAACACATTACGAATTGATTAACGTTTGCCAATATTTTTAAATTAATTCAAATGCAAACCCTTAAATATCTCGATACATGAAAAAATAGACTTATATACCACTTTCAAAAATAACAGTTCTGTTATAACAACAACCTCGCTGTTATAACCTCGCTTATGCAACCAAGTCAGTGGTATTATGTAAAATCCAGTTATAACCCCGCAGATGTAGCTTCACGTGGCATGAACGCACAAAACTTGCGCAACTATAAACTTTGGTGGGAAGGACCAAGCTGGTTAAAAAACTCAAATTATCCATTAGCGCTTGAACCAACTGAAGAAGCAGCCAATGAGGAACTAAAAACAAATTGCTTATTTATCAACGCACCTCCTCAACCAG
Source organism: Nephrotoma appendiculata (assembly GCA_947310385.1). Taxonomy (NCBI): domain Eukaryota; kingdom Metazoa; phylum Arthropoda; class Insecta; order Diptera; family Tipulidae; genus Nephrotoma; species Nephrotoma appendiculata. The sequence goes on from OX371226.1 coordinate 2,705,403, forward strand.
AGTTCATAGACTTTTCACGATTTTCATCGGCTCTTAAAATCAAAAGAACTATAGCGTACTGCAGTTTTCTAACAGTAGATAAACTAACCAGATCACACAATGTAATCATAAAAACAATACAAGATTCGGAATTCGCCGCAGATATTAAACTCCTCAAATCAACGAGTAAAGCCAGAAAAAACAGCAAACTATCATCACTAAATCCATTCATGGACGAAAATGGTTTGCTAAGGGTCGGCGGTAGATTACAAAAATCTCAACTTAAGTATGATCAAAAGCATCAGCTAATTCTACCAAAAAATCATATTTACTCATCAAACCTAATCACAATTGAAGCACACCATCTTGTATTACACGGAGGCGTACAAGCAACTCTAGCACAAATACGTTCAAAATATTGGATTTTGGATGGTAAACGTCTAGTACGCACAACAATCCACAATTGTGTAAAATGCTTTCGATTCAGAAGAGTAGCATCAGAACAGTTAATGGGTATGTTACCGGAAGCTAGAGTCACTCCTTCTGCCCCATTTTCTAATACCGGCATTGACTACGTGGGTCCATTTGCAATTCGTGTATCCAAAGGAAGAGGAAACAAATCCTACAAGGGATATGTCGCATTGTTCATTTGTTTCTCTACGAAAGCAATTCACTTGGAACTGGTGAGTGAGCTAACAACAGCAGCATTCCTGGCAGCATTTAGAAGATTTACTTCAAGAAGGGGAACGCCTTTAAACATATACAGTGATAACGGTACCAACTTCGTTGGAGCTCGGAACGCACTAAGTAAGGAGCTACAGGTGGCTATACAACAAGCAAACAACAACGAAGCTCAGGAAGCAGCTAACTATGGAACAAACTGGCATTTCATCCCGCCCGGTAGTCCCCACTTCGGAGGCATTTGGGAATCTGGAGTCAAATCAACGAAAGGCCACTTAAAGAAAGTGATCGGTGAAACAACACTGACCTACGAGGAGTTCAGCACCGTATTATCAGAAATTGAAGCATGTTTAAATTCCAGACCGATTCTTTCACTGTCAAGCGATTTAGATGATTTTGATGCTTTGACACCTGGACATTTTTTAATCGGGAGACCACTGATTTCACCCCCTGAGTCAGGTAAAACCAACATAAGCCCAAAACAGAGGTGGACTCTACTTTCAAAGATGACTCAAGGATTTTGGAAAATATGGTCTAAGGATTACTTGAACAGTCTACAACAAAGGTACAAATGGAAAGAACCAAAAGCAAACTACAGGATTGGTCAGCTAGTTCTAATAAAGGATGAACAACTTCCACCTACAAAATGGGCAATGGGAAGGATAACAGATACTCATCCAGGGTCAGATGGTCTAACCAGAGTGGTATCAATAAAAGTGCAAAAAGCACCATCTTCAAGAGACCGATTACAAAGATAGGTCTCCTTCCAACTGAGGATAATCAAGATCCAACAAGCAAATCAGATGTAGATGTAACAGTAGACGACAACAAGGTAGGACAACAAAGGTTGGCAGGTCTCGAGTTGCCAGGGTTACCAAGAAGATCTATGCACCACTACTCATATTACTAATTACGTTTAGTTTTTGCAATTCGAGCGCACTACCATACAATATCACAACGTTCGAAAATCAACCAGGTATCTATTTTGAATCCATTGGAGAGCTCAAACTTACAAACAACGATTGGAACATAATAGTGTATTATAATCTAACCAGCTATTATGCAGAACTGGCTGCCTATAAGCGTTCCATAGACAGACTAGCTAAATATTGTTCATATCCTGACGACAACTTCACAAACTCGAGTATCGCTAAAAGATCAAGAGAAAATACATGTAGACTAATAGAACCATCGTTCGAGCAATCTTTACAAGAAATGGAGCACAAGGATGAATTGCTTTACCACCATAAGGTGAGTTTTGGAAGAAGCAAACGTGGACTTTTTAACTTAGGAGGAAATATAGACAATGAATTATTTGGGGTGCTAGATGACAGGGCCGCGGTACGTTATGAGGAAGAAATAGAAAAACTCAAGATGAACAACAACCATTTCACGGCATTATTAAAGAATCAAACGTCAATCATAGATGCGACTATAAACGTCTTCAAAAATAGATAAGAAGATGTCAACAAGCATTGGCTTGTGTTCAAGAATCAGTTAGAAGAGGCGTTGGAGAGCAACGATGAAAAAAGCAACTTTCTAACTCTATCAATACATACAATGTTACGCATGATTGCATTCAAGGAGATTCAAGATACACTGATAGAAGCAGTATTAGATACGCACAATAGAGTCATTACTACGAGGCTTTTAACGACACAACAACTGAAAAAAGAAATAGATTTTATGACGAGAAATCTACCACCTGAACTAATGCTTCCCAATATCGATGACACAGATGACATATTGGCACTATACCAGCTAATGACAGCCAAGACAAGGCTGCAAGGCAAATATTTGATATTTGAGGTGAAGCTGCCATTAGTATATAAAGAAATATACCAAATATATAAGCCCATACCGCTGCCTACCCCCAACAGTCCATCTATATTTATACGGCCACAAATAGAACTTCTCGTGACAGATTTGCATCGGCACACATATTCTTCAATGACAACTTCTGAATGGCAAAACTGTATCAGCACCAACGACTTTAGCATATGCCAGCTAACCCAGGCTATACATCAGAATCAAGAAGATGATGTTTTATGTGAGCTGCTCCTGCTACGACAAGAAAAAGTGAATAACAAATGCGAGGTGGTCGAAAGGAAGACGAACAACATGCCCGATACATGGATCCAACTAAGAGATTACAGATGGCTTTATTCAGTACCAGCTGAACGTACGATCAGTATCGTTTGTCACAAGAGCCATTTTCTACAAAGATATCAAGAAGCGGAATTTTAAGCTTAGGCTCTGGTTGTACACTGAAGGGAAGAACGATAAGCATACCAGCGAAGCAATCGTACTATCACAAAGTATACTCCTCAATACTACCAACATTTAATCTCTCAACAGAAATGACCAAGCAACCACAAGGTTACTCCCATCACTTTCAAGACTTGTCAAAGGTACAAGGAATCGAAGAACTACAGCAAAGAATAAGGGCAGTAACGATGAATACAGGACAAAGCTTATCTCATCACCACGTGCACCACTATGCACTCACGTATGGGCTCCTTGCGCTCGTACTCATACTCATAGTCTTCGTGGCAATCAAAAGGAGAATTGATGCAACCAAAAATAAACCAGACAGAGTCACTCCTCTAGAGGCTCTGGTATAAAGCTAGATAATCCTCACATCTTGGCCGGGGAGAATGTTATAACAACAACACTTATATCAAATTATGACATTGAATATATCAATTTTTCCATATACATATACATCCGTTAATACTGATGACACGGAATATGTATATCGGTTTTCACATTGACTAGGGCATTTACATTTAATGCATACATTTAATTTTAATTTTACATCCGTTAAATACTGATGACACGGAATATGTATATCGGTTTTCATATTGACTAGGGCATTTACATTTAATTTTACATTTTTTGCATAATCAATAGTTTTATAAATGATCTTTTTTGTATATAAATCAAATGAATTATGGAATAAATATTAGTTCTTACACAACAGTCAACGTGTTTCTGTCCAGCCCTGATCAGCAGCAAGCGAAAAACATATTAAGTAATTGTCAACTATCAAATTTGTGATTTGACCAAAATACGGTCAAACAAGTTCATATTACACTGCATGCAGTATAATGGGGTACATTGTATTCTAAGTAATTTGCTGAGTAATATGCATTTATTGTAGCAAACTGATACTAAGGTCATTGTATCTTAAAACGTATACAGTACATACCAATAAAATATCTGATGAAAGGATCGACATCATTATTTAACATATTAATTCCTTCCCACGTGTTGAATCATATTACTGTAGAGCTAGGACTACACGGCAGTATTTAAAGCCAAATTTAAATATTTCAAAAATGTACGAGTTGTATAAGGAGCAGACCAATAATCCGGTTAAAGAAAGTATCGCTTTATTTTATTTTTTTACTATCGCTTTATTTTTTGTAGAAAATTCGATATTGCATTTCATAGCCCTAAATCAGACAGATGCGGATTATGTGAGAAACATAAGTGTGCAGAAGAACGAAATTTGCTAACAAAAGAACTTGCTGCAGAAAAAGAACAACATTAAAAACTAAAATGTGAAATGAACAACAAAAATTGAAAGACAAAGGTGGATTAATCTCTATCCTTAGATTCAACTAACAAAATGTTTTGAATTGTCCAAGAGCTGAAATAGGCCCAATATTATATTTTTCAAAGCTTAACATTTACAATTTAACGGCTTATTTGTCAACAGAAAAGAGAACATATTGTTGTATTTGGACAGAGCACAGCTCGGGAAGAACTGGAAATGATTTAGCTTCTGCATTAACAAAAATTTTGGAACAGAGTCTTCGAAGATTATCCATGATTACCCTTCGAAGATTCAGGAGGTGGACAAAATTCATAGCGATATTGAGAAAGTTCTTGCTGTCAACGAATACTTCTCACCGATGGGTTTCATCCGTCTACTTAAAACAGTAAATAGAAAAAATCCTCCAGTAATAATGCAAATGAATGACAGTGATTTCAAAGACTTCAACTCATATTCAAAAATTGTGGTTTGACTTTTCAACTGTACCATTCACCAAATTAAAGATTATTAAATTTTCGCAGCATGTTTTCCAAAATGTTAAAAAGCGGGTTAGAAGCAGACAAAACTATGTTTCTACAACATAGTAATGAATTTGAAATTTATTTCAAATAAAAATACATGTCGTATCTTGATCAAATTCAAGACAAAATCAAAGTAAATCCAAAACAATTTTGGAAATACTTTAGGAATAAAAGCGAAATTGAAGGATACCCTGCTAACATGACGTACAACAATACCTGCTCTTCAAACGCCAAAGATATAGCTAACATGTTCGCGTCGTTTTTTCAATCAGTTTATAGACCAAGCGTTACTAGTGGACTGTAAATCGAGTCTCGAGTCGAGTTTCAAACGATAAAATTTTGAATCGAGTCTATGAGTCAAATTTTAGATATAGCCGTGTGAAGTCGTAGTAGATATTAATTAACAGAGCAAGGTTGGTATAGAATTTGTAGAGGAAGGATACACCTTTCAAACGCCAAAATTGTGGATCGAGTCTAGGAGTCAAATTTTAGAAATAGCCGTGTGAAGTCGTAGTAGATATTAATTAACAGAGCAAGGTTGGTGTGGAATTTGTAGAAAAAGCATCCACCTTTCAAATGCCAAAAATGTGAATCGAGTCTATGAATTAAATTTTTCAAAATAGCCGTGTGAAGTAGAAGTAGATAATAATAAACAGAGCAAGGTTGGTATGGAATTTGTAGAAAAAGCATCTACCTATCAAACGCCAAAATTGTGAATCGAGTCTATGAGTCAAATTTTAGATATACATATAGTTGTATGAAATCGTTGTAGATATTAATTAACAGAGCAAGGTTGGTATGGAATTTGTAGAGAAAGGATCCACCTTTAAACAGCCAAAATTGTGAATCGAGTCTATGAATCAAATTTTAGATATAGCCGTGTGAAGTCGAAGTGGATATAATTTAAAAGAGCAAGGTTGGTATGTAATTTGTAGAGGAAGGATCCACCTTTCAAACCACAAAATTGTGAATCGAGTCTATGAGTCAAATTTTAGATATAGTCGTGTGAAGTCGTAGTAGATATTAATTAACAGAGCAAGGTTGGTATGAAATTTGTAAAGGAAAAATCCACCTTTCAAACGACAAAATTGTGAATCCAGTCTATGAGTCAAATTTTAGATATAGCCGTGTGAAGTCGTAGTAGATATTAATTAACAGAGCAAGGTTGGTATGGAATTTGTAGAGGAAAGATCCACTTTACAGACGCCAAAATTGTGAATCAAGTATATTAGTCAAATTTTAGATATAGCCGTGTGAAGTCGTGGTATATATTAATTAACAGATCAAGGTTGGTCTGGGGTTTGTAGAGGAAGGATCCACCTTTCAAACACCAAATCTGTGAATCGAGTCTATGAGTCAAATTTTAGATATAGCCGGGTGAAGTCGAAGTAGATATTAATTAACAGAGCAAGGTTGGTTTGGAATTTTTAGAGGAAAGATCCACCTTTCAAACGCCAAATTTGTGAATCGAGACTTTTAGTCAATTTAAGAAATAGCTGTGTGAAGTCGTAGTAGATATTTTTTTAACATAGCAAGGTTGGTATGAAATTTGTAGAAAAAGCATCCACCTTTCAAATGCCAAAATTGTGAATCGAGTCTATGAATTAAATTTTAGATATAGACGTGTGGAGTCGAAGTAGATATTAATTAACAGAGCAAGGTTGGTATGTAATTTGTAGAGGAATGATCCACCTTTCAAACGCTAAAATTGTGAATCGAGTCTATGAATCAAATTTTAGGTATAGCTGTGTCAAGACGTAATAGATATTAATTAACAGAGCAAGGTTGGTAGGGAATTTGTAGAGAAAGGATCCACCTTTTAAACGCCAAAATTGTGAATCGAGTCTATGAGTCAAATTTTAGATATAGCCGTGTGGAGTAGAAGTAGATATTAATTAACAGAGCAAGGTTGGTATGTAATTTGTAGAGGAAGAATCCACCTTTCAAACCCCAACATTGTGAATCGAGTCTATGAGTCAAATTTTAGATATAGTCATGTGAAGTCGTAGTAGGTAGTAATTAACAGAGCAAGGTTGGTATGAAATTTGTAGAGGAAGGATCCACCTTTCAAACGCCAAAATTGTGAATCGAATCTATGAGTCAAATTTTAGATATAGCCGTGTCAAGTCGTAGTAGATTTTAATTAACAAAGCAAGGTTGGTATGGAATTTGTAGAGTTTAAAAGTGTTGACATTCCACATTAAAATTTAGTTTGTGGTTACTCACATATTCTTTAATCCCGATTAAACATGTTGATTTTCGTACCAACAAAACAGCATTTGCGGGAAGCATTACTTTTTTGCTTTAATCAAAAGAAAAATCAGCTGTAAATTTTCGATTGCTATAAGAAACTTAAGGCGAACATGCACCAATACAAGAAACTTGCGAAAACTGGTTTAAACAATTCAAAAGTATTGATTTTGATGTCAATGACAAAGAATGTTCTGGTCAACCAAACAAAAAAAACAAAGTTGAAGAATTGAAAGCATTATTTAAGGAAAACTCAGCTCAAATAGAAAAATAACTTGCGAGACAGTTAAATGTCACTCAAGCAGCCATAAGCAAACGTTTACATGCCATAAAAATGATTCAAAAAGAAGGAAAATGGGTACCACATGAACTAACTGAAGCCAACATTGAAAATCGTTTAATGGTTTGCAATTCTTTGCTTACAAGACACTGAAGTTGGTATTTTTTGTCTCAAATTGTGACTGGTGATGAAAAATGAATCTACTACATTAACCTTAAACACAAAAATCGTGGGTTCATCCAGTCGAACCATCCACATCAACAGCACAACGAAACATTCATGGAAGTAAGATTATGTTGTGCATTTGGTGGGATCAGAAAGGAGTGGTGTACTATGCGCTGCTAAAACCGAACGAAACTATTACTGGTGAACGTTACCAACAACAATTGATAGATTTGAACCATGTATTGATCGAAAATCGCCCGTTTCCAGCCAACAAACAGCGTAAAGTGATTATGCTGTACGACAATGCCCAACCACATGTCGCAAAACAAGTCAAAACAAATAAAAAATATTCTGGAAGTACTTAAATGGGAAATTATATCGCATGCTTTTTACTAACCAGATTCTGCCTCATCAGATTACTATTTGATCCGATCAATGTAAAGCGATCTTCAAGATCAGCACTTCAGAACTCACGAGGAAATCAAAAAATGACTCGACGAATGGATCGCATCGAAAGACAAACAATTTTTTTTCGATGGAATCCATAAATTGCAACAAAGATAACTTTTCGAAATTTAAATTAGGCAAAATAACTACTAAAATTAGCTGCATTGCTTCGTTCTGGTAAGGCGTTTACAATGAAAATAACAAGCATAACAATGCTCCATGAAATGTGTGGTATGGTCTAATATGATTCTAAACCATAATATGTGCTATTTAAGTGTGTCATCAGTAATTCTATACGATACATCATGGGAAGAAATATTATTGTGATCATTAAGAAAATCATCAAGCTCTAAGAAATTATTTCCAATTTGAAAAGGACAAGCCTTAACTAGAAATATTCATGGTTGTTATACAATAAAACTTTAATTTGATTGAAAAAATATTTATTTATATTATTTTTAACAAATTCAAATTATAAAGTTTTATAACCTAAAATTCAATTCATATGTCGCAATCGAAAATTTGTATAATTTTTTGATAAAAAGAATCCCACTTCGAAAATAATATTGATTTGTGATGATTGAATTGTTGATTTTTCTGGAAACAATCTTTCAAAATCAAGTTCCATCTGAAATAAATAATACTTTGATATAGCACACATACTCGCAATCTAGAATAATAGTATTTAAAACTTACGAGTCAAATAACGATCTTCAGTTTTAAATTGGCCAGTGGCTTAAATTATCGATCGATACATCTTGAATATGACTTCTTCGTAGTTTATATGTGCTAATACACTTTTCACTAACTAATACTTCTGGACTAAAATTTTTTTCATTGTAAATTAACTGTTTTGGAAGAGTACTAGTTTCTCCTGATAGTTTTTGTTTTGCTGGTCGTTCAACTATACCAGGGCTGAGATGTTGTACCATCACTATTTTCGACTTTCAACTTTTTTGTGTCTCATTTTTTACGAATAAAATGACACCCTATTTCACTTCCAAAACTACGCATTTTCTAATGTGTTCTCAGCTTGCTCGAGTAAAACATCGCTCTATTTCTTCTATACGATTTCTAAGACTACTAGATTACTCGACTCTATGTATTACAAAATAATTTTTTCGTAATACGTTCATCGAAATGTAGAAAAGAGAGAAAGCTCACATTTATATTAAGAGGTTGAAATCGCGATATAAAACACACAATTGTTTACCCGAAATAGAATGATATTTGATTCCTGAAAATTGAGACATAAAAAAAGTCGAAAGTCGAAAATAGTGGTGATATTTTTTTGAAAGCGTATAATTTTTTTCAGTCAACTTGCCACGTTGACTATTAGTTTCAAAATATGTAACCTGAAATCGATTAATGTTAAAAATTAATTAATTTTAATTAAATAATTCATATTTTAGCAATTTAGCAATTTGCAATTTGTATACCATACTGATAAAAATCACTTAAAATAAAATTGCAAAATTAAATTCAGTACTAGTATAGTTTGTTAGAAAAACTAACGAAGCCTTTAGGCAGCCAAAGGTTATGATTGAGCCAGGAAATTAAAATTCAATGAAATGGTTAAATTTAAAAACTTAAAAATTAAAAAAACTTTAAAAATTTTTCTTTAAATTTTTAAAGAAAAATTTTATTCTTACAAATGATTATCCGAGAATTGATTTTAACTTAAATGATCCCTTGCAATATTATTTATGGCGTAGAAGCCGAACCTAGCCCTTATTGCGTCTTTAACTAGATCTTTCGAGCAATTCGATATACCGACGTGGTAAAAGTTGTATAGGTGGTTTTCACAACGAACGCGGTGAAAAGCTAACTCGAAACCTCGGTGTGATTGTAGAAATTCTCTTAAAACCACTACTCTTCAATCTAAACTATAACACTATAAATAATTTCAGATTCATATATATTATATTACCTCGTTTTCAGTGGGGAACAGTTCCACAATTTTCTGCGAGACCCCCTTATATGCGAAATTAGTAATTTTGCGATTTTTCGATAGTAAATATTCTACAGTGACTTGAACTATGTATTGTCGGTCAGATTTTGTTGATTGATGCGTTTTTCTATAAGTATAGCTAAAATAAGAACCCATGTAGCACTATTCAATACAAGGTGTTTTTCTAAATCCTGTAAAATTAGAGCAAACCAATTTATCAAATAAATTAAAATTATAATTGCAAAGATTGAGTGAACAAATACTTACAAAAAATGATGTAACGGTATTATGAGTATCGTTACTTGATGAACTCGTACACGGTATAGATGAGGATTGCCCTGATTGTTTCGTAAGCAATTCAGATGACTCAATGTACGTAACGGGTAGCGAGTTTAACTACGAACCAACAGTTGTAGTAGCTGCTGTTGATCGACAGACCTATATTAAAATATTAATTAATTTGGTAAGTATATCAAAATTTAAAATGTATGTGGTTTTAAAATATGTGTACCTTTTCTAGCTGCCACTGATACTGAGCTTTTCGAAATTTTACTCACAATCCAAATCGTTGGTCAGGTATCAGTCGGTTTAAATCGTCACTGTTTAATTGTTTAAGAACTTCAATGTTGATTCCTTTCTCTAATTGCATAAATTATAAAAAAAAAAATATTAATTTATCTGTATAATGTTTTCGTATGAGAATTTGCACTTACGTCGGAATTCCTCAATTAAAGAGGGAAACCCCCACTTTTGTAATAATATTTCCATGGATTGTTCAATAGGTTGAATTATTTGGGTGACATCACTCTGTTCAACAGTTTCTTCAAATGGTATATCTTCTTCCATTTCAAAGTACCTTTATTTTGAAATGCACTTACTTATTTATAGTAACACAATCTTGGGATGTACTTACTTAAAACGTAATCACAGAACACAATATATACTAGGTAGCAAAAAATGTATGTACCGCTAATTTTTACTTTGCACGCACAATTTTGGAAAGAAAACAAATTTGCTTATGCAGAATTTTATATTCAAAAGTTTATTACTTCACTGAACTAATTTATTGAACCAAACATATATATAATTATTATTTATTAATTAAATCTTTTTATTTATCGTACATCACGTATCACGTACTGCACATCTACTTTTTCGATTACTGATGTAAAATTAAAGACTTGTTTAAACGTGTTTCACTTTAGTTAAGGTGATTATCTAGTTTTTTAGATGACTTATAGAGAAATGTAGACAATAAACCATTGTTTTAAAACAGTGTTGCAATTCAGCTAGAATTTATGGAATAATTTTAGGAGACTTGATTTCAATGTGCCGTTAGCTTGCAATTGTCTATTTGTTATTAAATATTTTAGATAATTTTACTAAATATTTTCGATAAATTATAATTAGAAAATATCTATAATTATAGATAATTCTCATAAATCGTTTAAGCTTTACATTTTTAGATGAATATTGTAGTAAAATAGCAATAAGATCGACGTATTTTAGCTGAACTTTCTAGGAAATTAGAATATTTTTGCAACGAAAATTAGCTAAACTCAAATTAGTTAAATCATATATAACATAATATATTTATATCTAGTTTCTTCGGCAAAATACCTAACAAATTAGGTAAATATTGTATTTTGATTTTAACTAATTGGCGTTAGGTAAATAATCTATTTAATTTCTTTCTGTGAAGATATAAACGTGTTTTTTCTGCAAAAAAAAATCCAAAAAACTAGGTTATACTCCCAATACATCCAAATTGACCTTTACTGGAGTCTGGAGTCGAGCGTAACTCGAGGAATGTATACTTCTTGTCCAGCTTTTTCCCTAGTTATTATTTTTGCTTTAACTATACGTTGTTACATAATTCGGTAACAATCAATCGTGTTCTATTGCACATACCCTCCGAATTATCTAAATTACGCAGTTGTAAAATTTTCTTTATTTTAAATTTAAGTTTTTTATCACGATTTTTATTACTTGGTAAATTGGTATTAATTTTTATTTCACAAAAGTTATTATTTTTGGTCTTTGATACTATAATTTCCGATGAAAAACTAAATGCCAAATTTAGTGCCAGAAATATTTTGTCTTTGTTTTTTTATAATAAAACTTTTATTTTAATATGACATTTTCATATATGCAAGATTTTGACCAGCTTTCGGAGACCAACAATTTTGAATCTGCGGAGAATAATTTTGATATACTATAGTAAAATGGGATTCAAACCTTTTTGCATATTTATACCGACAAATTATCCTATACTATCGACAATCAAATTAAATTGTAGTGTGCTTTTTAAAATATTTAGCACAGACATTCAACTATCCAAGTATTTGTGACGTCGTTCATATGAAAAATGTTTTTCCAAAATTAAGGCTCTAAACGAATTTTTCAAAAGTCGTGACCTATCTAGATCGTTTTTTCACACCGGTAAATGGTAGTATGCAAATTTTTAGTGAAAATTATGGTGCCGTTTTCGAGAAAAAATTTACAGATAAATATAAAATTATTGCTCGTTTAATACTAAAGATTAATAACCACTTATCTTGGACACACTTTTTATTTTATGATTTGACCTAGATAACAGTATATTTAAAAAATAATAATCTTCATTGCGGCGTAAAATCAAATAAACACCGTTAAGTTAATTTTCAATTTGTTTTTAAAGTTTTATGGCCCGATTCTGAAAATGTAAAAATTCTATAGCTGCAAATTTATAGAAATTGCTTACAGAGAAAAAGGTGCAGTGTTCTACAAAATTAAATTCACGAACTGTAGACTTTTCGCCGCTGTAAATCACTACGAAATAAATTCTCCGCTCTAACCGAATTATATTTTATTTTAAAATATTCTATCAAATTCGATGGAGGCACTCGAATATTAACATAAACTTTATAAATAAAGCTTTTCTGTGTATATTATCTGTGTTATTATTGTATCTAAAAGTTCAAAAACTACAATTGTCATTAGCTTTAACTTTTGTTAAATATTGATTTCTTGTAAACCCACACTCGCTCCACTTATTAGTTTCAAATAAGTGTGTTATTATCATTAGTAATAAATTATCATATGATAAGATTGTACTATTTAAATAAAAAATAAAAAAATAAATCTATTTCAGATTTCCAATTATCTAACATTAAGTTTAATGCAGTTTCACATGAATGGTGTTCGTGAAATCCAGATTGTTGGTCGAGTAGTATATTATTGTTGTTAATATGGTTTATTAATTGGTTTTAACTACTCGTTGTAACAAAGCTTCGTAGGTTGGTAGCATATTTATCGGGCGTAGTTCTTCTGGTGTTGTTGGCTTAGAAGTTTTCGGAATTGGTATAACCGTTGATATTTTCCATGATCTCGGGACTTTAGCTTCATATAAACTTTTATTGATTAAGTTCGTAAATTTTGATGAGAATATTTCATTCTTCATAGTATCTAACATGATAGTACGGTTTATACCATCAATTCAAGCGTTCAACTTCAGACTACTAATAGTTTTTGTTTATCTCTTGACATGTAATATTTTGAAAACAGAATGGAACTGTGTAAGGATACGCATTCAATTCATTAAAAAATTTTACTTATGAAATATTGATCCATAACAATGTCAATCACACTGGATACAAATGTATTGTTAAGAGATTCGGCCAATTCTAGTTTATCGGTTACTACTTTATTGTTAAACTGAATATTCGACTGTGGTGTGGTTTTAGTTTTATACATCGATTTTAACATTCTCCATAATTGTTTTGGATAATTTTGATTTTCTATGAATTTGTTTTTGAAATAAGTGGACTGCTCCTTCCTTAAAGTTTGTTTATATATATTTCTGGCTCTTTTATAATTATCCCAGCTCTCATTTGAGTTTATAATTTTCATTATTTCATAAGATCGTAATTTATCTTGCTTTAGTAATTTCAAATTTTCCGAGAACCATTGTAGTTTACTAGTTTTATGAATCAATTTTGTACATGTCAGCTCATTCAGACAAGTTCTTAACTTTAACAGTAACTCTTCAGCTTCTTCGTTTAATTCTTGGTCTATTTCGTTTAAGTTAGCATCTTGGAATCCCAGAAATTGTTGATTTAAAGCATACACAGAGAAAAAAAATCATATGAAAATTCACATTTTACATACAAAAGTAATCCGATTTCTCTATAGTTTTTTTCCAAGAAGAAAGTTTATTAAAATCATAAGAATTTTCTATTTAATATTTTCATGTGAGACCATTTAAAAACAAATATATTTTCCTATTAATTCTTTTTGAATTCCAGTAGAGAGCTACATGGTTTTAATAGGATTTCGTATTAAATAATAATACTAATCCAGATTAATTGCATTGGATACCGTCTTAAAAGTAATAGGATTTCTAATTAAACCAATAAGGTGTTAACATAAAATGTTATCGGAAATTCCTCTTAAACTAACCCGATCATAATGATTTTCTCTTTATTGTAAAAGTACACTTTCATAAACCATGGAAACGAACCAAATGTTCATATCTTAATTTTTTAATCATAAAACCACCAAACAATTTATTTTTACTTATTTTATTTTTATTATCTTATATACAATTCGATTCATTTATCGATTGAGGATGCGCCAGAAAATGGTGTTGAATAAAAAAAAGTCTGCGGTAGCGAATTTTCTTCACCCAAAGTATAGGGGTCTTAGGTTGTCAAGTGAGCAACTCGAAATTGTCGTAGAATACCTCATTGATGTGCTTGACAATAACGGATTGGTTGAGTATACCGCATATAAGGATAAAACCGGAGGGCTTGGAGTTCTTTTTGCAAAGGACATCGAAAGTCCTAAAATTTTCTGGAATTTGGCATAATCTAAATATCAACTTTCCTGTTTTGCAGCAAAGCTTCTTGCGATTCCAGCCTCTTCGGCGGAAATCGAACGGCTTTTTTCGGAATGGTCTTTTGTGCATAACAAGAATAGAAACAAACTTACTATCGATCGGTCGAAGAAATTGCTGGAAATTACCACCAGCTGAACCTACAAGACAGTAATAAGTCTGATGTTAATTAATTAATAATTAATTATATGAAATGTGATTTTTATTTTTTTGATTAGTCGAACGAACAATGAAGAGTTTATTTACTTTGTTACATTTTTTATTTTTACATAATTTTAATTTCAGATAATACATTGTTATTTTATTCCGTTTACTGAAGCTAAACAATAAACAAATGACAAAAAATATAAATAATTATATAATAATAATAGTTATATTTATTATTTATATTATAAATGTACTTTAATGTAATTACATATAACGAATAAAATGAATTAATGAAAGATGAAGATATTATTAAATATTAATTATTTATTTATTTTTATTTTTTACCTTACATATTAGACGTGTATTTTACATGTATTATACTCGTGTATAAACCGTGTAGAAAACATTTTTTACGTTACCGTATTATACTGGTATTTTACTTATATTATACATATTTATGACCCATCCAAGGAGGTGAAATAATGATGCGAGTACTCGTATAATTAAGAAAAATATAGTTTGGGACGTATTACTTTTTGACCATTATTTAAATGGTAGAAATGTATCGGTGGCCCATCAAAACTCATAATATTATTGAATATATAATGCAATGGCTCTCCAATGATGTATGACTGAAAATGTTTGCAAAACTTTACGACACTCCATATTTGGCACACGACATATGGTCGTTTGTCTGATATGATTATATCAACTATTTCGCATACTTTAGGTATATCAGATTGTAATGTTTTAGTTAAAATATAGCCCCTTTTGTACTCCAACCCTCGAAATACGATTATGTCGTAGGAGTGGGTAGTTGAAACAGGATATCCTACCCAATATTCAAGCATACTGAAATATGGTTGTAATGAAATCGAAAATAATTTACCTTTTTTAGTTATTAGTTCTTCTTGGAAAAAACTTTCACTCATGATTAGGTACGAATGATTTAATGCCGCTTTTGTGTTTAAAGTTAGCGGAATATTTGTTCTGGAAGTGATATTATGTTCATAAAGCTTAGAAAAATGATGTTGGGCTTCAAATCGAAAACACCACAAATATTTGATAGGCCCTAGTTGCCTAATAATAGTGGGATAGTGTACCATCATATGGAATTTAGGTTTAAGGTTATCGTGAAATAAATCTTGATAAAGTTTGTGATGATTTTCAATTAGTGAGGCCAATGTGTCTAGATCCTTCTCATTAAATTCTGGTAAAAGTAACATATCGATTAATTGTATCAATAACATCAAAAACGTATACACTGGATCATTTGAATCAATTAAATCGCCAATTATTAGAGGCAGTAAATGAATAAATGTTTTCATTTGTGAAGCATTCATTTTAAAGGACGAATCGCGAATTTGGTTCTTTCCAATAGGCGGACTATTATTAGATATCTCAGTTTTACCGTAATTAAACATTTGTTTCCTGTAATTAAGAGTTTCCAATGATATAAACTTTTTTATATACACAAAATAGTTTAGAATTTTAGACAAATCGTATTTGCAGACACCAATATATAGATCGTGCATTATGTCACAGGCGATATTCATAGTCACATGGAAATTATCAATTTTATTTATAATCGAAACCTCTTTTAAACTCGATTCAGAATCAGTTATCATTAAAACTTCATTGTTATAATTTTCAATGTTTCTGAGTGCATCAGGTACCTCAACGCATTCAACTTTGGTTTGAAATTTATTTCTGAGGCAAATTCTACAAAATTTATTTGCACTAAATGATTTAGCATATCCCAAAACGGAATTAAGTGCTAAATTATCACCTAATATTTGTGCTATTTGAAAATAAATTTGATGGGTTCCATTGTTCGTGTTTATTTCTAATCCATTAGATTGCAATTCATTTATTTGTTGCACAAGAGGCCTAAAACATTTTTCCATGCCATATTCTTTAATATCACGACTCATTATAAACCCTGCTACTAAAATATTGCTAATTTTAGATAATTGAGCTTTCGGAATAACAGGAAAATTAAAGTAAATACCGCATACTGAGTTCACACCAGACTTCGAACCCAATGGGTCGTTAATCTCGAAATCATCTAGATATAAATATATTGGCAGCACTACATTCCCAGGAGGAAATTTCATATCTGACCAAAGTTTTCCATTAATTATGTTAGATAATTTGGAATTGGCTTTTAATACATTCAAGTTTATTAATGTTTGATCCAAAATATTTGAATTTTCAAAATACGATTTAATCATAAATTTTATATCTAAAAGACAGACCTCAGTTTTACTTTCTGCTAAAGTAGGAGTGCTGTTCACAATTATGTGAGACAATTCCTTTTGAATCTGTATTCTTAATGGTTTTTTATATATTCCTAAATTCTCGAGATGTTTTAGGAGTTTATACTCGGTACTAATTTCTTTAAAGGGATTTGCAATGTTTTCAATAAACTGGTTTTTTTCAATATCATGTAAATTGCTACACTGATCAACTTTAAAAAATTCTACGACTTTATTAGCTATAGGTTTGGTCACAAGCTCAGTTACATTAAATTGTATATCTGAAACGATTTTTCTAGAGAGCGAGGGATTCGAATGAAGTTTTAAAATGAATTCTACTAACGGTTTGTCTATTTTATGATGAGGGGTTATTTTGCATTGTATTGTATCTAAAGAGTCATCTTTTCCATTTAATGGTTTATTAATTGTAGAGGCTTCAGAATCAGGAACACTTGGCATATTTTTGGAGGCATCAGAATTAAAAACTCTTGATATATTTTTAGAGATATCAGAAATAGGAACACTTGGTATATTTTTAAATCTAATTTTATCATACTCTTGTTCGTGCTTTAAAATATGCTTTTTAAATGTATACATGTTTTGAAATTTTTGTCTACAATGTTCCTGCCTACATTTAAACTTATAAATAGCTGGGATACTATGAAAATTTTTGAAATGTTGTATTAGATTGGTGGCCTTTAAAGTAAAATATTCACACATAAAACAATTTAGCTGGTACATTTTAGGTTCGGTTAATAATTAATATGGTTTAGTTTGTTAATTAAGTTTGATATGTCAGAAAAATTCTCCTGAGAAAGACCGAAAAAATATTGTTCAAAAAATAACCATACTAATTTTGATGTTTGTGAATATTTTAATTTATAAACGTAAACCAATTTTATTATTATGTCTACACATTTTATGAATGTGCAAACTTTATATTTTACACTATCAAAAAAGACATAAAATTCTTCCAAATTACCCCAGTCTGTTCCTACCACGATGATCTTAGGTTGCATGTTTTCTTTATTTTTACGATATAATTCTCTTAAAAGCTCTAGTTTTGGTTGTAGATCGTTAATTGTATGTACATGGACGACAAAATCTGTTTGAGCATCCAAAATTGTAGGCTTATGCGTTTTTGAAATTCGTTTCGGGAGTAATACACTGTGAAGAAGCATTGCAATGACAAAATGTTGTGAATCTGCAAGTAATAGAAACGAAAATATGAGTTGATAATAATAAAAAATTGCATCTTTAGAGCAATTTTTAAAAACCAGTAAAATAATTACTTGAGTTAAGAGTCCCGTCCTTTAACATTTTAAGATGTGTTCGCGATTGCTTATCTTTAATCTCCGATTCGTATATTGGTAATATTTTGCGGCAAAATTCCTCATAACCATTAAGCAGCATATTATGTGCAGTTGGGAATAACTTCTTAAAATCAATGTCGATCTATTGAAATTATTAATAAACGTTTATTGCTGTTATGTTATATATATATATATATATATATATATATATATATATATATATATATATATATATATATATATATATATATATATATATCTATACCACTGAAGTTTAACACGACAAAAGTTTAAAAAAAACCAACGTTTACATAATATAATAACACTCACCAATTGATACCCATCAGGATCGTCGAATCGTGGCCAATCCTTTAGTAGCTCTTGAATAGATTGAGTTGAATTTTGGAATACTGGAATTCGAATTGACGACGTGCGCTCCCATTTGTCACATACTTCATGCCATGGTGAGCAATTGTTCGCCAACCAACATTTTAATTCTATCAATTCACCTGTTCGAATAGTATAGTGTCAATAATTATATTTGATAAAAATATTAAGAAAATACACACAATTATTCTGATTTTCAGTTAGTTCTGTTCCTTGTGGTACATTTTCCTCAGCCAAATTGTTCAATTTTTCCTGAATATTAGCCCATCGAGAATGTAGCTTGCCAGTAGGGTTTTTTTTGTCAGGCTTACGTTGCATGAAGTAAGTAGTCTGTAAATAGGGAGGTAATTATAAAATTATTTATAACTTAATAAACATGTATTTATTCTGAAAGAGATAGTAAAATATTATTTACCGATTTCTCATTTGGGAATAATTCCTCAATTTTTTTGGCCCAGTTCCCCATGTCTGCGTAGGACATTCGTAGCTGTTTATGTTTGTAAAAATCTGTGATGATATGGCACAAATCCTTCTGATTTTTGGAATCAAGCAAATTGTTTTGATCATAAAAAGAGAGAATTAATTTCCCCTTGATGCTACTTTCTAATAGGGGTTTTAATTGGTATTGTTTTTGTAAGCTATTTTCCACAAAATCATTCGAACAACTGACGGTCGACTAAAATTACTTAGTTCGGTAGAAATATTTTCTAGCCAGTCCAATATTCTACTATTTTGTGAAGCATATTCCGTTTCTTTATCGCATACCATTGGAATACTCTAGATAGATTGATCCACAGAAAAGCAAAAGATACAAAAAATTTTATTTTTCCATAAAATACTTAAACGATTAACTTACCTTTTCTCATCGCCATGCTTTTAATTTACTTAGGAACACTGCTTTCTCACCGATAAACGTTTTCCCAATACCAGAAAATATATCTTCTACCTGTTCTACTTCTAAGCATTCTAAGTGTTTAATTGTGTAAACACCACCCGCCATTATTATTTCACATGTTGGTAAGCAAAGATTCCACGATTGCAAAATAGCTAGAACTTCATCAGTTTCTTGTTGACTAAATTCTAAAGGCTTAATATATAACACCGTTACTTCAGCATCACAATTTTCCTCTATGTTATCCATAAACGCAGCTTGAATTGTGCACGGCCAATCAAAATATTATAATTAAATATTATTATTAATTATTTTATTAAGTAATTTAAATTCACAAAGCAATTGTTATTAATATCACTTAATATCACTTATTAATATCACATTTAGAATAAACCACTTCACAATAATTAATTAAACTTTTTAATTTTTAGTTTAATCCACTCACTACCTCGACCTCAAATGAATAAATGAAATTGTTCATGCGGTTTATACAACATTCTAAAAAGCAAGAAAAAAATATCATGACGAAAACATGATCATCATTTCTAACGGGAGTATTCACATTATTTTATTATTTCAAGATGCGTTGTCTGATAAATAACCAAATTAAAAGGATATACTTCATATTTTGAATGCGAAAATCCTATTATTTTTTAAGGTGAAAATTCATGCAGAGTTTATGTGCTGTCTATTCAAATATTAAGGAGAAATCAACTTAAACCCCGTTAAATAAGAAGATATCCCGTAACGTGTGTTAAAAGGAAGATCTTATTATTTATTTTTTCTCTGTGTAGTTGAGGAATTCATGAGAATATTTTTTTCGCGAACGTATTTCTATCGGGTCACAATTTCTTGTTGCTTTTATCTTCCCACAGTTTAAATTAATGCTTAACATACAATGGTCACTAATTTGTTGCTCTTTAACTACTTCACATTGCACATTTTTTGAATTAGTTATCACTAAATCTATTAAACTCTCGCTGGTTGCTGTAACTCTATTATATTCTTTAACCACCTGCATTAGTCTATGATCACTTATCAATTGATTTGATTTTACACTGTAATATTCATTGGATTTGACATCAATATTAAAATCACCGAATATGAAATTATTTTTGTTATGGTTTATGATATTTTCCATCCATTCGTTAAATTTATCTAAGAAAACTGCTCTCGTTGTTTGAAATGATCTGTATACTCACAGTTGGAAAATCACACATCACAGTTGGAAATTTATGTTTTCATGAATGTACATAGCAACTCCTCTCCTCCCGTATGTCAACTATCCGAGTCGCAGCGTATAAATTTATAGTTATCAATATGAAACTCCGAATCGTACATTTCTTCAGTTGTTCTAGTTTCACTGAGTAATACTAAGGCTGGTATAAAATTGAACACACTTTCCTGTAACTCCATGAAATTTAACGATAGACTTCGGATGTTGGTGTATAGGACGTCTCGTTATCGAAACTGCTATTGGTGCTGATATACTGTGCAGTTATTATCCCACGTAGCATGGTTTACATCAGTGTTTAGATTTAGCTTCTTATTTGTTTCAGCGCAGTTGCTACATTTGATTTCTGTGCTCTTACACTCATTATATTTGT